>CM060942.1:410450752-411050752 GCA_030765085.1 Allium cepa
TTGTTAAAGGAAGGAATCACCCCGCTTAAGCACATTTGACGGTTGATTGCAACAAAACCGGGGGGAGGACTGTCGGCAGTATCATTCGGTCCGGGAAGTAGAGCATCATTTTCAGCAAAACCAAATTGAGTACGTAGCTGAATAAACGCTCTCGGAGTTAGGATAGTCAGAGTTCTCTCTGGAGGATTCTCTATAGGAATAGCTATCGGGAAGGTCTCTTCAGCTTGAGCTACCCCTTCTTCTTCTTGGTGGGAAGTCATTCTACACAAACAACTGGATATTCAAACATGAAGGTGCACGTTTCCTAAAGTGTGTGGAGTGTTGTGTAAAATCAATCAAGCAATAAGCAAATATAACTGGAATAAAAACTAGCAAGTATTTGTCAGTTATAAAGTCCAGAGTTCATTGTTTTAATATGCAAGTGTAATGTTGATGCAAACAAATCAGTTCAAGTTAGCGATGCTTTGCATTAATACTTCACTTTAGTTGATTGGTTCACAACATTTCATACAGTGTATTTAAGTTGATTATTTTATGTCGACTAATCTGTCATTTGATGTGGGTAGTCAATGGCAGTATATTCGCCTTGATTTTTGCGATTGTTGTTTTCAGCAGGTTGTTAGCCTATGAGTTAATGTGGACTGTGAAATAAGGCAGCAAAATTAAAATAATCCAGGATTTAAGCAGTTCAGTCCAGTAGATTAAGTTAAGAATTCAAATTGGAACTATGCTTTCAAGTGAGAACTCGAGTTGGGCATCCAAGTATTAACTCGGCATGGATCCAAGGAGTCTCTCGCAAATGAAGATTAAGTTTCTAATTCATTAGATCGGTGGCTCTTTAAGTTGTAAGAAGTAGGAAGGGTAAAGGAACCGGTTCAAAAAGTAGTGTGAATTCCCTAAGGGTTAACTCGGCCACGGTTTAAGGGTTGACTCGGCCACGGTTTAAGGGTTCACTCGGCCACGGTTTAAGGGTTCACTCGGCCACGGTTTAAGGGTTGACTCGGCCACGGTTTAAGGGTTAACTCGGCCATGGTTTAAGGGTTGGATCGGCAGAAGATTAGGTCGGCAGTTTTCTCCCCCAATGGTTAACTCGGCCACGATTCGAGGATTAGGTCGGCCAACGGTTAGGTCACCCAAAATCACTGGGTCACATCCAAGTCAGTATCTCATTCCCTTCAACCCGTTAACCCGTTAGCCACTTCATCCACAAAAAACCCTCCTTCCATTCATGCTATTTCGCTCATGATATCGGATCATCCAATAAACCAGTTCGAAACCACTACAAGTTCAACACCTTGCAATCGTAACACCAATCAAAATCAACTAGCCAGAAGCAGTAAACCATCTGCATTATCTCGTCGATCATTTGGAGCCGAAACCAAGCAAACTCGAGCTCACAAACTGCTGGTGCAATAAGGTTCGCAGTAAAGCAGCGCGCAAGGGGTGGGTTCGGTTTGAATGGAATTCGTGAATCGATGACAATAAGGGATCAAGAGAAGAGCAGGTTTTACTTACGTGATGAACAACAAAGACTATCAGTGATTGTTTGGAATGCAATCGCCTTTTGGAGCTTGAGAAAGTTTTTAATGGCAGAAGAAAGAGAGTAAGTAATGAGAAGAAAGGAGAGAATATACGACTTATAGTAGAGATACCTGAAGCGGCGCGTGTGACCAAACTGTTAGGTCGTACACGACCTACCGACCTAAAGAGTGGACGAGTTAGAGGATATCGAAGCACACGACCTAACCAGTAGTCGTATACTTCGAGGGGCAATTGTTAACTCTGCCTTGGTTTTGACTCAGCGACTTGAAAGGATACCGACCTAACAGGCTAAGAAGGATGCCAACCTAAGGCCCAAAAAGTTACCGATCTAAGTGTTAGCAAGGTTGCCGACCCAACTGTCTAAAACAATGTGGCTACCGACCTAACGAGGGTACTGGCCTAAGGCCTAAGAGGGATACCGACTTAAGACTTAAAAGAGGTGCCGACTCAGTGCTTTGACAAAGTTACCGATCTAAGTTTTGACAAGGTTGCCGATCTAAGATGGATACCGATCTAACTACCTAAGCCTTAAGAGGGATACCGACTTAAGACTTAAAGAACGCCGACCCAAGATAGCTACCGATCTAAGATAGCTACTGACCTAAGTCGCAGCCGACCTATGACTAATGTTAAGTCGTTCACGACCCAAGCAAAGGAAGACAAGTTCAATGCAGCTACATGGCACAGTGGCCTCTTAACTCGTACACGTTCCAGTTGCCAGTTAACTCGTTCACGACTCACGACCTAGCTTGAGTCGTCAACGACCTAAAGCTACTAGATGTAAGCCCGATGCCGATTACTGATACGAGACTGTGTTGAATCGGGGGCGACCTGGGACTTGTGCAAATGAACCTATGTGAAACCATGGAGAGGCCAGATGAGTCGACCACGACTTATCTTAGACCGGTCACGACTTATGACCTAAGATGGGGATTTCCCCTATAAATACCAACCTACCTCAAGCATGAAAAGGACTTTTAGACCGACCTCTTTAAGCGCCGATACTCTGCTGAATTCTCGACTCACTCGACACTTCAAGTACGAAAGGCATCTCAACTAATTTCGAGAGGAAATCTAACGCAATCTACATGGATTTAAAGAATTCTTCTGCATCAAAGTTCTAGTTGTTTGTCTCATCGGAATTGTAATTGAAGATTGTTGTAAAGTTGTAATCGATTCAGTAATAAAGAGAATTAAAGTGGACGTAGGCTTAACTTAAGCCGAACCACTATAATAACTGTTGTTTTTTCTTCTTTCTCTGTGATTTCTCTACTTGTTTTTAGTTCCCGTGTACATGGGTGGTCCTTTCGCTCAACTTCAATCTACACCGGGGTGTTAGCGACTGATTTTTACGTTAACAGTATTAATTTGGATGATTAGCGATTGGAACTACTTAGATATTTAAATTTTGGACTTAGAAATATTTCGAAATGTTCTCCAAACTTTAATAAATTTAAGTATAAAAAGATAATGTTGTAAATTTGTATATTTTAAGAAAAGTAACAGATATTGTAAATTTAATTGTTTATAAGGTAATGTTTTGAATAAGATATGTAGATTCTAAAAACTTCTTTTCCCTTCTTTTTCCTTTTCGGGGACGAAAAGTTTTGAGTGGGGGAGAGTGTAACGACCCGTAAATTTCGACGATTTAATTTATTTAATAGAATTTTGTTATAAAAATTTAGTAGAAATAATAAAAGGTGATAAATATATATTGAACGCTAATTTAACAATGGTAATTTAAGCCTTTGTTTGAAATATGAATAAATTTTTCAATAAAAATTGGTGTAAGTATTGTACCTGAATATAATGGGAAGATAGAGAATATAGGTAAGGCATTTAATTAGTTAAGTGTAAATTTATGGGTATAATAACAATTCGTATACATTACCTAATTAATCTGTCAGTTAATTTGTTAAAAAATCAAAACCTTTTAATTTGGTAAATAATTTGATGCGTATCGATAAGCGTTACTTTAACGATTAATTTTAAAGTGATGGGAAGAAAATAAGTAAAGTTATGCAGTAATAAATAAATAAAAATATCGCAATAAATAGGAAACTGACATAACATTTATTTATATGAACGTTAGTTATTGATTTGAGAGTAACGGAAGTGTGAACGTAGAATAAAATAAGCGTAGATTTATGTTAGGTAATTATTGAGAATATGGGGAATAAGTTGAAATAATATTAATTAAAAATTTATGCGTAAAACATGTTATGTAAGATATATTGATTCCATTTAATAAATTGAGGATTAATATTACCGAAGAGGATTAAATATGGTCTTAATGTAAATTTAGATAAGTTTTGAAATAAAGACGTAGAAATGGAAATTAGGAAGCAGTTGGAATTAAATGAAATTTTAGGTGTATTTATGATAAATTTACATACAATTAAAGAGCCGAATGAAATAAATACCAACCAATTTTAGTGAATAACGGGATCTAAACCTAAATAAATAAATTCCTTGAAATTTAAGTTTTAATTTTTGAAAAATTGGATTTGTACTTTAATATTGAAAATTTTGGGATTATTAAAAAATAAATTAATGTAAGAAGTTGTTAAAGGATTCTGAATTTACCAAGTGGTCCAAACTGACAAAATTTGCAAATAATTAAAGCTGGATTGTAAATCTGATTCAATTAACCTATTATTAATTTATTTGTTTGGAATATAAAAAGTAATGATAGGGTTAACTGAAATTAAGGGTAGTTTAATTTGTATGTTATTTGGGATTAAGGCAAGATGGGTGGATATTAGGAGTTATATACTTAGATCATTCAATTTATTTGGATAACATTGTAATAAATGTAATTAAATGTACAGTTACGTGAAATATATTACCATGCTTAATAGATTGCTAAGTTCTATATATTAAAGGGAATTTTATTAATTGTTTTTAAAAAACCTTAATTAATATGGTTGATAAATTTAATATAAGAAAAACCAATGAAATTCTAGGGAATAATGTAGGTAAATATGAGTTAGTAGTTAGGGTAGTGACTAAAATTGGTAATACATTGCAATTAATGTTAATAGTGTTGACATAAGCTAATAAATTTAAATGTTAATGCAATACCAATTTATGTATTTAAGGTGATTGCGAAATTGGAATTTGATAAAAGCAGTAACTAACTCAGGGCAAATAGATTTTATGGAATCAATAAAAGATAGGTAAATTTAATGATTGTTTGGTGGTAATTTAAGCCTGAATGGGAATAAATCGGGAAATAGTGAGAATCATTAATTATTACCCATCAATTTATTTAGAATCTAAATCAAATACAACATTCATTGTTATTTGTAGCTTATAGGTGGAAATAACGTAAACTTTATTCAGAATATGATAATTAGTTAGATTAAAAGAATGGAAGGCAGGATATATGGATTCATTTGGATTTAGAACATGATAATTTGAATTTATTGAATTTATTGTAAACTGAATAGAACATTTTATGTGATTGAAATTAAAGTTGGAATTCGGAGATGTTTTAGGAATTCCCATCTATGGGATACCAATAGATAGGATAATTAAATGATAGGTCAACTAAAGGATTTCTGCAAAGTTAATTTATAATTTGTAGATAAAACAAAATTGAAGTTTTACGCTGAAGTTAATAATGTACTCAGCATTTAAGAAACATCTTAAATTGTCTAAATTTGAATAAACAATGAAGTAATAAATAATAATTATTAATAAAATCCAAAATTTGGTAACCCGTTTTCAAATTAATGATAATTAGTGTTGGTATAGGCTATTTATTTAAGTAATAGTGCGATGCCAAAAAAAATGGATTGGAAGTAATTGCGAAATATAAATAAAATATTTTAGTAGGGAATTCAAATGTATATATACATAGAAATGTGGATTTTTATAGTATGAAAACTTAGTCAATTTGCAATAGTTAAATCTATTGAGAATGAATAAAAATCTAAGATAATTATTACGGTAATTTAGAAATTTAGTTGAAAATGGAAACTTATCTATGGATTTGGAATTTAATGAAATTGTGAATTTATATTGAAACTTATAAATGAAGCATCTAAATTTACATTTGTAAATACGTTTAAAATTCAATGTAAATGTCTGAGGAATAAATTAATTTACTTACTAATCCGTAACGTATCCAATTAATATAAAATATTCTGGTGGGCCAACGACCGTTTTGCGCGTTTATGATTCGTGCCCACCTATCCTATTTCACTTTGTCTATTTATAGGCTGTGTAAACCCTAGCCTCCATCTATCTTCATTTCTCTCTGTGTGTTCTTTTCTTCAACTTCTTCTCTTCCAATAGCTGCAAAATTTCTAGATCCAATTACAGTCCAAAATAAAAAAAATAAAAAAAAATTATTTCAAACTCCTTTAAAAAATTCCAGAAAAATTATATGTCATAATTCTCGAAGAGCGTAATCTGTTGGTACTGTCCGTTTTTTTTTGATTGGTGCTGTAGCGTGCTCGAATTTGAGAAGAGGGACGTGTCCTGTGACGTGGCAAGGTGATGGGGCATATTTGTTTTTTTGTTTTATTTAATTTTTGTTTCAAACGAAATTTTCGAATAACATTCTCATACGTGGTCCGATTCACGTGAGATTTTTTTTGTTAGGATCATAATTAAATTCCGGATCTGTTGGCGCTAGTTTGGACCAATTCGGAGACAGTCGAATTTTTGAGTTTAAATTGAATTTAAATTCAAAAGGTGAGTGTTTTAACCCACTCACAACTTCTAAAATTTCTTATGTTTATTAATTCGACTTTAGATATGGGTAGAAATTTATTTATGAATGTTTGGCATGTTTTATTCACTATTTCTGTTTAAACACATTTATTTAATATAGCTGTAAATTTATTTATTTATTGCATATAAATTTGACGGTTAGAATTTATTTATTGCATATTAACTGCCAGGCATAGTTATGTTAAATTTTATTTCATATTAACTGCCAGTTAAGTTTACGTTTATTTTTGCATATAAACTGCCAATTAACAGTTATTAAATTTATTTTGAGTATAAACTGATAATTGATACCATTATTTATCACCTGTTATATATTGATGATTGTTTGAAATTGGATGATGACTGTGATAAATGGATGTATGATTTGATGGATGAATGGATGATTTATTTTATTAATTGCAAGTTGCTATGCATTTCATTCATTCGGGATTGCGGTTTGAAATGATATACAACCGCATTTTATTTTAAATTGCGGATTGAAATGATAAACATCCGTATCACTTGACCATAGGGTAGAAAATTTTATACAGGCACCGCGGTATATATATAAAATATATTTTGGAATGTTTTTATGGTTTTGTAAAGCTATATATATGGTTTATGGTATATTGAATTAGTTATATATATATATATATATATATATATGTATGTATGTATGTATGTATGTATGTATGTATGTATGTATATAGTAATTTTCGGGTTTGAGCTTTGTATAAATTTGATTTGAAGTATAAAATAAAGTTTGATTTTTAGGAATCAAATACGATAAAGCATTTATTTAAAATCTAATTTCTGGAGTTTTATGACTTAAATGAGAATAAGATTTGGAAGATAAATATTAAGTTAAATTGAAATTTAATAAAAGTTAGAATTTTTAAAGGATATGATTTTATAACTTGATTTTTGTGTAGAGTGTTCTAAATGAATATCAGGTTGATTTAAGTGAATATAAAATAAATTGAAAGATTTTCTAGTTATGTGAAGTTAAAGGTTTTTCTTAAATTTTATTGAATTCATTAAGTAAATATTTCAAGTCTAAATAATAAGTAATTGAATTTAATATATATGAGATTGTCAAATGAGTTTGTTTTTGAATTGGTGAAATATTTAAAGCTTTGAAACATAAGAATTGAAATGGTATTTGGAAGTTTTAAATCGATATTTGAAATTGATTTGTTAAATCTAAGGAAGCTATTTTGTTTTATAAAAGTAATTTAATATTTAACCATTTAAGAGATGGAAACTTGTTTCAAAGTTATGATTTTCAAGGTAGTATAATTTGAAAATATTATATTCAAGAGTTTTGATTTCAAAATATTTTATTTTGAAAACCCTATGATTTTGGAATAGAATATATATTGGAAAATAAAATGACATTATATTGGTTTGGGTCTAAATGATATCATATTGATTTGGGGTTCTAAAAATGTAAATGATATCGTATTTATATGGTTTTGAAATAGATGTTTTATTCTGGTTTTGAAAGTATAATTATTTTAAATGACCGCAGTGTTATAATAACGTTTGGTTGTTAAAGGGATCGGGATCGGAAGTTGTCATACTCTCTGCCAACTCCGAAAACCACTTTAACAACCGTGTACGCGGTGGAGATTCCGAAATGAAGTAGGTTGGTGGCGGCGTTTCCTGTAAAGTAAATACGTGGACCTAACTCCCGTGAGTTGGCATAAGGTGGCTAAAACAGGAGCGATCGATGGGTTAATTAGGTAGCACCTTTGATCGGACACTTCCCTTCGATACTATACTATGACTTTAGATTTTATTCGATGGCCACCATCACTTTTATTTTCTTTGATGTGGGGAGTTTGTCCGAGGTGGGCGGCAGCTGCGCGCTGCGTGTTTCCATCGGCCCGGAAGTGTGACGACCGCCCATAACTCCTGCACTAAACAAAGAAATAATGCGCTGAAAAGTGTGCCGGGCTGCCCTGGACGATCATCAGGGTAAGGTAACAACAATAAACTTTATCGTATTACTCACAGTGCATGGACAAAATACAATAGAAAATATACATAGTGAAGCTCCATATAACAGAATCTCATCATATAAACTCTAATAGTTTGATGCAACAATCAGCAAAGTCAATACATCAAGCCTCACTACATATCACTCAGAGAATATGCAAACAGCGGAACACCCAGTACATATAGTAAGAAAACAATATGCAAAAGCCTCCAGCTCGTCTTCGTCATCAACAGCGTTGGCCACTATGAACAGCACCTGTCACCTGCTACCTAGTCTGCCCATCCCAGCATCGATGAACAGCCCAAGGTAATAAGAGTTAAACATAAAACCTTGAGTCAGACAAAAGTCTTAGTGGGCAGTAAATCAACTATCAAACATACCAAAAGAGAATAAAGGGTAAAAGGAATAGGAACCCAACCATCCCACTCCACCTCTTTCTACAGTGATAGCCCCCAGACACACTATGCAGAAGTAATCATAGCAATTCAGACATTCAAAGCAAAGTAATTATCACTCGAGTCAAGGTTGGCGTTTTTCAAGTACAAACCCCCAAGGCCTAAACCAAGATCAGATAAGCACTCTGAAAACATCGCTCTTGACCCAAGCGACGATATAACCAAACATCCAAACATCCATGACTCTGGCTATCACTGTTATCATTGCCTTGGTTTCCCCGTTAGTTGAATGACCGCCTGCCAAGGGCTAATGGTAACCCCGGTTCTAGACATAGCTCCGCACGTCGTCGTGACCCATGCCTAGGACTATCGCATCTGCCCAGAGTACTAGCACGTCATCGTGACCCCTGCCTGGAACGTCATCGTGACCCGTCCCAACGTACTCTTGCTTTGAGCATGCTAGAGCCTTCAACAACGATGAAATCTTAGCCTTCTAGTCATCCTCCTCGACGACTATTCCCATACTAGCTCAAGCGCCTCTCAAGCTAACCATTATCCACAAACCCGGACCACATCACCGAGTTATCAACGTGCTTGGGATGATCCCGTCTGGATTAAACCAAGGCTTTCTCACATCATGCTTTGCTTCATCGCATCATAGCAAAGTCCCATCTCAACATCATGGTTTGCCTCATCGCATCATGGGAAAGTCCCATCTCAACATCATCATCAAATCTATCCATATGAGCTTCAACATCCGCTTCATATGCCACAAGCAGCTCTCCTTATTCAAGAGCTTTTCCACCTAGCTTTTGAATCATCTTCGACCAACTTGTCCAAATCAAGTTATCAATCAACTAATCCATCAAATCAAACATTAATCCCAGTAATCAATCATTCAAACAAGATCTAAATAAACAATTACAACAATAATGGCAATTTCGTAAATAAAGAGTCCAAATCTAACATGCATTCTAACAAGCATGAATTATGAACAATATCTCTACAACTTGATGAATGAACTTGCATAAGTGAACATGTAGTAAAATAGATGTCAAATCATCATGAACAATAGATCTACATGCAGACTTGAGAAAAATGCACGAAATCACTCTCTTTAACACATAAACAAACCACCGATCCAATATACTCCTTTGGGTCCGTGTGAGAGATAACCACCACTCACTGAATCACCTAAACACCTCAAAAACAACCAACTCCAGATCTGGACAGCAAAGAATCAAGCTTGATCCTCCAAGGCTCCGCTTCAAACGATGAAATCTCTCTTCGATGGATGGAGATCTTCAACTTTGGCTCTTAGATCTTCGATTTGATCTTCAATTTAGATGGAAGGAATGACTAGATTAGAGTGGAGAAAAGAAGTGAAGAAGTGTTGTAGTCGAGCTCTCAAAATGGAAGCACTTCGTCGCTTCAAAATCCGGTGCCACAAAGTGAACCAAACCCCTCTATTTATAGGCTGGAAATCCTTAGGTCGCCGCCCCCATGAGTCGCCCACGACCTAAAAACATCTCGACCTACGACCTATCTACCACCCCGACCTAACGACTCATCACTTATACGACCTAACGAAACAAGCTAATGAGCGACCTAACACTACAACAGTCACGCGACCTAACGTCACGGCCACCCTAACACTCATGCGACTTAACACTCGTGCGACCTAACTGGTACGCGAGTTACGACCTATCCCTCAACACAGCTACGCGACCTAACAACCTAACACTGCCTCCGACCTAGCGACTTATCAATGTCACGACTTATCGACCTAACACCTCCTTAGGTCGCCTGCTATTAGGTCGCTACACCAACTAGGTCGCTCACTCCTAAGCCGATAACCCACTAACTCGCTAACCCCTATAGGTCGCTCGGCCGACCTAAACTATAACACGTCCTAACCTCCGAACGACCTAACATCCACACGACCTAACCACTTAGGTCGTTAACCCTTAGGTCGTCCCATTCTATGAGTCGCTCTATCCACTAAACCGCTGTTTGTGTCAAAATTGTGCACAACACTCTTCGGGAGTCGTTGAAGAGATAATAGTCAAGAATGAAAGTTCAAAACAGATATTATCTTACAAAAACTCCAATCAACAGTAAAGAAAATGCGTAGACAATCGATTTATAGTGGTTCGGCGTGTTGCCTACGTCCACTGTGAAGTTCTTTGATATTTTATTGATTCTCTTTCAATGTTTACAAGTTGTTACAGCGATCAACAGCAAGATACAACTGGAAATTCGAAATCAACAGTCAAGTTATGATATAGGATGATGGAGACCTCGATCCGGCAGAGTCTGGGCGCTTCAGAGTCAGAAGATCCCCTTTCTGTTGGCCCTGGGGCTCTATTTATAGGCGTAGGCTGCTGATATTTCGCTGAAAACTCGGGAGACCACGTCTGGCACGTGAGGGGGCCCACATGTACGGTCTCAGGAAGTTTGGGCCCATTTTGGCATCGGTTCGAACTCCATTCGAACCGATCAAGAATTCATCCAATCGAGGTGAAATTTGGCGTGGACATTCTTCAACATGTATGCAAACATTTGTGAAAATTTCATGGCATTTGGATCAGTAGATTAGGAGATATGATGGGTTCGAAATAGGATTCACGGCACGGCTGTTTGGTTCGAACCCTGTATTCGAAACGATGGTTTCGAATCCATCATGGCACGCGACTTCGTGGTGACGTGGAGCGCAAACTTCGAATCGATCCGGACTTCACTCCGTGTTGACCGCTTCGACTCCGTGTATCTCGGTGATTTCGTACCGATGGAAGACACGTTGGTTGACCCAGTGGGTTCGAACAAGGCAACACAGGATGGGTTCGAAGAAGGCCTTTGTGATGGGTTCGAAGCATGGCTCTATGATGGGTTCGAACATGACTTCAGGGATGGGTTCGAACGAAGCTTATGGATGGTTTCGAAGCATGCATGTCCGGTGGATTCGAAATAAGGCAGCCGAGTATGTATGGATCCGATGGGTTCGAAAGTGATGGAGTCGAACCCGTGGGGGATTCGAAGGGTTCGAAGGAGATGGTTTCGAACTGGGGCGTGACAATGGATTCGAAGACAACCATCATTATGGGTTCGAAACCAGTGTGTTCCCTCCAAGTTGCCTCGATCATAACTTGAGCATACGAACTCGGATCAACTTGAAATCTGAAATGCTGACTCTCGTGGCCTTTCTCGCCGTGTCCTATCAATTGTAGCTCAATCTGGACTCGGATAAAATTCAGTGATATCCATGGCGAAAGGAAGTACGATCAACCTCTGAGGCGAACTGTCCTTCGTTTCTGATCGATCTTTCGGTATCGCGGCTTTGCCAAAAAGCGAGATAACATTTTACGAATTGTTAAATGTTTATACTCCAATTCACGCTGTGGGAAGTTGGAGTATAAACATTTAACAATTCGTTCCCGGAGTGCGAACGGACTCCAACTTCCCACAGCGTGAATTGGAGTATAAACATTTAACAATTCGTTCACGGAGTGCGAACAGACTCCAACTTCCCACAGCGTGAATTGGAGTATAAACATTTAACAATTTGTTCCCGGAGTGTGAACGGACTCCAACTTCCCACAGCGTGAATTGGAGTATAAACATTTAACAATTCGTTCCCGGAGTGCGAACGGACTCCAACTGCCCAGAGCGTGAATTGGAGTATAAACATTTAACAATTCGTTCCCGGGGTGCGAACGGACTCCAACTTCCCACAGCGCGAATTGGAGTATAAACATTCAACAATTCGTTCCCGGAGTGCGAACGGACTCCAACTTCCCACAGCGTGAATTGGAGTATAAACATTTAACAATTCGTTCCCGGAGTGCGAACGGACTCCGAATTCCCACAGCGTGAATTAGAGTATAAACATTTAACGATTCGTTCCCGGAGTGCGAACGGACTCCAAATTCCCAGAGCGCGAATTGGAGTATAAACACTTAACAATTCATTCCCGGAGTGCGAATGGACTCCAAATTCCCAGAGCGCGAATTGGAGTATAAACACTTAACAATTCGTTCCCGGGGTGCGAACGGACTCCAACTTCCCACAGCGTGAATTGGAGTATAAACACTTAACAATTCGTTCCCAGAGCGCGAACGGGCTCCGAATCCCCCAGCGCGAATTGGAGTATAAACATTTAATAATTCGTTCCTACTGCGCGAACCAACCCATCAATGCGGACTCCAAATTCCTAGAATGTGGATTGGATTATAAACATCAATTCAAAGTTCCCGGAGTGCGAACCGAAGCATCCGTGCAAACTCCATATTCCAGAAGTGCGAGTTGGAGTATAAATTTCGATTCCGGGTTCCTGAAGTACGAACCCAAACATACATGTTTTATCCAAGCTCCCGGCGTGTGAATTGGAGCACCAACACCAAGTCAAAGTTCCCGTAGTGCGAACTAAAGCGTTAATACTAACTCCGAGTTAGTAGGGTGCAAGTTGGAATGTGAACGCCATTCCCACGTTCCCGGAGCGCGAACCATGTTACAAGCATCAATAACACTTGAACTCCTGGAATGCAAACCAGGTTATCGATCTCAAATTACTCTAAGTCCCCGGAAGGCGGACGTGTGCTCAAGACTTGCCACAAGTGCGATCAACCATCATAAATACAAATGTTGTTCCCCAAAACTGGGGGGCAGGAAAGCTAAGTGTCAGTCACTAACCGAAGTGATGCAACGTCCTAAGTTCAACTCATTCATCAATCACGACGTGTGACCAAGATCTTCAGACTTGGAAAATGAGACGAACTCTACTTAAACAATAAAAACACCACAAGTACACCGGACCGAAAACAAGACACTGCAAGTACTTAAGCACAAGTAAAACAAGAGTTGAAATGAAGAAACTGAAGTTTATTTCAACTCACTAAAAATAAGGACTTACATACAAATAAGTTCTTCCAAAAAACAATCCCTACTAGAAGGGGCCGAACCTGCATCTATACACGGCTTACTAACAAAAAACAAGAAACAAGTACCTATCTACCAAAACATCTACTTGTAAAGCCAGTCTATTTCTTCTTCTTTTTCGTCTTCCTTATTAGTGGTTCATCATCATCAAAATCACTAGCGACAGAAATTCTTTTTGAGTGCCTCCTCTTCGGCGGTGACTCTTCGGCTGGGGGCATGATATCGATATCCTCCTCAGAGCCCGAATCAGCAGGGAGGCTTCCCGCCGGAGGAGTAGGGGGGACTGGATCTAGGACGGAAGATGGGATAGTGCCACCCGACGACACTACCCTAGCAGATGCTGGACTATGCGCCGTCGTGATGCCACCGGCGCTAACACTGTGCCCCGCAGCTTCTATTTCAGCATTGATTTCAGCTAAAATTTCCTCATCTTGAGCCGCTTGAGCCTGGCGGGGGGCATCCGCAGTTTGCATCGAAGAACTTGAGGTCGGCAGGGGATCACTAACGATGATAAACTGTAAGTCCGTAGAGAAACCGCCCTGCTCACCGAGCAGCTCGCTCACCATCTGTTCCTTGAGAGATAACCCACTCCCCTGTGCCGCCTCGATCGATACCGCAGTTACAGCAATAGCCTCGGTAGCGATGGCCTTATCCCTTTGGCTTGATTCTTGAGCCGCGACTGTCGGCACAACCTCCGTCACTAGGCAAAAACAATAAGTTATTAGTAACTTCTTCAAAACAAACACTCTATTTGGAAAACGCTTGAGATAACTTAAGAGTACCTTCCCCAGTTTGACTCGCAGACGGCTGAACGGCCTCGGAAGCGTGCTCATGGATAGGAGATAAGCGCGGCTGCTCCGGGTCGTGAGTAGGAACAGGTGGCAAGCTGACCGCAGATACAGGCACTGACGAAGGCGATGTGATGACTTCAGTAACATCAGAATGGTGCTCAACACCCGATCCCTCTCCGACTTCCAGGGAATGACCACCCATCATCTCCTTCTCATGAGCAATGATAGCGTCATGAAGGACCTTCTTTTCATCCTCAGTCAATAGCCGGTTCTCAAGCTCGAATCGGTCAACCGATTCGCCCGGATGCGCTTCCCCCTCTTCCTCGACCAATCGTTCCCAAGCACCGCGGAGGTGAACCGGATAATCTTGAAGCCATGCCAAGTTCCTGTGTTTCAACACGTTGGCATTATAAGTTATAAGCAAATCTTCAATATCGGCCTCTAGCCTGGCCTCTGCTTGTTGAACTTTCTCCTCCACCTCTGCCTCGACTGCTTGAACTCTCGCCACCGCCGCATCCCTATCGGTGCGGAGAATCACAGCTTGTTCACACGCCTCTTGGGCTGCGCTATTCGCATCATCCCTTTCCTTGGCGATTTCGGCGAATTTTGACTTAAGCTCGTTCAACTCCTTCAGGGCTGCGTCCCTCTCTGCAGTAACCAAGGTGTTTCGATGGCCCATATCCTCAACCGTTGCATAGTGCTCGCGTTTCATCCTATCCATGATTGCCTGGGCTTCATCGGCTCTCTTGGTGGCCTCTATTTCAGATTTACGAGATGATTCAGCCTCAGTATTCAGCACTTGAATGATGCGATCTCTTTGTGCTAACTCGGCTTGCAATTTTTCAATGGTAGCAGCTCGTTCGAAGGCCAGCGCCGATGCCTTATCGGCCGCCCTATACCACACTTGTATTGGGAGTAAAAGTCATGAACATAGTCGAGCGCTAACCGCTCAGCCTCCGGCGGAACTCTTTTCAGGTTCGGGGGAAAGACGTAGTTGTCGAAGCAGATATTCGGGAACTCCCTCTTTAATTGCGCGAGTCTAATTGCCCCTTCTCCCGAGATCTCTGTAGGAGGCTGCTCTGCGACTATCGGGGTCATCGCCGCGGATCGGGAAGCTTGAGAAGCCGACGTATATCGAGAGGACTCGGAAGGATGAGGGACATGAGCAGGAGGTTGTACGGGATCTCTGGAAGGAGGAGGAGTACGCGACCGCGATCGACGCTTATAGCCCATGTCCGTGTCATATCTCTCGTGACTAGAATACCCAGAGCGTCCCTAGTCATAATACCCAGGACGCCCCTGATCATAACCTCTATCCCCTTCGCGCCTACGCGAATCGTAATATGAAGGCTTGCGGGCGTGTCGAAGACTCCCAAGCATCGAACCTCGCTTAGACATGATATCTGCGAAGCAAAGTAAAATAGAATTAATCACCTTTCAAAACTAATAGTTTTCAGTTAAAGGTTATGCAGTGTCGTGAAATGTGTATGAATATGCATTCCCCCCGACCAACCGGAAGTGTCGACCTCGCTAGTTATAAGAGGCTCGTTCAATTCTAAGGTGCGATGGAATTCCTCCAACCCGGCATCATGTTGAAAAGACACATCGTCCGGGATTGGAAGATCGGCAAGCCCTTCAAAAAGATTTTCAGTTCTCGGAGGAGACGTCTCCAAGATTCTAACTCCGGGAGCAGAACGGGCCGTGACGACCGATTTCCATCTCCCCTTCTTACTTGACTTAACCATGGCAGCCTTGCCTTTTCTCTGCTCCGCGACATCCGGAGCTGCGTCAGTAGGCCCGGTCAGCGGCTCATCATCAGTGTGGGTTCTTTCAGAGTCCGCTTCCTCAGCTGTGGTAACTCTGGGTCTCTTGTGCTTGACTCGTTTCTTCGAGACGACCCGTAGTGCCACTTCAAAGCTTATGCTCTGCCCTTGTTCGATCAAACCGCAGGCCCGGAGATTCCCATCCGTCAATAACACATCGATATCCCTATCTCCATCCGGGACTTCTCGAAGCACTCGCACCATCTCCCTAAAGCACTCGCCTTCAGGTCGCTGAATCACCGTTGCAAAAAAGGATAAAACATAAATTCCACTTCGGCTGCGATTGCCATAGTAATTATTTACGAACTCAACTATACTCACGTCTAAAAAGCCATCGTCGGGCGAATCCAGGAGGACATCTGACATAAAACCATTCTGTCCTATAATAGCTCAACCTGGAACAAGACCCGGTAACCACTTGGCAGTTTCTCACCGCTTCCAGGAATGTGAAGGAGGGATAATCGCCCCGAGTTTTGAAATTGAACAAGTATCTGATCTCAATTGGGAGCGGTGGTCGATGGAGATATTCCATAAATGCGATGAACACGCTATTGATCGACGCATATCCGTTCGGGTGCAGCTGGGATGGGGCGATCCTCAAGAACGACAATACTTCCCTTATGTACTCGTTGAATGGTGGAAGTGTCCCGGCCGCGCACGCGTGGCGGTTAAATGCCGTATATCCCTCCGGTGGATTATGCGGTCTATCATTCGGCCCCGGCAGTAACACATCATCCAATGACAAGCCGTGCCTCAAACATATTCTGCCCAACATGTCTTCAGAGATATTCGATGGAACGGAGTCCGATGGATTGGCAATGAACGACGCATCGGGAAGTTCGTCCGGAGCCGGACCAATGATCTCAGGATCTATATCCGGAACCTCTAGTCTCGGAGAGACTGTACCTTGAATCTCCTGCTGCTGTGAACTTGAAGGTTCCATAACTAGCTAACTCATGAGAAACCATCGTTAGACGACAAAGAACCCGTGTGTTCCCCAGTGTAACGTGTATGAATGTGTGTGGTACAGTGCCATGCATTACTTGAATAAATGTTGCAGAGTTAAAGTAAATATGCAAACGACAAAGCTACGGAGTCCAGCTATGATGACCGTCAACGCTGACCGTCATCACTAAATCACTTATATGATGGAAGTCGGTTCGAATAGAAGTTGTTATAGTTCCATCGACGAGCTTCAAAAGGCAATCAAATATGCAGTTCAATATTCAAGTCCAAATATGCAGGAATGAAGCTCGTCGGAGTTATGCTTGAAAAATTTCGAATTTTGGAATCCATCATATAGGGTTCGAAACCATCACAAAGACTTCGTTCGAACCCAACCGAACACCTCTTTGTTCGAACCCATGCGTTCGAACCCATCCTGACGTAGTTTCGAACCCATGCGTTCGAACCCATCCTGCATTCGCTTCGAAACCATGAAGTTAAACGCGCTTCGAACCGATAGACATACGGCAAGTTCGAACCGATCACTGCTTGACGAGTTCGAACCGATAAGGAAACTTCAACTCCACATCATCCACTTTCGAACCGATCCGCTTCGTATCGATACGAAGTTGAGGACTTCGAAACGATAGACAATGGGTTCGAATCCATCGATTCGAATGGATCCCTCGAATCCCCCAATCGGTGCGAACTGCGCATCCCAACAAAGACTTTCCAAGGATCGATTTGAAATCTAATAAAAAGACGCCACCGTCATCGATTCGAACACAAGCCCACGTGTTATCCCAATTTTTGGACAAAACTGGAATATCCATGTTGAGCGCGTTTCCACCTCGAAGAAGCAGCCAGCAAGCGTATACAAGTTGAAGATTTCATTCATAACCCAAGTGCAAAAGCTCATTCGATATTAAGAAGTTTTAAGGTTTCATTCGGCATAGCCCATTCGGCCATAAGAAGCAAGGCCTCATTCGGCACTCGGAGCACGTAGGTTCATCCGGCGTTCCCAGCAACAATGTACATTCGGTATTCATCCATTCGGTAGTATGAAGCAAAGCTCATTCGGCATCCACAACCAAAGGCATCATTCGGCAGATCCATTCGGTGATACCCCACGCCGAACCAAGCCTCCCTACCACCGAATCACCATCTCCATATCCCTTCCCATCGAATTAGCTACAACCGAAACACCATCTCCATGCACTACCGAGCCAAACACACCTCTCATCAACCACCGGACCAATCCTTCTCAAGCCATCACCGAACCACACTCCTCTATGCAATACCGAATGACCTTCCAAAATACCTACCACCGGTCCACTCCATCACCGGACCAACCTTCATACCGAACCAGAGTTGCCAGTCCAGATTGCTTCAGCCCAAGCCCCCCAGCAGCAATATACATCCAAGACCCCTGCCCCCTACCTCACTCTATAAATAGAGGGGCAGGGGTACAACAATGGCAGACAAGTTTGAGAGCTCAAGCCTGGAAGGAACTCTCAAACAACTTTAGATACTTGTAATCAAAGCTTTGTACTTGTAATCTGAAGAGAAAAAGGAGAATAACATATAAAGTGGACGTAGGCACGTTCTGGCCGAACCACTATAAATCTGTGTGTCTTTTACAGTTTAGTCCCTGCTTTTCATATATTTGCATAAATCACCCAAATCACTAAGAACAACATAAAATCAATCAACTCATACGACTTTGGGTGTTTGCGGCCGTTTTTTACGCAAACACCACGCATCGGTTCGAATCCTTCCCAAACCAAATCTGGTTTTGTCAACCTCGAGGCCATGCAATCGATAAACAGAAATGGGTTCGAAATCACTTCGCCGTTTGAATCCGAGGCTAATTACCTAGTTTGAACGATGGATTCGAAAGGTTGAAGGCTTGAATCTGGATTGATTCGATGATACGACACAGTGTTTTCCCTTTTTATGCTTCGAAACGATACGTTGCGCAGAAGAAGAGCAAAGTAAAAAGCAGGCAACAGTAAAAGTGAAAAGTGAAAAATGCCGTGGTCTTTGCTATTTATATGGGGAGTTGGATGACTGAATCGATTCGCGTGCCGGAGGACTCGACTGTTTACAACAGGTCAGAATGCAGAGCCGGTTCGAAATCCACTTTCGAAACCATACAGTTTGAGGCTCCATCGTGTGAAGCGCGCTGACCACTGCCGTGAACAAAAGTTTCGTACCCATCCGAATCATCGATTCGAAGATCAGTTTCGAACCAACGAAACGAACTACTAGTTTGAAACCATCCAGATCATCGTTTCGAATGTCAGTTTCGAACCCATCACAGCACAAGTATACTCCATCCTTTCAGACCGGTTCGAAAGTCAACTTCGAATCCACCATAGCACGAGTATACTCCATCGATTCAAATGTAGATTTCGAATCCATCAATGCTCCAACGCATCGATTCGAAGTCTCATATTCACGCAACCCATCATTGCACGGGCATATTGCATCCATACAAACTTGGATTTCGAACCCATCAATGCTCGAATGCATCGGTTCGAAACATTACGCTCACGCAATACAAATCTGATTCCTTTGACCTTCTACATCGGTTCAGGAGAGGATCGATACGAAGGAACCTTTCAAAACAACCACCAAGCGTTGTCTCAGTTCACATTTCAAAGTTGGTTCAGGAGAGAATCAATACGAAATGCTATGGCAAACCATACTGACAACAACTCGTGGACGCACGACGTTAACGAGGGTCAAATTAACATATGTGCACACATGTCGGACTAACATTCGATTTTGAATATTCACAGGGATCAAACACTCATCCTATTACAAATGCGACAGCCAACGGCTAAGCACTATTATACAGCAATCAATCACATCAACGCAAGATTACAGCAGTACAGCATACGAGTTTCGACGAAAAAAGAGAGCCATGATTGTTCAGATAGAAATGGCAGCTATTCAAAGCACGTCATGTTCCCACAAGACGTACTTTGGGGGGCAAAATGTTATCCCGCTTTTTGGCAAAGCCGCGATACCAAAAGATCGATCAGAAACGAAGGACAGTTCGCCTCAGAGGTTGATCGTACTTCCTTTCGCCATGGATATCACTGAATTTTATCCGAGTCCGGATTGAGCTACAATTGATAGGACACGGCGAGAAAGGCCACGAGAGTCAGCATTTCAGATTTCAAGTTGATCCGAGTTCGTATGCTCAAGTTATGATCGAGGCAACTTGGAGGGAACACACTGGTTTCGAACCCATAATGATGGTTGTCTTCGAATCCATTGTCATCCCCCAGTTCGAAACCATCTCCTTCGAACCCTTCGAATCCCCCACGGGTTCGACTCCATCACTTTCGAACCCATCGGATCCATACATACTCGGCTGCCTTATTTCGAATCCACCGGACATGCATGCTTCGAAACCATCCATAAGCTTCGTTCGAACCCATCCCTGAAGTCATGTTCGAACCCATCATAGAGCCATGCTTCGAACCCATCACAAAGGCCTTCTTCGAACCCATCCTGTGTTGCCTTGTTCGAACCCACTGGGTCAACCAACGTGTCTTCCATCGGTACGAAATCACCGAGATACACGGAGTCGAAGCGGTCAACACGGAGTGAAGTCCGGATCGATTCGAAGTTTGCGCTCCACGTCACCACGAAGTCGCGTGCCATGATGGATTCGAAACCATCGTTTCGAATACAGGGGTTCGAACCAAACAGCCGTGCCGTGAATCCTATTTCGAACCCATCATATCTCCTAATCTACAGATCCAAATGCCATGAAATTTTCACAGATGTTTGCATACATGTTGAAGAATGTCCAAGCCAAATTTCACCTCGATTGGATGAATTCTTGATCGGTTCGAAAGGAGTTCGAACCGATGCCAAAGTAGGCCCAAACTTCCTGAGACCGTACATGTGGGCCCCCTCACGTGCCAGACGTGGTCTCCCAAGTTTTCAGTGAAATATCAGCAGCCTACGCCTATAAATAGAGCCCCAGGGCCAACAGAAAGGGGATCTTCTGACTCTGAAGCGCCCAGACTCTGCCGGATCGAGATCTCCATCATCCTATATCATAACTTGACTGTTGATTTCGAATTTCCAGTTGTATCTTGCTGTTGATCGCTGTAACAACTTGTAAACATTGAAAGAGAATCAATAAAATATCAAAGAACTTCACAGTGGACGTAGGCAACACACCGAACCACTATAAATCGATTGTCTACGCATTTTCTTTACTGTTGATTGGATTTTTTGTTAGATAATATCTGTTTTGAACTTGCATTCTTGACTATTATCTCTTCAACGACTCCCGAAGAGTGTTGTGCCCAATTTTGACACAAACAACCGCTAACTCGTTCAAACCTATAGGTCGCTCCATTCCTTAACTCGTCCACGACTTAAGAAATACCTGAACTAAGCTACCCACGACATAAGCACCACACGAGTTAACTTTTACACGACCTAACTCCCATTCGACCTAACCTCTTAAGTCGCCTAAACCTTTAAGTCGCCAACTTCTATAGGTCGCTCCACCGTCCTAAGAACTACACGACTCAAACTCCAAACGACTTAAGCTTTGGTCGACTCATACTCTAAACGAGTTAACAACATCAACGACCTATTGCCGACAGTTTTACGATCTTTCGATCCGTAAAAATACTGGTCGTTACAGGAAGCGTAATTGGTATATCTACCCTGGCATTGCCTAGTTGTGCCATGTCACCTACCCTAGCGCGCCTTATACGATTTTGTTTTGTACCATACCTATGGAGTGCCCTCTGACGACGCCCAGTACGGGGGAGATTAAACTGTATAGACTATGGGAATATATAAATGTGTTAAGGTGGAAAATGTAAAGCCTTAACACTATTTAAAAGTAAGTTTATTTTACAATTAGACACTATTATAATAGCGCAATATACTACATAGTAAATAGTTTAACGGATCCTTAGGAGATGTAAATCCCAAGCATCTCTTAAGTTACTGCACTCATATTTATTTCTGTTAATGTAACTCACATAAGATCTTTTAGTTCTGACTCGAGTGTATTTTCTTTCCAAATTCGCTGGGTCAGTCCGAGCGTTTCAGGATTGAAGATTTTATTTCCGGAGGAAGAAGACGAAGATTTTATTATTATTACTATAGATAATATGGTTTCACTACACTCATATTGTTCCGCTGCATTGTTATATGGTATGTGTACTCTGATATGTATTGTATAAATAAATCAAAGGTTTTTGTAATAGATTTATGAACTGTATATTTGATTATTATATTTTATCCTTTCGATATGAGATTCTATTTCTTTCTCTGTTTTCTTATTTATCCCATAACAATCCACCCTTACGTATGGTTTGAATTGGCACGTGTGTCTGTTTAAATCGTGCAAAAAGGCGGGATGTTACAGTTGTTCAAGAAAGAAGATGGTTTATACAAGATTTGAAGATAAATTTTGGAATCTTGAAGTCAATTAAGCCATTGTAAACTAATTAATGATCCCATTTTATTTTATCCACTTTCATATTCTGGATAAGCACATAACCTTAAAGTAGACAGTGTTTTAATACGCTTTACACAAAATAATAACATGCGAAAGTCAATTATAATTCACCAATCGTTATGTTAATAATAGAAGGCGGTGTTGCATATCAACTACTAATTTCAATCTAAGCTTCTTGAATCATAGGAAATATATGAAAAACCCAAATTAGTAAAAAAAATTAAACAAATATTTGTGTCTACAAAATTGTAATAAAAATGTGCGATTGCCGTTACATCCAAAAAGAAAAGTCAAAATAGGTAGTTACGATGTAAACTGAAATGAAAAATTCTAGATTTTTGACAATATTAGTATTGTTATCGTAACAGTATATTACCGCACTATTAGCTGGTATGTGTGCAAATGTGTATATTTGCATATTTCGATCAAAATTTACTATATTTTGATTATAAAAGACGTTTATTTTCTTGTTATGGTGTTTGGAACTTACACAATATCAAATGTATAATTTTTATTTTGCCACCTCCAATGTAGGTTTATCGTTTCACATCTCGTTTTCACTTAAACTTAAAGTTAATTGTTGGACGTCATGTATTCGCATTACCATTTAACTGTATTAAAAACCTATGTCCAGTGTTACCAAAAAAGAGATATTTGTATAACTCTATGGCATGCAAAAAATTTGTAGTTTGAAATGTATCCACAATTGGATTTTTATTTACAATTTGCGTAGATATAACATATTGTCAATATGCCGTAAAAACTGAAGATTTTAGTGCGGTGAAAACTAGACGCTTCTGATATACTAGTGTCCAAAGCGAGTTAGATATTGTTGCAGGCTTAAGGCATAATGATCTAAATCATGGATTAAAACAATCAGAGGTCCTTATTAGTGATTTTGAAACATTGAAAATACAGTCACAATGCAAGTTTAAATTATAGTGGCTTAAAAATAAAGCATACACTTTTACAGTTACACAAAGTCCGCTTTCATTAATCTAAAATATGACCGGATTCATTTATAAAAAAATACAATTCTTTTATAAATAAAATTAGAATTTTGAGGCTGATGAAAATTCAAGGCCCTTGGCGATGAGTTTAGTGACATAGGGCTACTATCGGCCATTCCTATATCAAACATAGTTTCGAATAATACCGACTATTTGTAAATAGCAGTAAATGAGATTTGAGAAGAAATGTGTAAATGACTATTAAAATAAGTAACGTTCAACGAACTATCCATTTGAGAATTTTCATATGCAAAATGATTTTTAAATAACAGTTTAATAACATAATTTTTTCTAAAAAATCCATCATTCAAAAGTTTTGCATTTTGCAAGTTTATCCAACTCTAACCATCCACTACTAGTGTTGCAGTAAATTACTATTTTGAAAACTTTTGGTTAAAAAATTGAAAATAAGAATACACAAAAATCCAAACTTCCTACCTAAATTAAACTGGAAAAGTGAATACATAGCTTAAAATAAGTTGTATAATTATAAAACAAAACATGTTTGTAACTATTGATTACACATCTTATTAGAAAACAATATATTAGTTTTAAGTAAAGCAGTTTTATTGGAAAATAAATTATATAAGCTTCCTTTACTAAAAATTACTTAAATTGAGAGGTATGTATAAATTTATTAAATTTATGGAAAAACAATTAGTTTATAAATATAAATATCATGGAAATACATTTGTGTAAAATGTTAATCTGAATTATGCTGACGAAACATAAATATTACCTCAATATATAAACATAAGTGAAATAATAGCTTCACGAATAGATTACCATCAGAAGATGTAATAATAAGTTGTGAAATGCTTTTTAAGATATTTAACTTAAACCATCTACATAGATAATTTTTCCATCAAATTTATTTCATACTATAATACCATGAAAGCACATTGTATCAACTTTAATGACCTAACATTTATGTTAAACATTATCATTTCACCGGTGAAATAGTTGAAGCTTGATTATGCCATTTTCTTTGTTGATACAAAGATGTAGGATGATGTCATTTACTTTCTTCATAACTGGTTATTGGATGATGCATTTCTTCTTGTTCTTTTGTGCACTGTAGTTCTTTTGTGCACCGTGGTTCTTTTGTGCACTATGCTTCTTTTGTGCATTTTAGTTCTTCGTACATTGTTCATCCATTTTACATTCATTTAACGTTGGATGTTGCAATTTGCTTTTTCCATCAGTGGTCGTTGGATGATGCCATTCTTTTTGCTCTTCTGTGCATTGTAGCTCTTTTGTGCACTGTAGTCCTTTTATGTATTATAGCTCTTTTGTGCATTGTAGTTCTTTTATGCATTCTAGGTCTTTTGTACATTGTTCATTCGTCGCAAGTGCATTTACAACTGGATGATTCCACTTCTTTTGTTCGTCATAATTTGTCGGATGGCGCCACTTACTCTTTTCATCAACGATTGTTGGACGATGCCACTTGGTTGGTAGTTCATTAGGTTGCAGCTTTGATGCTAAGGTAGTTTCAGTTATGACAAAAAGAACAACACTAAAGCTAATGATGCACTATATGCTTTGGTCATGTTTATGTGTGGTATGTTGTTCAAGAAAGAAGATGGTTTTTACAAGATTTGAAGATAAAGTTTGGAATCTTGAAGTCAATTAAGCCATTGTAAACTAATTAATGATCTCATTTTTTTTATCCACTTTCATATTCTGGATAAGCACATAACCTTAAAGTAGATAGTGTTTTAATAAGCTTTCTACAAAAAAATAACATGAAAAATTAATTATAATTCACCAATCGTTATGTTAATAATAGAAGGCGGTGTTGCATATCAACTACTAATTTCAATCTAAGCTTCTTGTATCATAGGAAATATATGAAAAACCCAAATTAGTAAAAAAAATTAAATAAATATTGGTGTCTACTAAATTAGAATAAAATGTGTGATTGCCGATACATCCAAAAAGAAAAGTCAAAACAGGTAGTTACGATGTAAACTGAAATGAATAATTCTAGATTTTTGACAATATTAGTATTGTTATCGTAACAGTATATTACTACACTATTAGCGTGTATGTGTGCAAATGTGTATATTCACATATTTCGATCAAAATTTACTATATTTTGATTATAAAAGACGTTTATTTTCTTGTTATGGTGTTTGGAACTTACACAATATCAAATATCTAATTTTTATTTTACCACCTCAAATGTAGGTTTATCGTTTCACATCTCGTTTTCACTAAAACTTAAAGTTAATTGTTGGACGTCATGTATTCGCATTACTATTTAATTGTATTAAATACCCATGTCTAGTGTTACCAAAAAAGAGATATTTGTATAACTTTATGGCATGCAAAAAATTTGTAGTTTGAAATGTATCCACAATTTGATTTTTATTTACAATTTGCATAGATATAACATATTGTCAATATGTCGTTAAAACTGAAGATTTTAGTGCGGTGAAAATTAGACGCTTCTGATATACTATTGTCCAAAGCCAGTTAGATATTGTTGTAGGCCTAAGGCATAATGATCTAAATCAGGGATTAAAACAATCAGAGTTCCTTATTGGTGATTTTGAAACATTGAATATACAGCCACAATGCAAGTTTAAATTATAGTGGCTTAAAAATAAAGCATACAATTTTACAGTTACACAAAGTACGCTTTCATTAATCTAAAATATGACCGGTTTCATTTATAAACCAAATACAATTACTTTTATAAATAAAATTAGAATTTTGAAGCCGATGAAAATTCAAGGCCATTGGCGATGACTTTAGTGACATAGGGCTACTATCGGCCATTCCTATATCAAACATAGTTTCGAATAATACTGACTATTTGTAAATAGCAGTAAATGAGATTTGAGAAGAAATGTGTAGATGACTATTAAAATAACTAACATTCAACGAACCATCCATTTGAGAATTTGCATATGCAAAATAATTTTTAAATAACATTTTAATAACATAATTTTTTCTAAAAAATTCATCATTCAAAAGTTTTGCATTTTGCAAGTTTATCTAACTCTAACCATCCACTACTAATGTTGCAATAAATTACTATTTTGAAAAATTTTGGTTAAAATTTTGAAAATAAGAATACACAAAAATCCAAACGTCCTACCTATATTAAACTGGAAAAGTGAATACATAGCTTAAAATAAGTTGTATAATAACAAATAAAAACATGTTTGTAACTATTGATCACACATCTTATTAGAAAACAATATATTTGGTTTAAGTAAAGAGGTTTTATTGAAAAAAAAATTGTATAAGCTTCTTTAACAAAAATTTACTTAAATTGAGAGGTATGTATAAATTTATTAAATTTATGGAAAAACATTTAGTTTATAAATTTAAATATCGTGGCAATACATTTATGTAAAAAGTTAATCCGAATTATGCTGACCAAACATAAATATTATCTCAATATATAAACATAAGTGAAATAATAGCTCCACGAATAGATTACTATCAGAAGATGTAAGAATAAGTTGTAAAATGCTTTTTAAGATATTTAACTTAAACCATCTACAAAGATAATTCTTCCATTAAATTTATTTCATGCTATAATACCATGAAAGCACATTGTATCAACTTTAATGACTTAACATTTGATGTTAAACATTATCATTTCACCGGTGAAATAGTTGATGTAACGATCCCGAGTTTTAATTTATTTTAAATTGATAATTAAATTAATTTTTGATTTAAAATTGTGAAATTAAATGATAATCGATTGGAGTTTTCCAAATTCAAATGGTTTATGTTATTTATTAATAAGAAAATGGTTTCTTTTGTAAATTATTTTAAATCAACAAGGAGTTATTTTTATACAATAAGTATAATAGCTTTATATTTATAAACATGGAGTATTAATTCAAACAACATAATTAAAATAGAAATTTATTTGCAATACAAAGTAACAAAAAAAAAAGTTGCAGCCACCAAATAAAAACAAGTAAGTAAAGCAAAGGAAATAAATATACTCAAGTAAGAAAACAAGACAAAGGTCATTTACATAAGCATACAAAAGAAAATCTATCAACATAAAATAGTGTGCAGGCAAGAACAAGAAAAAGTAAAGTAAAATATCTATGAACTGAAAAAAAAAGCAAGTAACTATATAGAGATAATAAAATATATGGAATAACACACAAAATCATCTCTCAGCCGAAAACAGAATCATCTCAAAGAAAATATTTATAAAATAGTATGAGCTTATAAAGCAAAAATAGGACATTGCATTTAATGCCACATCCCCTCAGCACAAATTGATATCATCTTCAACCATGCCTATTATACAAAATATTATATCACCTGTACAAACAATAGTATCACAATGTAAACTTCTTTTTATACACATCAATATACTCATCATCATTTCGTCCAGCTACAAAACTGAAGCATCATCTTTTAAAACTTAAACAAACAAAATACAAGTAACAAGCAAAGAAAATACACTTGCAAAAGAAGACAATGATAAGTATGTAGTCTGTAAGTAGCATATAAAGCAAGGCAAGTAAGATAATGCCTGTAAAACAAAAAAAAATGCAAAGAAAAAGGCAATATTTATAAACATAAAAGAGGATAAGTTTGAAAACGTAAAGGACTTAAGTAATAAATGCTAGCCTCCTTAGTACACACCACATTACCCATCAGCCAATATACAATGAAAATATCTGTGATATTGTACAAACAACACTATATCATTTGTACAAATTATGATCACCTGTAAGCTTCTATATACCAATCTGTAAACTCAATTTCTATACATCAAGCATTTTTATCTCAGTTCGTTCATTCAACTGAATAATCCTTGAAGCAATACCATCCAAAACTAAAACAAAACTTCAAGTTTAAACAATCAATCAATGCAAGCCAGAGAATCAAGGAAGAGGAAGTTCCAGCTTGCATCTCCAGAGCCCTGTTTCAAACAACACATGTGAGTAAACAACTAATTTAAATCTTAAGTAGGATAAAATTAGTTGCTTAAGTAATACCGTGATGTTGATTCCTGCATGTGTAGGTAGTTGTATATAAATCTGTATGTATGGTTGTATTTGAATCTACATGCCTGAAGTTTTTGTTCCTTTGTTCATTCTTGCTGACAGAGTTTTATAAATAAACAAAAATTCAAACATTCCATCTAAACACTTGGTAGCTTAGGGTTTTCAAACAAACTAGTTGAGTTTAAATCCCATTTTGATTATCAAAATAAGTTTTAATAATATAAGTATGGAATTTTCCTGTAAACAAGAATATTGCAGTGAAAAGTTATATAATGTAATAAATAAAATGTTAAGTTATATTGATTCATATTTATATATCGAATCATCATAAGGATTTATGATTTTTAAGACAATAATCCAAATTTAAGATGTTGAATTGAATGAGAAATTTGGGTATTTCTGGAAAATGGGTTTTGAGTGATTTCTGGAGGCTGATGCAATTGGAGTGGTCGAGATTGCTACTGGAGATGGAGAAGGCTACAGGGATGCCTGGAAAAATAGTCGGAGGTGGCAAAGATGACGGTGGCGATGGCGGCGTGGGATTTTTATTCGTAGACCTAATTTTTCTGGTGTTCGATCATTTGATCGCCGCGACCTCCACAGAGCGTCTAGTTGCACGTCATTGGAGCGAAAGGAAGCTAGGTAGGTGGCGGAGAGGTGACCGGAGTTTGGAGTCGCGTAGTGGTCGGAGCGCCGAGAACTTGACGTTGATAGGTTGGGTGGTGATGTCTGGGTTGTTTCCAGGTTTGAGTTTATACTCATTTTTGATTTCGAGAAGTAGATGGAGATTCTGAAGGTTAGAAATGGATGAGAGGATGAACGTCGACTTGCTCGACAACGCGGGGGTGGCTGGAAGCGATCAACGGGGTTGTACACGTGCATGCTGTCGCGTTCGTATCAGTGAGTTTGGGAAGTCTGGGGTAATTGGGATGAAGCAGGGAAAAGACTCGAGATTTGTCTCGAGCAACTCGGGTATTCACTCGAAGTAGTTGAGAGTTGGACTCGAAGCAAAAAAATTGTGGGGCTCGGGTCAGTGTTGTCCAGACTTATTAAACAAAACCTGTTCTGTTTTCTATGTTTTAAAATTAAATTTTGAAACAAAGCTTAAGCCAGTTTAAAAACAGAAGTTTAAATATAAACTTAAGTTAGTTTACAACATAGTTTGGGCATAACTAAGTTTTTAAGTTTAAATCGTTTTAATAACAATTAAGTAAAAAAAAAAAGAGAGAGAGAGAGAGAGAGAGAGAATTGAATGTAAGATTATAAATTGAGTTGTAAAGGAAAGTTTAAGAAAATTTGAAACAAATCTAGACACCTGGACATGAATCTAAATATGGAAATCAAGATTTTGAAATAAAATAAGTTTCTAAATTTAAATGTTTAAATGAGACTAAATTGTTAAAGTATACTTTAATTGGTAAACTTAAAGAAAATTTGACTCTAATTCTTTAAAGGTCCTTTGTATAACAAACTATAACTTTAACAAGTAATTTTAAAGGTTTTGAAATCAGTTCAAACTTTAGTAAAGGTAAATTGGGATTCATTTTGAATCTTGGTATTTAAATTAAAATTTAAAAGTAAATTCGAAGATCAATGTTTCCAAACGAATTTGTAAATGATGATTTGTAATTCACTAATTATTAAGTTAATAATAATGGATAATTAAATTATTTAATTAATTAAGGATTTGGATTCATTAAATAAGTAATTGCAGGTTTGAATTTATTAATTAAGGTTTAAAGATTAATTAGGTAAGGAATAATTAATAAATGGGTAATTAAGTTTGATTAATAATTAAGATTTTTTAATTAATGATTAAGGATAATCAATTAAGTAATTAAGACTTAATAATTGATTAAGAATTTATTTGTTAATTTACAAATTTGAAAAGAAATTAACTTATGATTATGTAACCAGGATTAATGACAAGTAATACATCTGATCTAGATAAATCAGTGGATTCATAAGTTTTACCTATGAATGTCTAGATCTTATTGAATGGTTGAATTGTTGATATCCCTGATGTCTGATGTTTTTGATATATCCTGATTTGTGTGGTGAAAAAAATGATGATTAATTATCTGTGATGAAATTTATTATCTGTGATATATATCTATGATCTGTAAGATAAGCATTATAGTTTATACTGCTTATCAACTATATTTCTGTGTTTTAATCTATGATGATTGAATAATGTGGCACTATTGTGTAAAACCCCTATACCACACTTATACATGCACAAATATGGATTTCACGAGGAAATCAGTTAAGTCACAGATTTTTGAAATAGTTAAATTTGAATTTTTAAATTCAAATGTACTAGAAATGGAATCGGAATAAATGTGAAAAGCTTTTGGAATGGAATTTCAAAAATAAAAATTTATTTTTAAATTACTTGATTAAGTTTTAAAATTTAAATACTTTGATTTAAATTTGAATTCAATATTGAAATTAAATTCTGTATTTTGAAACTAGGGATTAACGATGTTATACTAGTCATTATGAGTTAAACCATTTTTAAAGTATTATTTTTGAAAATTTGAATTAACCCAAAGATTGTATCTTGTATAAATGAAATCAGGTTTTTCGAAATAAGACTGTTGTTTCTAAATGATAAAAAGGCTTTCATAGGAGAAACGAATTTCAAATTATATAAAAAGGGATTTCAAGACCAAGTTATTGATGAATATTTGGAAATGAATTTTAAAAGTGAATATTTGGGAACGGTTCGAAAGCTATAAGATAAATCTTTAATTTAAAGATTTTAAACGAGTTAATCCAAATGAAATGGAAATTGTTTTGAAATCCGTAAATGGAATTTTGTGAAATAAATCTTTTTGTTAAAGATTTAAAATGGTAATTGGTTTAAACCATTTGAAAAGAAAGTTTTGAATTATTAAGTTGTGACTTAATTGAAATCCCATATCCATATGTTTTAAATGTTTTCGCTCACTATTCGGTTTAGCCGGGAAAGGACCTTTGTGTCGTATAACCCATTCCGAATAGGTGATTCGACGTTATGGATAGCATTTGAAGACCGGTGATGAAGACCGGATATTTTCGAAAACGAAAGGGTTTCTTGTCGAATGTCTTTGCATCGACTTGTCCCCGGTATAGAGACTCCATATGTGATGGGAAATCCGGACGTGATTAGGGATTATCCGGATTGCAAGGACTTCTTTGTAAGTGCCTTCGGTTCTGTTCGAGCCCGGAACAGACTTGTATGGATAGTATGTCTGACATTACAAATTGAGATATAAAGCTGATTTCTTTCAAATATATTTCTGTTGGTGGCGGAGAATTTATTCTCTTAGCTTAACACCCTTCTCTGAGACGTACAAGCTCAGAGGTTATGTAGTTGATGGTTATCAGCAATATATTCTCAATTTGGTAATGTGACATGCTGAGTGTTGCTGTGAAATGATCATTGTGTTGATTATTTGAGATAGGATCATTTGTTTGATCGTCTATCTTGGTGATCATTTCTATGATCATTTGTTGACCCAAAGCACAGCTTTTGTATAAAGCGTGGCTTTGTGGACGAGACTTCGTCGAGCCTCACAAACTGGTAATGGTCGAAACAGGAATTGTGTGGCAAGGTTTTCAGGGATAGCTTCCCTAGGGTATGACCATTCCTTCTGGAAAAGGGTAGTGTCATGGTATGGATCCTGATACTTACTCATGTGGACACATTATATTTATTCTGTGTGGTTGTTGGTTTAGAGGCGCCTCGTATAAAGGTCCCAAAGGACCGGGGGTGGCATATCTGAGGTTTTGTATATTCCCTGGGAAGGGGGGTAGCCGGCCTTGTTTGGCAGAGATCCAGTTGGGTTCTCGGGGCGTCCTTCCAGAGGCGTTTCCATGTGGCAATGGGAAGCTCCTTGGCCTGACCATTTGTTGGAAATCCATTCTTCAAATACGTACCTTGTACGGTTTTAGTTGTAGAACCTATCATTCACTTATGGTGGCGCCCCACTGTTTGGATGGTAGCTATAGTAGGCATAGTTCGAAATGTCTATGTTGGCTAAGATTTATATCTTTACTTTCGAAATGATTTTTACTACACTATGCACTAGTAATAATATCAAATGTTTCTTTTAATGCGTATCAAGCATCTTTGACTATCATAAGGAGAAATCTCCTCCGATTCTGCGTTTGCATTGTGTGTGTGTGTGCGGGAGGCCTTATGGTAGTCTCATTTCTAAAAAGCATTGCGAATCTATTTTAAAATATTTTTTTGTTTGTTTTTAAAGATAAACTGTTTTTGTTGCTCACACCAGTCCCATGACTGATCCAGAGTTTATTGTTTCTTTCCTAAACTCTGGGTGCTCAAAATTTTCTACACGAGCAGTCTAGAGTTGGGTTTTTTTGATAGTTAGGTTCAGTGAATTATCTGGAGCTAGTTCAGTCTTTGGATGTGGACGAGACTTGCTTGTCTTTGCGTATCGTGATGTTGAAACGAGGTGCTGCTGCTGGAGTTCTCTTTTGAAGACTATCTTGAGTTATATTGTTCTGCTGCTAGATGTTATCTATTTTCCTTTTCCGCTACTAGTTTCTTGTATCTCTGATGTATATTGATATTCATTGTACCATCCTGTTGTACCAAATGTTGTATCAGTATTGTATATCAATGTATTATTCTGTTTATTCCGCTTTGTTGTTTACTTAATTTTGTTATAAGCTCCGACGACTCGGATTTGAACGGTTGAATCTACGGCATTCAAATACGATTTGAAGTATGGGTGTCGATTTTTGAACGGGCAAAATCTGCTTCGTTACATTTGGTATCAGAGCTAAGGTGAAACTTTAGCTCAGGAGTACAACACATTAAGTAGCTCATTAGAGATAGGGTGAAGTATCCCTAGAATGAGTATAATCCCTAAGATATCCGTTTGAACGCCTCAGTAAATTCTCTTACTATCCACTGATAGTGAGTATGAGTGCGAGAAGAGGACGAGATAGGGGACAGGAGAATACGACTATAATTGGTCAATACTCTGTAACGAAAGTGGAAACAATCTTTTTCTTCCCAAATTTCTTTGATTCGACTTCAAATTCTTTTGATTACTTCGTACCAGTTGCAAAAAGAAGTTCGGTGCATTGACGACCTTATGAATCGTGGTAGAAAATCCTTACTTCATATTTCATCGATTTCTTATTAGTTTTGATTTAAACCTTAATGAATATGAATTGGAAATTTTGAATAAATTGGAAATTTTAATTTGAGTTAAATTGATAAATAGAATATGATGCTAAATTTGAAAAGAATCGATAAAACGATTTCGTTTAAAAACCGGATTTTGAAACTCTGTTGTAATTTCTTGGGTTGATCGAGGTCCGAAGAATTGGTATATATCTTGAGATATTCCATCTTGAATTTGGAATCCATATCTTGTGTTTGAAGAGTTATAGGAGATCGAATCTATCTATCTCTGCGTTATTTTCGTGCCTGTGAATTTCGAGGACGAAATTCTTTTTAAGGGAGGAAGTCTGTAAAGATCCCAAGTTTTAATTTATTTTAAATTGATAATTAAATTAATTTTTGATTTAAAATTGTGAAATTAAATGATAATCGATTGGAGTTTTCCAAATTCAAATGGTTTATGTTATTTATTAATAAGAAAATGGTTTCTTTTGTAAATTATTTTAAATCAACAAGGAGTTATTTTTATAACAATAAGTATAATATCTTTATATTTATATGCATGGAGTATAAATTCAAACAACATAATTAAAATAGAAATTTATTTGCAATACAAAGTAACAAAAAAAAAGTTGCAGCCACCAAATAAAAACAAGTAAGTAAAGCAAAGGAAATAAATATACTCAAGTAAGAAAACAAGACAAAGGTCATTTACATAAGCATACAAAAGAAAACCTATCAACATAAAATAGTGTGCAGGCAAGAACAAGAAAAAGGAAAGTAAAATATCTATGAACTGAAGAAAAAAAAGCAAGTAACTATGTAGAGATAATAAAATATATGGAATAACACACCAAATCATCTCTCAGCCAAAAACAGAATCATCTCAAAGAAAATATTTATAAAATTGTATGAGCTTATAAAGCAAAAATAGGACATTGCATTTAATGCCACTTCCCCTCAGCACAAATTGATATCATCTTCAACCATGCCTATTATACAAAATATTATATCACCTGTGCAAACAATAGTATCACAATGTAAACTTCTTTTTATACACATCAATATACTCATCATCATTTCGTCCAGCTACAAAACTGAAGCATCATCTTTTAAAACTTAAACAAACAAAATACAAGTAACAAGCAAAGAAAATACACTTGCAAAAGAAGACAATGACAAGTATGTAGTCTGTAAGTAGCATGTAAAGCAAGGAAAGTAAGATAATGCCTGTAAAACAAAAAAAAATGCAAAGAAAAAGGCAATATTTATAAACATAAAAGAGGATAAGTTTGAAAACGTAAAGGACTTAAGTAATAAATGCTAGCCTCCTTAGTACACACCACATTACCCATCAGCTAATATACAATGAAAATATCTGTGATATTGTACAAACAACTCTATATCATTTGTACAAATTATGATCACCTGTAAGCTTCTATATACCAATCTGTAAACTCAATTTCTATACATCAAGCATTTTTATCTCAGTTCGTTCATTCAACTGAATAATCCTTGAAGCAATACAATCCAAAACTAAAACAAAACTTCAAGTTTAAACAATCAGTCAATGCAAGCCAGAGAATCAAGGAAGAGGAAGTTCCAGCTTGCATCTCCAAAACCCTGTTTCAAACAACACATGTGAGTAAACAACTAATTTAAATCTTAAGTAGGATAAAATGAGTTGCTTAAGTAATACTGTGATGTTGATTCCTGCATGTGTAGGTAATTTTATATAAATCTGTATGTATGGTTGTATTTGAATCTACATGCCTGAAGTTTTTGTTCCTTTGTTCATTCTTGCTGACAGAGTTTTATAAATAAACAAAAATTCAAACATTCCATCTAAACACTTGGTAGCTTAGGGTTTTCAAACAAACTAGTTGAGTTTAAATCCCATTTTGATTATGAAAATAAGTTTTAATAGTATAAGTATGGAATTTTCCTGTAAACAAGAATATTGCAGTGAAAACTTATACAATGTAATAAATAAAATGTTAAGTTATATTAATTCATGTTTATATATCGAATCATCATAAGGATTTATGATTTTTAAGACAATAATCCAAATTTAAGATGTTGAATTGAATGAGAAATTTGGGTTTTTCTGGAAAATGGGTTTTGAGTGATTTCTGGAGGCTGATGCAATTGGAGTGGTCGAGATTGCTACTGGACATGGAGAAGGCTACAGGGATGCCTGGAAAAATAGTCGGAGGTGGCAAAGATAACGGTGGCGATGGCGGCGTGGGATTTTTATTCGTAGACCTAATTTTTGTGGTGTTCGATCAATTGATCGCCGCGACCTCCATAGAGCATCGAGTTGCACGTCATTGGAGCGAAAGGAAGCTAGGTGGTTGGCGGAGAGGTGACCGGAGTTTGGAGTCGCCTAGTGGTCGGAGCGCCGAGAACTTGACGTTGATAGGTTGGGTGGTGATGTCTGGGTTGTTTCCAGGTTTGAGTTTATACTCATTTTTGATTTCGAGAAGTAGATGGAGATTCTGAAGGTTGGAGATGGATGAGAGGATGAACGTCGACTTTCTCCACAACGTGGGGGTGGCTGGAAGCGATCAACGGGGTTGTACACGTGCATGTTGTCGCGTTCGTATCAGTGAGTTTGGGAAGTCTGGGGTAATTGGGATGAAGCAGGGAAAAGACTCGAGATTTGTCTCGAGCAACTCGGGTATTCACTCGAAGTAGTTGAGAGTTGGACTCGAAGCAAAAAAATTGTGGGGCTCGGGTCAGTGTTGTCCAGACTTATTAAACAGAACCTGTTCTGTTTTCTATGTTTTAGAATTAAATTTTGAAACAAAGCTTAAGCCAGTTTAAAAACAGAAGTTTAAATATAAACTTAAGTTAGTTTACAACATAGTTTGGGCATAACTAAGTTTTTAAGTTTAAATCGTTTTAATAACAATTAAGTAAAAAAAAAAAAAGAGAATTGAATGTAAGATTTTAAATTGAGTTGTAAAGGAAAGTTTAAGAAAATTTGAAACAAATCTAGAAACCTGGACATGAATCTAAATATGGAAATCAAGATTTTGAAATAAAATAAGTTTCTAAATTTAAATGTTTAAATGAGACTAAATTATTAAAGTGTACTTTAATTGGTAAACTTAAAGAAAATTTGACTCTAATTCTTTAAAGGTCCTTTGTATAACAAACTATTACTTTAACAAGTAAATTTAAAGGTTTTGAAATTAGTTCAAACTTTAGTAAAGGTAAATTGGGATTCATTTTGAATCTTGGTATTTAAATTAAAATTTAAAAGTAAATTCGTAGATCAATGTTTCCAAACGCATTTGTAAACGATGATTTGTAATTCACTAATTATTAAGTTAATAATAATGGATAATTAAATTATTTAACTAATTAAGGATTTGGATTCATTAAATAAGTAATTGCAGGTTTGAATTTATTAATTAAGGTTTAAAGATTAATTAGGTAAGGAATAATTAATAAATGGGTAATTAAGTTTGATTAATAATTAAGATTTTTTAATTAATGATTAAGGATAATCAATTAAGTAATTAAGACTTAATAATTGATTAAGAATTTATTTGTTAATTAACTAATTTGAAAAGAAATTAACTTATGATTAAGTAACCAGGATTAATGACAAGTAATACATCTAATCTAGATAAACCAGTGGATTCATAAGTTTTACCTATGAATGTTTAGATCTTATTGAATGGTTGAATTGTTCATATCCCTGATGTCTGATGTTTGTGATATATCCCGATTTGTGTGGTGAAAAAAATGATGATTAATTATCTGTGATGAAATTTAATATCTGTGATATATCTATGATCTGTAAGATAAGCATTATAGTTTATACTGCTTATCAACTATATTTCTGTGTTTTAATCTATGATGATTGAATAATGTGGCACAATTGTGTAAAACCCCTAGACCACACTTATACACGCACAAATATGGATTTCACGAGCAAATCAGTTAAGTCACAGATTTTTGAAATAGTTAAATTTGAATTTTTAAATTCAAATGTATTGGAAATGGAATCGGAATAAATGTGAAAAGCTTTTGGAATGGAATTTCAAAAATAAAAATTTATTTTTAAATTACTTGATTAAGTTTTAAAATTTAAGTACTTTGATTTAAATTTGAATTCAATATTGAAATTAAATTCTGTAATTTGAAACTAGGGATTAACGATGTTAACTAGTCATTATGAGTTAAACCATTTTTAAAGTATTATTTTTGAAAATTTCAATTAACCCAAAGATTGTATCTTGTATAAATGAAATCGGGTTTTTCGAAATAAGACTGTTGTTTCTAAATGATAAAAAGGCTTTCGTAGGAGAAACGAATTTCAAATTATATAAAAAGGGATTTCAAGACCAAGTTATTGATGAATATTTGGAAATGAATTTTGAAAGTGAATATTTGGGAACGGTTCGAAAGCTATAAGATAAATCTTTAATTTAAAGATTTTAAACGAGTTAATCCAAATGAAATGGAAATTATTTTGAAATCCGTAAATGGAATTTTGTGAAATAAATCTTTTTGTTACAAAAAGATTTAAAATGGTAATTGGTTTAAACCATTTGAAAAGAAAGTTTTGAATTATTATGTTGTGACTTAATTGAAATCCCATATCCATATGTTTTAAATGTTTTCGCTCACTATTCGGTTTAGCCGGGAAAGGACCTTTGTGTCGTATAACCCATTCCGAATAGGTGATTCGATGTTATGGATAGCATTTGAAGACCGGTGATGAAGACCGGATATTTTCGAAAACGAAAGGGTTTCTTGTCGAATGTCTTTGCATCGACTGGTCCCCGGTATAGAGACTCCATATGTGATGGGAAATCCGGAGGTGATTAGGGATTATCCGGATTGCAAGGACTTCTTTGTAAGTGCCTTCAGTTCTGTTCGAGCCCGGAAAAGACTTGTATGGATAGTATGTCTGACATTACAAATTGAGATATAAAGCTGATTTCTTTCAAATATATTTCTGTTGGTGGCGGAGAATTTATTCTCTTAGCTTAACACCCTTCTTTGAGACGTACGAGCTCAGAGGTTATGTAGTTGATGATTATCAGCAATATATTCCCAATTTGGTAATGTGACATGCTGAGTGTTGCTGTGAAATGATCATTGTGTTGATTATTTGAGATAGGATCATTTGTTTGATCGTCTATCTTGGTGATCATTTCTATGATCATTTGTTGACCTAAAGCACAACTTTTGTATAAAGCGTGGCTTTGTGGACGAGACTTCATCGAGCCTCACAAACCGGTAATGGTCGAAACAGGAATTGTGCGGTAAGGTTTTCAGGGATAGCTTCCCTAGGGTATGACCATTCCTTCTGGAAAAGGGTAGTGTCATGGTATGGAGCCCAGATACTTACTCATGTGGACACACTATATTTATTCTGTGTGGTTGTTGGCTTAGAGGTGCCTCGTATAAAGGTCCCAAAGGACCGGGGGTGGCATATCTGAGGTTTTGTATATTCCCCGGGAAGGGGGGTAGCCGGCCTTGTTTGGCAGAGATCCAGTTGGGTTCTCGGGGCGTCCTTCCAGAGGCGTTTCCATGTGGCAATGGGAAGTTCCGTGGCCTGACCATTTGTTGGAAATCCATTCTTCAAATACGTACCTTGTACGGTTTTAGTTGTAGAACCTATCATTCACTTATGGTGGCGCCCCACTGTTTGGATGGTAGCTATAGTAGGCATAGTTCGAAATGTCTATGTTGGCTAAGATTTATATCTTTACTTTCGAAATGATTTTTACTACACTATGCACTAGTAATAATATCAAATGTTTCTTTTAATGGGTATCAAGCATCTTTGACTATCATAAGGAGAAATCTCCTCCGATTCTGCGTTTGCATTGTGTGTGTGTGCGGGAGGCCTTATGGTAGTCTCATTTCTAAAAAGCATTGCGAATATATTTTAAAATATTTTTTTGTTTGTTTTTAAAGATAAACTGTTTTTGTTGCTCACACCAGTCCCATGACTGATCCAGAGTTTATTGTTTCTTTCCTAAACTCTGGGTGCTCAAAATTTTCTACACGAGCAGTCTAGAGTTAGGTTTTTCAGAGCTAGTTCAGTCTTTGGATGTGGACGAGACTTGCTTGTCTTTGCGTATCGTGATGTTGAAACGAGCTGCTGCTGCTGGAGTTCTCTTTTGAAGACTATCTTGAGTTATATTGTTCCGCTGCTAGATGTTATCTATTTTCCTTTTCCGCTGCTAGTTTCTTGTATCTCTGATGTATATTGATATTCATTGTACCACTCTGTTTTACCAGATGTTGTATCAGTATTGTATATCAATGTATTATTCTGTTTATTCCGCTATGTTGTTTACTTAATGTTGTTATAAGCTCCGGCGACTCGGATTTCAACGGTTGAATCTACAGCATTCGAATACGATTTGAATTATGGGTGTCGATTTTTGAACGGGAAAAATCCGCTTCGTTACAGTTGAAGCTTGATTATGCCATTTTCTTTGTTGATACAACGATGTAGGACGATGTCATTTACTTTCTTCATAACCGGTTATTGGATGATGCATTTCTTCTTGTTCTTTTGTGCACTGTGGTTCTTTTGCGCACTGTGGTTCTTTTATGCACTGTGGTTCTTTAGTGCACTGTGGTTCTTTTGTGCATTTTAGTTCTTTCGTACATTGTTCATCCATTGTACGTTCATTTAACGTTGGATGTTGCAATATGCTTTCTCCATCAGTGGTCGATGCCATTCTTTTTTCTCTTCTGTGCATTGTAGCTCTTTTGTGCACTGTAGTCCTTTTGTGCATTGTAGCTCTTTTGTGCATTGTAGTTCTTTTGTGCATTCTGGGTCTTTTGTACATTGTTCATTCATCGCATGTGCATTTACCACTGGATGAATCCACTTCTTTTGTTCGTCACAATTTGTCGGATGGTGCCACCTACTCTTTTCATCAACGATTGTTGGATGATGCCACTTTGTTGGTAGTTCATTAGGTTGCAGCTTTGAAGCCAAGGTAGTTTCAGTTATGATAAAAAATAACAACACTAAAGCTAATGATGCACTATATGCTTTGGTCATGTTTATGTGTGGTATGTTGTTTGTAACGATCCTGATTTTAAAGACGAATTTAAATTTATAATTTAATTGAATTTTAGATTGAATTATGGATTTGGTTAAAATTTTCAAATTTAATAAGATGTATTTACTTATTTTTTTTTGAATTTGATTTGAAACTCAAAACGAATACATTGAATTGAATTATAAATAAAGTTTTTAAAATAAAATATATGTATAAACTAAATACCTGATAGTTAAACAATAAATAGATACATCCAAAACAAAAATTTGATAAGCATGAACACTTGAACAAAACAAAGGAAAAATATGTTAAGTACAAAATGTAAACAAGAAGATAAAATAAGTAGGAAATCTACTTGGTCAATAAATAATAAGTATGCAAAGAAATACAGTAGCTAAAATTTATAACAACATATAAAAATAGAAATTTATCCATAATGTAATGAAATAAGATAACAACAATTAATACAAGTATGTAAACACATAAACATTCAAGTACATGAAACTTGCATAAGAAGATAGTCATACATTTCAAGTATGTATATTTAAAATAAAATAAAAACAAGACAAACATAACAAGTTGCATCCACAAAATAATTAATGCTAAGATATATCTCATCAGCCGAGTAAAGAAGCCAAAGCAACGTATAAAGCAAAGGAAATAATGAACAAAAACATAAACAAAAGTATGCAACATAATAATAGACTTCAGCTTGTGATGTAGCACGATCTAAGAGAGTTTCGGGTTTAACCCGTAAGACGCGCACGACTCAGGTGAAGGAGTCATATGGGAAAGTGGCGACTCTTAACAGCTTAAGTCGTTCGTGCTTGATGAGTCGCACACGACTCAACGGTTCATCCATAAGTCGTTTACAACTTAACATGAAGAAGGATAAAGTTTCAGCAAGTAAAGATCTTGAGTCAGAGGAAGGGCACGAGTTACGACTCAATGGGAGTTTCAATAGTTCTGGATTGATGAGTCGTACACGACCTAACTACAGGGCTATGAGTCGTCCACGAATCATCAAGAAGCAAAAGGGAATTCCATTAATTGAAGGCCATAAGTCGGGGACGGGATACGACCTAAGTGATGAGTCGTTGTGTGATGAGTCGTAAGTCGTGACAGGGTGTTGTAAACTGTTTGTTTTCTTGAGTCGTGTACTATAATTGAGTCTGTACATGTTTTGAGTCATTTGTTATGATAAGTCGTGAGTCATGGAGCTGATGATTCGTGAAGTTTGTTCAGGCGCAGGGTTTCAAGCTGTGTGTTTTTGAGTCGTGAGTCATAGGTCGTTGCCGACCCAGGATGAGTCGTAAGTCGTATACGACTTAAGGGGGGGCCGGTTGTGACAAGCTATAAATAGGGCATGTGTTGTACATTTTTGGTAATTGATTTTGAAATAAAATTTCTTGTTGATTGCTTTGAGCTTTCTTCTCCAATTGGTAGTTGAGTGTAATCTCCAATCTCCGCTTACGTCATTCGAGTGCGCTCGAATCCACGTTTGTTGAAGCCGATTCACGGAATCTAGTGCGCTAGATCAACGTACGAAGAATCGTAGATCTTTGACCACGGTATAGTGCGCTATCAATGTGTTTGAGATAGCTAGAATTCGGTATCTTCGGATCAACGAATTTGGGCATTTCGGTATCTTCATTCCATCGATCGCTACTTTCACCGATTGAAGTTTGTTTTGATTAATCCGCTGCGTCAGTTTTGGTATCAGAGCCATACTTAGCCAATCATAGCTAAGTTGAGTCTTGGAGCCAAGTATTTGAAGTTGAAGTTTGAAGTTGGTGTTCGTTGTGTTCATCTTGAAGTTGCAACAAGTTCGAAGATTTTGATCCATCTCATTTTGGATCTAGATTTAGAGAAGTGTTTGAATTTGAAGTTAGGCCGTGTATACTTGGAAAGTAGCCGAGCCTAGTGAAGGGTTTTGAAGTTTGAAGTCGTGACTTGAAGTTCTATATTGTTTGAATCATGCCGCCTAGGAGAGCTAACCGTCATCAAAATGTTGAAGCGTTGTATCGAAGAGAGGAAGCCGAGCTTATGGAACAACGTATTAATGAAAAGTTTGATGAAGGCATTGGGAAATTGGAGAAATTGATGAATGATTTGAATCAAAGGAGGAGATCACCAAACTCGAACCATGGAGGAAACCGAGTTTCGCCATCTGTTACGGAAGCGAGGAGGGTATCACCACATTCTTGTAGAGATAGAAGAGAAACATCAATTTCATCACAAAGAGATCATCATGACTATGCACATGAAGAGAGAAGAAGTCGACGTGAATTTGACAATGAAGCATATAGAGAGGAAGAGAGACATAGTCAAAGAAGCATGCATGAACGGAGGGATGATAATGGTCGAGATCGATGTAGGCGTACTTTTGATTTTGATGAAGAGGGTGATAGAGCAAGTAATCATTATCGAGATCGAGATCATATTCGAAATTCTTACCGGGATGTTGAAGATGATCGTCGTTGGGAATCGGGGATGAAGACGGAAATTCCAGAGTTTAAAGGAGGAATGGTCGCTGAAGAATTTCTTGATTGGGTATCAAATGTTGAGGAGATCTTTAATTTCAAGGAGGTTCCTGAGCATAGGAGAGTAAAGTTGGTTCCTACTAGGTTGAGGGGGAGAGCTTTGGCATGGTGGCAGCAAACTAAACTTACCAGGGAGAGAATGGGGAAGTCAAAGATAGAATCTTGGGAGAAGATGAAGAAATTGATGCGATCTACTTTCTTACCTTACAACTATCAATCACTTATGTACCAGAGGTTGCAGAATCTGAGGCAAGGGACGAAATCTGTTAGTGATTATGCTGATGAATTTTACCAACTCATTTCCAGGAATGATATTATGGAAACGGAAGAACAGCTAACTGCTAGATTCATTGGGGGATTCATAATGCAGATCCAGGATATGGTTAATATGTTCGATCCTAGATCAGTTGCGGAGGCACATCAAAAAGCGTTGGCTTGGGAGAAGCAAGGAAGGCGTGGAGGTGGTGTGTTTACTAATTCCAATAATCAAGCGAGGGGTGTTAGTGGAAGTTCTAATGTTCCTAAACCTATCAATAAGCCAGTGGTGAAGGAGGCTGAGAAGGCGAAGGTTAGCAGTGGTTTCAAATGTTATAATTTTCTGGAGTTGGGTCATAAAAGCAATGAATGTCCGAAGCCGAAGAAGAGAGCAATGGTTGCAGAAGTTGAGGAGGATGATGATAAGAAGGCAGAATGTTCAAATACACCTTATGTTGAGGAGGAAGAAGAATTGTCTGGAGATGAAGGTTGTAATCTTATGATGAGGAGGTCATGTCTTACACCAAAGAAAAGGAGGATTGTAGTTGGTTGAGAAGCAATATTTTTCAGTCGACATGCACTATTCTGGGGAAAGTTTGCAAGTTCGTTATTGATGCTGGAAGTTGTGATAATATTATTTCTACAGAGGCTGTGAAGAAATTGAACTTGAAAACTGAGAAACATCCTAAACCGTACAAGTTAGCATGGTTGAGGAAGGGTGGTGAAGTGAAGGTGTGTCGAAGGGCTTGTGTTAATTTTTCTATTGGGAAGAAGTACAAAGATGAAATTTGGTGTGATGTTGTAGACATGGATGTGTGTCATCTGTTGTTGGGCAGACCATGGCAGTTTGATAGAGCAGTACAACACGATGGTCGTGCCAATAGTTACAGTTTCATGTTCGAGGGTACTAAAATCAATTTGGTTCCCAAGAAGCAACAACAGAAGGAGAGCAAGCTAGAGGAGATTGAGGAATTGAAAACTCTGTTGACTTTGAAGGAGTTTGTTAAGGAAGTTGAAGAGGAGCCTGAAGTCTATTTGTTGATTGGGCGAGAGAGTCATGAAGAGGTTAAAATTCCTGAAGAAGCAAAGCCAGTTTTGAAAGAATTTGAAGATGTATTTCCAGAGGAGTTGCCTAAGGAGTTACCGCCACTGAGAGACATCCAACATCAAATCGATCTTGTTCCAGGAGCAGTGTTACCACATCGACAAACATTATCGAATGAGTCCGAAGGAACATGAAGAGTTGAGAAGGCAGGTGGAAGAATTACTTGAGCAGGGACGTTTTCAGGAAAGCTTGAGTCCTTGTGCAGTACCAGCTCTGTTGGTGCCGAAGAAGGATGGAACATGGAGGATGTGCACAGATAGTAGAGCTTTGAACAAGATTACTATCCGCTATAGATTTCCTATGCCGAGGTTGGATGATTTGTTAGACCAGTTGAGTGGGGCAACTATATTTTCGAAGATTGATTTGAAGAGTGGTTATCAACAGATTCGAATTAGGCCAGGTGACGAATGGAAGACAGCTTTCAAGACAAGAGAGGGGTTATACGAATGGTTGGTTATGCCATTTGGTTTGTCAAATGCACCTAGTACATTCATGCGGGTGATGAATCAAATCTTTAGACCATTCATTGGGAAGTTCGTGGTGGTTTATTTCGATGATATTCTGATATATAGCAGGAGTATGGAGGAGCATGTTCTACATTTGGGGGAAGTGTTGATTATACTTCGTGAAGAACAATTTTATGCTGCTACGAAGAAATGTGTATTTATGACAAGAAGTGTTTTATTTCTGGGGTATGTTGTTTCGGAGGAAGGAATTCAAGTAGACCAGAATAAAGTGGAAGCAGTCAGAAATTGGCCACAGCCGAGAACTATCACTGAAGTTAGAAGTTTTCATGGATTGGCATCATTCTACCGAAGGTTCATTCAACACTTAAGTAGCGTGATGGCACCAGTTACCGATTGCATGAAAGGAAAACAGTTTGTATGGTCAGAGGAAGCGGGAGTTGCTTTTGAGAAGATCAAGGAACTATTGACGACAGCACCAATTCTTGTTTTACCGAATTTTCAGTTGTTGTTTGAATTGCACACTGATGCGTCGAAGGTGGGAATTGGAGGAGTCTTGAGTCAGAATGGGAAACCCGTTGCATATTTCAGTGAGAAGTTGTCAGGGGCAAAGATGAGATACAGTACATATGACGTTGAATTCTATGCTGTTGTGCAAACGATTAAACATTGGAGACATTATCTATTTCAGAAGGAGTTTTTTCTATACACTGATCATGAGGCGTTGAAGCATTTGCAGGGGCAGGACAAGATTTTAGCGCGACATGCGTCATGGATCGCGTATTTATAGCAGTTTACCTTTGTTGTTAAGCACAAATCTGGGGTGACGAATCGGGTAGCTGATGCTTTGAGTAGAAGGAGTCATTTGTTAACAACATTGAAGATTGGAGTGACGGGGTTTGAATTACTGCCAGAAAGGATTGAAGAAGATCCTTACTTTGTGAAATATGTTGAGAAAGTGGAGGATGGGAGTACTGATGAATTTATGATGATTGATGGATTTTTGTTTAAAGGAAATCGGTTATGTATTCCTGAGAGCAGTTTGAGAATGAAAATTATCAAGGAGTTGCATGAAGAAGGCCATGTGGGTAGAGATCGTACATTGCAGTTGATTTCTCAATCTTACTTTTGGCCATCGATGAGGAAAGAAGTCGAAAGATTTGTGGAGAGATGCCATATTTGCCAGGTTTCAAAGGGAACAGCGACGAATGCAGGGTTGTATTTGCCATTACCTGTACCGTCTAAGCCATGGGTTGATATCAGCATGGATTTCGTTTTGGGCTTGCCTAGAACTCAAAAGGGAAATGATTCGATATTTGTTGTAGTAGACAGATTTTCGAAGATGGCACATTTTATTGCTTGCAAGAAAACGGCGGATGCTGTTCGGGTTGCACAGTTGTTCTTTAAGGAAGTCTATCGCTTACATGGGTTGCCGGAGTCTATTGTTTCTGACAGGGATACCAGATTTTTGAGTCATTTTTGGCTTAGTTTGTGGAAGATGGTGGGAACGAAGTTGAAGTTCGGCAGTGCTTATCATCCACAAACGGATGGACAGACCGAAGTTGTTAACCGATCGTTGGGGAATTTGTTGCGATGTCTTGTGAAGGACAATCTGAAGAGTTGGGACATGAAGTTATGCCAAGCCGAGTTTGCACACAATCATGCAATGAATCGTAGCATGGGATTCAGTCCATTTCAGATTGTATATTCAAATTTACCCAGGGGACCGTTGGATTTAGCGGTGGTACCACAACCGAAGGGGACAGTTAAACGGGCTGTTGATTTTGTTGAAGAATTAACCGAATGTCATAAGATCGTTCAAGAACGATTAGAAAAGTCAAATGAGAAGTATAAGCAGGCTGCTGATTTGAAACGACGGAGTGTTGAATTTAAGGAAGGTGATTTGGTGTATGCTGTGTTGACGAAGGATCGTTTTCCAGTGGGTGCTTATAATAAGCTGAAAGCCAGAAAAATTGGTCCACTTGAAGTTTTGAAGAAAATCAATGAGAATGCTTATCGATTAAAGCTACCAAATGATGTTTATACTTCTGATGTTTTTAACATCAAACATTTAATTCCATATCAGGGAGGTGAGATTGTTGAGGAAGAATTTACAAATTCGAGGTCGAATTTTTCTCAACCAGGGGAGAATGATGTAGCACGATCTAAGAGAGTTTCGGGTTTAACCCGTAAGACGCGCACGACTCAGGTGAAGGAGTCATATGGGAAAGTGGCGACTCTTAACAGCTTAAGTCGTTCGTGCTTGATGAGTCGCACACGACTCAACGGTTCATCCATAAGTCGTTTACGACTTAACATGAAGAAGGATAAAGTTTCAGCAAGTAAAGATCTTGAGTCAGAGGAAGGGCATGAGTTACGACTCAATGGGAGTTTCAATAGTTCTGGATTGATGAGTCGTACACGACCTAACTACAGGGCTATGAGTCGTCCACGACTCATCAAGAAGCAAAAGGGAATTCCATTAATTGAAGGCCATAAGTCGGGGACGGGATACGACCTAAGTGATGAGTCGTTGTGTGATGAGTCGTAAGTCGTGACAGGGTGTTGTAAACTGTTTGTTTTCTTGAGTCGTGTACTATAATTGAGTCTGTACATGTTCTGAGTCATTTGTTATGATAAGTCGTGAGTCATGGTAGCTGATGAGTCGTGAAGTTTGTTCAGGCGCAGGGTTTCAAGCTGTGTGTTTTTGAGTCGTGAGTCATAGGTCGTTGCCGACCCAGGAAGAGTCGTAAGTCGTATACGACTTAAGGGGGGGCCGGTTGTGACAAGCTATAAATAGGGCATGTGTTGTACATTTTTGGTGATTGATTTTGAAATAAAATTTCTTGTTGATTGCTTTGAGCTTTCTTCTCCAATTGGTAGTTGAGTGTAATCTCCTATCTCCACTTACGTCATTTGAGTGCGCTCGAATCCACGTTTGTTGAAGCCGATTCACGGAATCTAGTGCGCTAGATCAACGTACGAAGAATCTTAGATCTTTGAACACGGTATAGTGCGCTATCAACGTGTTTGAGATAGCTAGAATTCGGTATCTTCGGATCAACGAATTTGGGCATTTCGGTATCTTCATTCCATCGATCGCTACTTTCACCGATTGAAGTTTGTTTTGATTAATCCACTGCGTCAGTTTGCAAAAGAAAGTCAATGTTTTATATAAAATAAACAAATCTATGTATATACAATACATATACACAACATACACATATGCAAACCTGAAGACAACAAACAATATATACATATGTATCAAACAGCAAAAACAAAGAGATGCAAGGTAAGTATGAACATATATGAAAGTAGCTTGCAAATTAAACCAAACCAATAAGATAAAATTCAAAGTTAAAAAGAAAAGAAACAAATAAAATACATATACACTTAAACAAATACAAGCCATCACTATCATCTCAAATTTGTACAGCTGAAATGGAGTATGGAGAGGAAAGTATATATGTACAAGGCAATAAATGCCATACATCTCAACATTTAATGCAACATACTTCAGCCATGCTTATTAAATAGATAAAGATATTACATGTACCAGTTTTGTATACCCTGTATACTTCTATCCCAATATACTTCTTTCTTTATATCTTCTTCATCACCACTTCGTTTCATTTAAAAATAAAGCTAAGAAAGAAACTGAGAAAAAGAACGTCATTCAAAACTCAAACAAAACTTCAGTTTAAACTACAATTAAGATTCAACTCAAAGATCAGGCAAAACATGCTATCTGGGATCAATTAGATCAAATGCAAGTTCAAATCAAATATATAGCAAGGATTCAAACCTGAAGCAGTTAAAAGAGCCTAGCAAATTCAAGCATGCAAGTTTAGGCAACTAAATCTATTTCCAGTTTTCAACAATTTCAGTTCTCTGCCCATCTTCTCTGTTCCAAGTATATACAGGTGAGCAAACCCCTAAACTAAATCCCTCTTTTCTCTGTTGTTACTTGTGAATGAACCCTTACCTTGAATCTGTTACAATCTGGATGCATGTTGAAGCTTTGTGTGGGAAGTATAAAATACTTACAGGGTGTATATATGCATTTATGGTGTGCATATCTGCTCTGTTCATAGTAACAGGATTCTAATTCAAGATTTAAAATTCAACATCTCTTTCTATAATTGATGTTAAGCTACAATCCTTAAATAAAATCTGTTCATGTTAATCTAAAGCTGGTTTAAAAATAACTATAAGCAAAATCAAGTAAGATATTTTATTAGAAAAGAAAATATACAGAAGAATATTTTTAAAAGAAAAAAAATCACTATTCTTAAATTCATGTTTGGCTTGATAATTGGAGTCACATTAGAATATGATGAATTTTAACAATCAAATGAAGATTTTTAGTTTGGTAGATTTTGGGGAATTGCGAGTGGAACAGAAAATGTATTTTTATCAAATTCAGAAAAACGCCAACAAATCGTGAGTAGTGCCTCTGGGTGGAGATGGATTGAAGGATATAGATCATCAGAAAAATAGTTAGAAAATTTGTAGATAATCGTGATGGCCAAAGATTGGTGAACTAGGGTTTAAACTCACGTTATGTATTTGTTGGAATTCGTATTGCCGCGGCGTCGTCGAGGTGCTTCGGGGGATCGAACCAAGGGGAGGAGGATCGTGAGTGAGTGTCGAAGTTTTGGTCGAGTTCGTGTGAGTTTCGGTGGTGCGAATCGTTGGCACGAGACGTTTTTTTTGGTGGTCGTTTTGATGCATCCTGGGTTAGAAAGCTCGTTCGCGAGTTTGCCGTTGGTTGGTGGTTTTGAGGGGTCGAAGATGTTGACGGGGTCGCAAGTGACTTGTTGGGGGTGGTCGCAGGTGTCGGAGCATTGCCGTTGATGGGTGCATTTGCACAGTCTCCGTGCACAGTTGGGTTGAGAAAGAAGCGAAGGAACTCGGGTTTTCACTCGAAGCAGTTCGAGTTCCTCTCGTGCTCGACTCAGGTAGGAAGAAGGGGATGCGAGGCAAGCTACTCGAGTGTTGACTCGAGTCTGTGTCAGGGATTTTGGAGAGTTGTTCGGGATTTTACTGTGAGGAGTTTCAACTTATACCAAGTTACTTTGAATAAAGGAAATTGTTAACAAGTTTTTTTTAAAATAAAAAAAGAAAACAAAGAATGGAAGTTTTACAAAGTAAAGGAAAGTAACAAGATTTTTGAAGCTAAATATTAACAAGTATCAAATATAAATCATAAAGAAAATGTCTTGAATTTAATTTGTTTGACTTGATAATCTTCAAAAGAAATGTGATAATGATTCAATGTGGTTTTGGAATCTCAGTTTTAAAATATAATAAAGTGTTGAAATTTAGTTTTTTTGAAACAACTTTAAAGGTTTTTAAAGTAGTTTTACAAATTGATTTAAAGGTAATTAGAATGGATAAATTGATGATTTGTATAGATTAAATTAGTAAATATAAGTTGAAATGAATTATTAAAGTTTAATGAATTAAGTAATATAGATTAAATTTTAATTAATCAATGAATCATTAATGATTAATCAAACTTATAATTAATAAAGATTGATGTAATTTAATTACTTTGGAAAAGAAATTAAATAAATGTTAATGAAGGTCATTAAAGATGATTTATAAATGAAGTAATTTGGTAATTACCTTTGTAATTAATCAAGGGATTAATTAATGGAGATAGTTAATCAAGGGATAATTTATTTAGTTAACAAGTAATTTAGAATAATTTAATTAATTAAGGTGATTGATTAATTTATTTATATCAAATGATTTGTGATAAATTTATCAGGATTGGATAACTAATTCATAAGTAGTTAATTTAATTGAAAATACATTGAAAAAATTAGGATTAAACAAATAATTAATCCTACTGGTAAATGACTATTGGATGTTTGACCTTACTTATAAATGATTGTATTTTATGATATGCCTTGTTAACGCTAAAATGTGAACGCTAACACCCCGGTGTGTAAAGTGTAGTTGTGAAAGCACCACCCGATAGATCGGGAAAGAATTACAAGCAAGTAATAGCAGAAAAGCAGTAAACAACAACGATTTTATAGTGGTTCGGCTTAAGGGTATAGCCTACGTCCACTCTAAGTACTTTTATTAATAATCTCGTTACAAACTGATACAATTCCTCTCAAGTTCAATACACTTCAAGTTACAAGTGATTTGGAACAAGTCTTAAGCTTCAATGTCGATTAAAGTTCTTAGATTCATGTTGAAGATGTGCGGTTTCTTCGTGAATCTCTTTGATGTATTCCTTTAATCTTGGAAGCTCTAAGTGTTGATGAAGTTCTCAATGCAGCAGGGTAACGGTGTGTGAAGAGAATGTGCCAAAAGTCCCCTGAATGTTGGAGATGGGTGCCTATTTATAGAGAGTTCTGATTCTGAAATTTGCCAAGTCCTAAACCGCGGCCGACCTAAGTTAAGTCGTAGCCGACTTAATATGAGTCGTGGCCGGTCCATCTGGCCCCCTTCTGGCTTCACAGGAGTTCGCTTGCACAAGTCCTAGGTCGCCTCCGAGTCAACACTACTCCTTCTTAGTAATATGGCATCGGGCTTATACTTAGGTCGTGGACGAGTTAACATGCGCGTGTCAAGTAGCTGTATAGGATTTGCCTTCATTTGCCTGGGTCGTGAACGGCTTGGCATAAGTCTTAAGTCGGTTGCGACTTAAGTATAGGTCGTGCACCTTTCCATGTCCTGATCAGTTAGTTCGGCAACTCCTTTAGGTAATTAGATCGGTACTTAAGTTAGGTCAGTAGACTTCCTAAGTCGGCATCCTTTAAGGCATTAGGTCGTTATCCATTTAGGGCCTTAGGTCGGGAACTTTGTAAGGGCATTGAGTCGCTGTCCCTTCTGAGTCATTAAGTCGGTAACTATTGAGTCGTCATTCATTTTAGGTCGGCAATGAGCTAAGGCTGTTGGGTCGGTATTTATGTTGAGTCGGTAGCCTCGTTGAAGTGTTAAGTCGGCATACCCTTAGGCCTTGGGTCGGCACCCCCTGTTGAGCTTTAGGTCGGCACCCCCTGTTGAGCTTTAGGCCGGCACGCTTCTAACTGTTAGGTCGGAACCTCCTGATGCACTAGATCGGTGAGTCATGGTTAAGGCGGTGTTAACATTTGCCCCTCGAAGTATACGCCTAAATGTTAGGTCGTGTGCTTCGATAGTCCTTAACCCGTCCCCTCTTAGGTCGGTAGGTCGTACGCGACCCAACAGTTAGACCGCATCTGCCGCTTCAGTTCTCCCTACTGTAAGGTATAAAACATCCATCTTCTTCTTCCTTTTCATTACTTACTACCTTGCTCAATTCTGCCATTAAAATTCTTCCGGGCTCAAAAAAGACGATTTAATTCCAATCAACTACTGAAAACATCTGCTATTCATTGCGTAAGCGATTTCATTCTTTTTTCGACCATAGATTACCATTGATTCGTGAATTCTGTTGCCTAAACTCGAATCGCCTCCCTATATGACGCTCCATCACGAATCTCATCACGTTTATAGCTGATGGAGCCTAGGTTACTCAATCCGGCTTCAGATGATCGCTGATACAACGAAGGTGATTTATCACCTTAGGCTCGATGATCTCTGATGGCAGGGTATTGGATTTGTGACAACTTCGAACCGTTGTATTGGGTGATTCGATAGCATGAATGAAGGCTGTTGTTGATGGAATGGTTATCGGGTTAATGGGTAGATGGAGTGTGATGTTGGTTCGGGAGCGAGTCAGTGATTTTGGGTGGCTTATCCTTTAGCCGACCTGGCTCTTAGCAACCTTAAGTCGTGGCTGAGATAGTGCTTGAAGAACACTTGCCGATTTAAACTTTAAGGCCTGAATCGTGACCGAGTTAATACTTGGAAAAGTTCCTGTCTTTCGGACCGGAGCTTACATTCTTATCTCTCCCTTGCGACCTAGAGGACTGAGTTGCCAAATTAAAATGCTTAGACTCTGACCCGCTACCGACCTAGCCTTATCTCGCGAAAAACTTTTGAACCGTAGCCGACTTAATACTTGGGGAAATCTGCCGATTCAACCTTCTACTGATTTAACCTTGAACTGCAGCCAAGTTAACCCCTAAGTCGTGACCGAGCTAAGCCCTTAAACCGTGACCGAGTTGGCTCTTAAACCGTTGCCGAGTTAACACTTAAGCTTTGGGCATGCTGACTTGTTGAGAGCATAGATCCACTTTGAGTTTCTAACTTGAACTGCCAAACTAAGTTGCCTGAATTTTGAACTGCCCCAACTTTAAATTTGCTTGAATCTCATTGTATTATTTCACAGATCGCATTAACTTATAAGCTGCTAACCTGCTGAAAATAACAAACAAAGAAAACCAAGGCGAAAATACTGCCATCGACTGCCCATGTCAGATGACAGATTAGTCAAGACAAGACAAGCAACTTAATTATATTGCATGAAATGTTTGTGAATCAATCAGTTAAAGTTAAACATCAATGCAAAGTATCAATAATCTGAACTGATTTATCTGCATCAACATCTTACTTGCATATTTAGGCTTAAAACAATAGTCCCTTAATTTCATAACTAACGAATGTTTGCTAGTTTTCATTCCAGTTATATTTGTTCACTGCTTGATTGATTTTACACAACACTTCACACACTTTAGGAAACGTGCACCTTCATGTTTGAATACCCAGTTGTTTATGTAGAATGACTTCCCACCGAGAAGAAGAAGTGGTAACTCAAGAGGAAGAAACTTTTCCGATAGCTGTTCCCATAGAGAATCCTCCGGAGAGAACCCCGACTATTCTAACTTCGAGAGCGTTTGTCCAGCTGCGCACTCAATTTGGCTTTGCTGAAAGTGATGTTCTTCTCCCTGGGCCAAGTGATACTGCTGACAATCCTCCCTATGGCTTTGTTGCAGTCAATCGCCAAATGTGCTTAAGTGGGGCGATTCCTCCTTTTAATGACTTCCTTCGAACTCTTCTCCTTCGATTGACAATCTCTCCGTTTCAACTTCATCCCAATGGCTATGCCATCTTGACGGGGTTATGTGTTTTGTTTAGAAGAACTCTTGATCGCCTACCGAGTTTTGAAGAAATTCGTTATCTGTGCTCGTTTGCAAAGAGTAAAGATCATCCTTCCCTTATTATTGTGAGAAGTGCCAGAAACCGCAAGCTCATTTCCGATCTTACTGAAAGCGTTCATGGATTTTTGAACCAGTTTTTCTTTGCCCGCTGTCCCTCAGGCTTTTATGCCATCTGGAGAGTAGGAAGTAAGATTAGTGTTTCTATTTTCTCCGTTTTGAAACTTTTTCGAGATCCGAACTTTCAGTTGCTAATTTCATTCTTTATTCTTTTCAGCACTTCCTCTCCCCTCTAGAGACCCAATTCACAAGCAAGTTTTTGAGAGTTTGAGTGCCGTGGCCACAGAAGAGAGGAGCATAAAATTTCTGTTGAGGGATGAATTTTTACATCAACATGGGCTTCTACACACTTCTCGCTCTATGCATGCTCATGAAGTTCCAACGGAAGTCCCCGATTCTCCGATAAAGACTCCTGAATCTTCGCTGGTGAAGTGCTCCACTTCTGTCGATGTTGCGGGGCCATCTGGTAAACTTGCCCCGGTTATCGAGGAAGAAGAGCCTCAGGGATCCTCTCACCATTCACAAGAATCTGGTGAAAAGGCTAAGAAATCCAGTCCTGTCAAGCAAAGCAGGGACGATACCTTCGAAGGATTGAGTGACCTCTTCGCTACTTCACAAGAGATCTTCAAAGATGACCCTACTACTGCCGGGATTTCTTCTTTAGTAGTTGAAGCTACTTCTATTTTGCAACAGCCGTCGTCGACTCAAGAGTTGACGTTAACTATTACACCCACAACCACTCCCCAAATAAAGAGTGGTTCGTAGATTAATGCGCGTAGTTTGCACAACACACACACTTAGAATTTCTCATCACTTCTATGCACTTATCTTCTTGCACTTTAAAGATTTCTAAAGCTTATTATTTTAATTCCAGATTCTCCTATGGGGCGCAGCGGCTCGTATTATGACGATTTCCAGCGCTACGGGAGGCGTAGCCAGTATGATTACAGGCGTTACCTTCCTTCCTACAGAGAGTCGGATGAAGAGAGGGCTGCCCGAAAGGCTCATGAAAGGAGGACCGAAGAAGAACATCGTGAAAGAAGGGAGAGAGAAGAGCGCCATGATTCTTGGCAAAAAGGCGATGACTCTCACAAGAGAAAATCTCATGACGATCGAGGAAAAGGTCACATGAGTGAAGACTTAAGCAAACGAGCTCGTCACAGTGAAAAGCAGGCCTCTACTACTCCTGAGAAAGTTACTATTCCTGCCTCACTCGACATCCCTTCTGACTCTCCCGCTCTTGGGAAATCAGATATTCAAACGATAATTAACAGGCCCAAATTTCAAGTTGGACCGGGTCCTGCCACTCTGCAGAGCCGATTTCCTCAATGGTGCCTTAAGGGGGTGAGGTTCGACCTAGACTTGGTCCCCATCGACAAGTCTGCTATGTTGCGCAATCTTGATGCAGTCAAGCTCGATATCGAGAGGATGTCAAACTGGCAGAAGCTTGTCGATGAGCTTCAAAGAGTTAACCGTGCCAACATAGAGGCCATGCTTACTATGGAAAACGATAAGGCCGAATGGCAAAAGGTCGTTGAGCAACACGACACCGAGATGAGGAACATTGCTTCTTACAATGAGGAGCTTGAAGCAAAAGTCGAGGAATTGAAACATGAACTTGCTGCTTCCTCTACTTCCTATTCTCAAAAAGAAGAAGTGCTCTTGAAACAAGTGAGAGACGCTCACGCTAGCCAAAGGGATGCCGAAGACAGGCTAGAAGTACAAAAAAGAATCAGTGAAGGCTATGCTACTGATATTGCTGAGCTCCGAAAGAAAAACAACTCCCAGGAGGCGGAGATACAAATGCTTAAGCTTCAGCTTGCCAAAACTGAAAGGGAGCGTGATGAGGCTGTCGCCGGCAGAATCGCAGCTGAAGAATCTCACGAGGCGACTAAAAACAGCATCAGCTCAACATTATTCGACTTCTATTTGCACAGCGTCTTGGGGCGTGGAAGCCTTGCCTTTCTAGGCCCCAAGTATGAAATCACACTGGCTGAAGTTTGGGAGACAGCACTTGATATGCTTGGTGGTAAAGGTGTTGGATATGCTGAGTCAGCCCTTGAAGAGCATTATCTTGATGACGAAGCCCGTGCCGCTCTTGCCAAGGGTAAGGAGCAGCTTGCCAGAGCGCGGGCCGGGATGGCGGAAGAAGAGCGTTCTGAAAAAGAAGTACCACCTACCATCTCCGAACGTCCTCTAGTTTCTCCCGAGGTGGACATTACAGGCCCTAGTGCTCATTTGCCGCCTCCTACAAGAACTGGGGTAATCACCCCTACTGATGAAGAGGCTTTGGAGGACATTGGGGCTCAGAATTATGAGATTGAACTGACAAAGCCAATATCTTCAGGTAATTTCGACATTGGTCCGATTCAGGTGGATTGCTTGCTTATTCCTCAAAAATTTGATGAGCTTCTCGATTACCTCCTGAATCTCGATGAACCCATATCTCCCTTCTTTCGGGAAGATACTAACATTTTCAATTTTTCTTCTTCTGCAGTTGAAACAACAAGTGCCATGCAGACTTCGCCTTCTCTGGTTATTCCTCCTCCATCTCTTCAGGTGACTCCTCCTTCCGCTTCACAACCTGGGTCACAAGAGGAGAAAATTGAGGCTCTTCATGGTTTGGATGACCCTGTTGCCTCGCAGGAGCAAAAAGATGAGGGACTCGAAGGAGGCGAGATCTCCCCGGAGCGGACTCCTTCTGACGACGTAGTTTTGTCCGCTCTCGTTACTCCGGGGAGTGAGTCTTCTTCGCAGAGAAGAAAGAAGCTTGGGACATCGAAGAGGAGGGGGAAGAAAATTATCACCACTGAAGAGGAACCGGAAATTGCGCCAGTTGTACCTCCCTCCCCTTCTTCCCTCATGCCTTCAGACCAACCTGGAAGACCCGAAAAGCTAACCACTCGGCCGGGTAAAGGGTCTAAAGGCGGCAAGAAGAAATGAAGAGTTGAGCTTTTTGATTCCCTTTTTTTTTTGTGTAATGGTCGGATGTTGTGCAGGCACCGGCCCCTGCTTCTTATTTTGAAACCTGTATCTGCAATATCTGCAATTGAATAAAATGGTTCTTTATTTGTACATACTTCTGTTTGAATTTGAGTATGCATTTATTATTCATTTTTGCACCAGTTTATTTATATGATATTGCAGCGGGCTTATGGTATGTTGTTTGAGTATTACTTTACTGATGCAGCTACACTATTATACCATGTTGCCCCCATACCTTAAGCTTGCTGCAATATTTTATACTTCGAGGGGACTTGCACTCTTATTTGCTAAAGAATAATTATTTTATTCTTTAAAGAAAATTTTTGTAGAGTACAACTCCCTTCGTATAAGTTTCTACGCTTTGTCGTTCGAAGAAATCACTTTTTTCTTTTGCTTATGTGCATATTTTACCAAGTGAATTCCTCTATGTGGTAAAGCGGACCTCTGAAGGGTACTTTAACTTCTTTTCTTCTTTTTTTTTTTTTTTTTTTTTTTAACTATCATTTTCCATAGTAGGTAAATTACTTTTCCTTTGAAAGTTAAAGTACGCTTTTGATGAGGATTTTTTTTTATACAAAGTTGTACCTCTGAGGAGGGATTTTTTACGTTTCAACACTTGGAAGTTTTATTTCAATCTCGGTGAAACGTGTACCTCCAAAGAGTTGTGCCTTTGAAGAAAGCCTTTTCACGTTTCAACACTTGGAAATTTTATTTCAATCTTGGTGAAACGTGGGCTTCCGAAGAGGTCTTTCTTCTTGATTGTGTCCCCGGGAGGGGGCTGTACCTCTAAGGAGGGATTTTTCACGTTTCAACACTTGGAAGTTTTATTTCAATCTTGGTGAAACGTGTACCTCCAAAGAGTTGTGCCTTCGAAGAAAGCCTTTTCACGTTTCAACACTTGGAAGTTTTATTTCAATCTCGGTGAAACGTGGGCTTTCAGGAAGGTCTTTATTTTGTTTTTGCATTTCAACTTTGGTGAAGTGAAATTCCGAAGAGCGGTTGTTACACTTCAACTCCTGGCGAAATGTGCCTCCGAAGAGGTCTTTCTTTTGTTTGCATTTCAACTCTGGTGAAGTGAAATTCCGAAGAGCGGCTGTTACACTTCAACTCCTGGTGAAATGTGCCTCCGAAGAGGTCTTTCTTTTGTTTGCATTTCAACTCTGGTGAAGTGAAATTCCGAAGAGCGGCTGTTACACTTCAACTCCTGGTGAAATGTGCCTCAGAAAGGGTTTTCATCGCCTGGAAGTTACTCTCTCATGGTTGGAGGGTCATGACTCCTCCAATCTTTTTTGTTGAGTAGAGAACTTTCTTTTTTATGGCGTATGACCCATTAGAGGTCTTTTATCCTCCGAAGAGTTGTGCCTCCGAAGAGGACTTGTGCTGCTGATGGTAGCTTTGGTTGTTCCTCTGTTCACTTGCTTATGCCTTTTCAGCGATCCCCCTTTTTTTTTCTTTTCAAGTTTTCATTTCCCTTTTCTCGCAAGTGGCTTGTTTAATCCAAGGAAGTGTACTTCATTGTCTGGCAAGTTCGTGAGAACGGGCACTAGCTTCCTAATTGGATGTTTGTTTGTTCAAACAATCTCAATTTATCAGCAAGGGCTCGTTTCTATCGAAATCATTAGCCGTTCAATTGAAGTATTTCCTATCTAGGATTTGAATTCGGGGTCTTTGTGACTTGAAATTTGTTTGTTGAATGATGGTGAGAATCGCTCGGTCTTATTATGAGCAAGTTTTATTTCCATTGTCTGCAAAAATTTAAATCGACATTTCAGCAATACATTTTATGTATTTTTGTATCGAAAACGAAGTAAACATATAATAATAATAAGGAACACAAGATTTATAGTGGTTCGGCCATGAAATTGGGCCTACATCCACTTTATATTCTTTCATTATTTACTTGCATCAGTTTCACAATTGCTTTCAATTACAAGAATCATACATTCATAATTCTTTTTACAATGTTTCAACAAAATTTTCAAGTAAAGTATGGACGCAAATGGTTGCTGTTCCATGCCCTTGGAATTCGATCTCCATCAACAGTGGTGAGCTTGAATGTGCCGTCAAGAAGCTTCTGACCTATTACATACGGTCCTTCCCAATTTGGCCCAAACACACCTGTCGCGGTCATAATTCTTTTCCGGACTAGATCTCCAATTTCAAAGCTGCGTTGACGAACTTTGGAATTGAAATGCCTGGCTATCCTTTGCTGATGAGCTGCAACTCTGAGGTTAGCTTCATCTCTTTTTTCATCAAGGAGATCCAGCGCTTCAAGTTGTAGCTTTTCATTTTCTGCTTGATTGAAATGGATTCTTCTATGCGAAGGGACCTTTGTCTCAACGGGGATCATTGCTTCCGATCCGTATGCTAACGAAAAAGGAGTATGCCCAGTTGCAGTTTTGTGAGTAGTTCTGTATGCCCATAGTGCAAGTGGTAGTTTATCGACCCAACCACCTTTTGCTCTTTCGAGTTGCTTTTTGATGGTTGATTTGATGATCTTGTTCACTGCTTCCACTTGCCCGTTTGCCTGCGGATGAGCTACTGCCGAAAAGCTTTTCTGGATTTTGAATCGTTTGCAAAAATCCTGGAATTCCTCGCTTTCAAACTGAGTACCATTGTCTGTGATTATTTTCTGAGGCACACCGTATCTGCAAATGATATTCTTGGTCACAAAGCTTATCATTTTCTTAGAAGTGATAGTAGCCAATGGTTCAGCTTCAGCCCATTTAGTAAAGTAATCAACTGCAACAATAGCATATTTAATTCCTGATTTAGCAGTTGGTAGCGGCCCAATGAGATCCATTCCCCAAATTGCAAATGGCCATGGACTGACCATCTGTGTGAGTTCGGTAGAAGGTGCTCTAGGAATTTTGGCAAATCTTTGGCATTTGTCACATTTTCGGGAGTAATCTGCAGCATCTCGATTAATTTCTGGCCAAAAATATCTGTATCGGAGAATTTTCTTTGCTAATGTTTGACCACCTGAATGATCACCACATTCTCCTCCATGCACCTCAGCTAGGATTGTTTTGGACTCTTCCCGGGATACACATCGAAGCAATGGCATTGAGAAACCCCGTCTGTACAATCGGCCATCCTGAATTACATAGCGAGAGGCTTTCCTTAGTAGCTTTCGTCTTTCTATCGAATTTTCTGGCAGAGAACCTCTGAGTAGGTAGTCCAGTATTGGAGTCATCCATGACTCTTGTTCTTGAGATACATTCATAATCCAGTCTATATCCATCTCGTCTATACTTGGTGCTGAAAGGACTTCTACAGGGACCAATCCCAATAGTTGAGCTTCACCAGAACTTGAATACTTTGCGAGGGAATCTGCCTTCATATTCTCTTCCCGAGGAATGTGGCTTATTGAATAGTGATCAAGTTCACATAGGAGTTCCCAAGCCTTTGACAAGTAGGAAGGCAGGTTTCCACCTTTTGCTTGAAATTCCTTCTTGACTTGGCATACAATAAGCTGAGAATCACTGAAGATCTGTAATGCTCGAATGTTTAGCTCTTTAGCGATTTTCAGACCTGCAATAAGAGCTTCATATTCTGCTTCATTGTTTGTTGAAGGAAATTCCAAGCTTAATGCATAACATAATGATCGACCTTCAGGAGTTTCAAGTACCACTCCGGCTCCAGAACAGTAGTCATTTCTTGCGCCATCAACATACATCTTCCACTGGATTGGGGAATCATTGATCGTTTCTTCCTCACCATTATCTTTCTCTGTGAATTCTGCAATGAAATCAGCTAAAGCTTGTCCGTTGATTGCTTTTCGGGGGTGATAGGTGATGTCATATTGACTGAGTTCAATGTTCCATTTTAGAAGGCGACCCGAAGTTTCAGGGCGGAATAGGACTTGCTTTAGAGGTTGATCAGTGAGTACTTTGATAGGATGAGCTTGGAAATATTGCCTTAGTTTCCTTGATGCAACTAGTAGGCAATAGGCGAGTTTTTCCAACTTGGAGTAATTCAGCTCTGCCCCAGTGAGTCTTTTGCTGATATAGTAAACCGGATGTTGAATCCTTTTGTCTTCCCGTATCAGCGCTGCACTTAGAGCATGAGATGATACTGCCAAGTATATAAGAAGATCCTCACCATTGCCTGGCCTAGAAAGTATTGGAGGCGTTTCCATATGACGGATCAACTCATCGAAGGCTTTTTGGCATTCGGAAGTCCATTCAAAATTCTTCTTTCCTTTCTTCAGGGCGTCAAAGAATGGGATGCATTTATCAGTGGCTTTGGAAATGAACCGACTCAGGGCGACGGCCTTTCCGTTGAGACTCTGCAATTCCTTCTTCGTTCTAGGAGCTTTAACTTCTTTCAAGGCAGTAATTTGAGCTGGACTAGCCTCAATGCCCCTAGCACTGACGATGAAACCTAAGAACTTTCCGGACTCGACCCCAAATGTACATTTCAGAGGGTTAAGTTTCATTCTGTATTTCCGGAGGACTGCGAACATTTCTGCTAAGTGTTCAATGTGATCCGCTGCTTTCCTGGACTTCACTAACATGTCGTCGACGTAGACTTCCATAGTTTTGCCCAATTGCGGTTTGAACATAGCATTAACAAGTCTTTGGTAGGTTGCCCCTGCATTTTTCAATCCGAAGGGCATAACTCTGTAGCAATAAAGTCCAACATCTGTGATAAAGCTTGTATCCTCCTGATCCGGCTCGTGCATCATGATTTGGTTATAACCGGAGTAGGCATCCATGAAAGATAACAATTCATGTCCCGCAGTTCCGTCTACCAGTTGATCGATCCTGGGTAATGGGAAGCAATCTTTGGGGCAAGCCTTGTTTAGATCAGAAAAATCAATGCACACTCTCCATTTTCCATTAGCTTTCTTGACCAACACAGGATTTGAAACCCAATTCGGATATGTAGATTCTTTGATGAAGTTATTTTCCATGAGTCGATCAACTTCCTCTTTTAATGCTGCTGACCTTTCTGGACCTTGGGTTCTTCTTTTCTGTTTAACTGGCGTAAACTTTGGGTCAATATTCAGAGCGTGTACTGCAACTTCTGGGGATATTCCACACATGTCGGCATGAGTCCAAGCAAAGACATCCAGATTTGCTTTCAGGAAAGATATCAAGATATTCTGAATTGTCACATTAAGTTGTGAACCCACATTTAACACCTTATTTGGGTCCTTCGGGTCAACAGGTACCGGAACTGTCGTTTCCACCGGTACCACTCTATTCTCCCCTGCACTGGCTTTTCTGGGATCCATTTCTTTCCGTGCCCCGCTGTGCTCGCCAGTGCAGGGTCCGCCCCGTAATTGCTACAAGGCTGGTTCTTTGATGCGGACTGGGGTTGCCGCATCCTTCCCCATTTCTCTTTTTCTTGACTCTCGCAGCTCTGTCAAATAGCACTCTCGCGCAGCATTTTGATCCCCTTTTATAACTCCTACTCCATTGTCAGTAGGGAATTTAATAGTGAGGCACCACGGGGCTAGGATAGCTTTGAATGCTGTGAGTGTTGGACGGCCAAGAAAAGCATTATAAGCAGAAAACTCATCGACAATCACAAATGTTTGCTTGCGGACCACTTTCCTTTCTGCTTCTCCAAGTTCTACAAGCAGATCGATGGTCCCAATTGGTTGTTTTGGCTCCCCAGTGAAGCCAGCGATCTTCTGTGATGAGGCTTGTACATCAATCATAGGGATTTTCATCTGGTCAAATGTCTTCTTGAAGAGGATATTGCATGATGCTCCGCAGTCAATGAGGACTCTTCTGACAATGGCCGGTCCAATACCAGCCGAGATGACCAAGGGATCTAGGGTAGGAGCTTCTATACCTGTGGAATCTCTGGCTCTGAAAACAATATCATCGCTGAAAGTTTTCTGTTGTTTCAGGGGCGTAGTGTCTTCTAAAACAAAGACGTCTTCTTCGGCTGGAGCATATTTCAAAGCCCTGGAATATCTCTCAATCTCACCCCAGCTCTTGCCAGCTGGGTGAGGCCCTCCTGTAATGACATTGATAACGGGCCTTCCAGATTCATGTCCCGTAGCTTTCTCACCTGTCCTAGGCTGATGAACAGGAACCTGTTGCCCCTGACTTGACGATGCAGGATTGTTGCTATTTTTCTTCACGAATTGCTGCAGTTTGTTTTCTCTTAGCAACTCTTCAATCAGATTTTTCAACTGGCGGCATTCATCAGTCTCATGACCGGGTTGATTGTGGAAGCGGCAGAATTTCCCACTCTGTATGGCTTTTTTCCCGGTTCTCAAAGGGATAGGTTTAGGGAAATCGACGGAATCTTTAGTGGCCAGGTAGATGTGCTCCGGTGTATGTGATAATGGAGTATATTCTGATGGCTTGAAGGATCGGGGCTTCTTCAGATTACCCTGTTTCTTCCATTATTATTCTCCCTTTTTTGCCCCACCAATTCATTCTTGCGTGGAGCGACAGTGTTGTCTTCTGCTTTCTCCAACACTGTCTTTACTGGTAAAGGACGGCTTTCCAAGCGAATGAATTCATCTGCTTTTTTGTAGAACTTTTCGAGAGAGGTTGGCTCCTTCATATTTAACCATTTCCCAAATTCGCTTGACTTATCAATAGCCCTCATCAGATAAGTCAATATCATTCGTGGTTCAGCATTGTCCACCTCAGCCAACGCTATATTAAAGCGGTTCAAGAAGGATCTGATAGACTCACCAGGATTTTGCTCTAAACTCGATAGTGACATAATGTCCTTGGCCTTCGAAGCATATAGTCTAAACTGCTCCTTGAATTTTCTGGTCAAGTCTGAAAACTGATCGATAGATCGGACTGGCAACTTGGTGAACCATAGTAGAGCCACACCTTCCAGGTATACGGGGAAATATTGACACTTTATTTCGTCAGAGGCCCTGGCACCTGTCATGTGCCAATCATATTTATACAAGAACTCATTCGGATCACTTGTCCCTTTGTAAGCTGGAATAGTCGGAGGGACAAACTTCCTTGGAAATTCCGCCTTCAAGATTTTTTCAGTAAACGGAGTTTTACTTGGGGCGAAACCCCATTCCTTCTCATCTTCAACCCTTTGCATACTTTCTTTCATGATCTGCCGGACCATTCCAGAAAGATATTCCTCATCATGCCGAGTTCTAGATCCACCAGCCTCAGGAACTGCCTGCTCAAAGGGACTAGTAGCCCTTTCAAGAGCATTCCTTTCACTAACATCATGAATGTTGCCAGCACAGTTCCTTTCATTACAAGCTGGTTGATTGTTTGCCCCAAGTAAATCGTTCAATTTATTCAGAATCAGAGCATTCTGGGCACTTTGAGCCTCTAATTGTGCATTTTGGGCGTTTATCTGCTGGTTTAGCCCTAGAATCACAGCATCCAACTCCGCTTTCGTAACTCCAACAGACGGAGTGGGTTGATTAGGTACAGAGGAAGTGGAGGTTCCGTCTTGAATGTTTCCAGATCTGATAGATCTACTTTTCCTTCCAGGAGCCATAATCTCAGATAGACTTCTGGTTTTTAAGGAAATTCTTTCTTCAAATCTCTGCGAAGCAATGATGACAGTTTTCCTGAGTTCAATTCTCAGTGAAAGCACCAAAAATGTTAACGCTAAAATGTGAACGCTAACACCCCGGTGTGTAAAGTGTAGTTGTGAAAGCACCACCCGATAGATCGGGAAAGAATTACAAGCAAGTAATAGCAGAAAAGCAGTAAACAACAACGATTTTATAGTGGTTCGGCTTAAGGGTATAGCCTACGTCCACTCTAAGTACTTTTATTAATAATCCCGTTACAAACTGATACAATTCCTCTCAAGTTCAATACACTTCAAGTTACAAGTGATTTGGAACAAGTCTTAAGCTTCAATGTCGATTAAAGTTCTTAGATTCATGTTGAAGATGTGCGGCTTCTTCGTGAATCTCTTTGATGTATTCCTCTAATCTTGGAAGCTCTAAGTGTTGATGAAGTTCTCAATGCAGCAGGGTAACGGTGTGTGAAGAGAATGTGCCAAAAGTCCCCTGAATGTTGGAGATGGGTGCCTATTTATAGAGAGTTTTGATTCTGAAATTTGCCAAGTCCTAAACCGCGGCCGACCTAAGTTAAGTCGTAGCCGACTTAATATGAGTCGTGGCCGGTCCATCTGGCCCCCTTCTGGCTTCACAGGAGTTCGCTTGCACGAGTCCTAGGTCGCCTCCGAGTCAACACTACTCCTTCTTAGTAATATGGCATCGGGCTTATACTTAGGTCGTGGACGAGTTAACATGCGCGTGTCAAGTAGCTGTATAGGATTTGCCTTCATTTGCCTGGGTCGTGAACGGCTTGGCATAAGTCTTAAGTCGGTTGCGACTTAAGTATAGGTCTTGCACCTTTCCATGTCCTGATCAGTTAGGTCGGCAACTCCTTTAGGTAATTAGATCGGTACTTAAGTTAGGTCAGTAGACTTCCTAAGTCGGCATCCTTTAAGGCATTAGGTCGTTATCCATTTAGGGCCTTAGGTCGGGAACTTTGTAAGGGCATTGAGTCGTTGTCCCTTCTGAGTCATTAAGTCGGTAACTATTGAGTCGTCATTCATTTTAGGTCGGCAATGAGATAAGGCTGTTGGGTCGGTATTTATGTTGAGTCGGTAGCCTCGTTGAAGTGTTAAGTCGGCATACCCTTAGGCCTTGGGTCGGCACCCCCTGTTGAGCTTTAGGTCGGCACCCACTGTTGAACTTTAGGCCGGCACGCTTCTAACTGTTAGGTCGGAACCTCCTGATGCACTAGATCGATGAGTCGTGGTTAAGGCGGTGTTAACATGCCTTGAATTGATTGTCCTAACTGATCTGTGATATTTTGTACTGTGGATTGAGCTGTGTATGATTCATTCATTTATTTACATTGATATATATCTGTGATCTGTAAGATAAGCGTTATAGTTTATATCGCTTATCAATTATATTTCTGTGTTTTAATCTGTGATGATTGATTGATGTTGCACTATTGTGTTAAACCCCTGAACCACACTTATACACACACAAAAATGGATTTCACGAGGAAATCGACTAAGTCACAGATTATTTTGAATAGCTTTGAATTTGAATATTTGAATTCAAATGTTTTGAAAATGGATTGGGTTTAAAGTGAAAAGCAATTGAAATAGAATTTCAAAGATGAAATTATTTTGAATAACTTGATTAATATTTGGAATTTAAATATTTTGATTTTAATTTGAATTCAATACTTAAAATTGAATTCTATGATTTGGAAACTAGGATATAAAGAAAAGTTATTCAACTTATAATAAGTTATATGGGTTTTTAAACCATTTTTGAAGTGTTGTTTTTGGGAATTTGAATTAACCCAAAAGATTTAACTTGTACAAATAGGATCGAATTTCTTCGAAACAAAAACTACTTGTTTTCAAATAATAATAGCTTTCATCTAAAGAAAGGATCTCCCAATTATGTTGAAAGGGTTTCAAGCTGAAATAGAATTGAAATGTTTTGAAGGGTATGAAATAAATCTTTGATTCAAAGACCGAATGAGTTAATCCAACTTGAATTGAAATTGTTTTTGAAAGGCTATGAATGAATATTTATAAATGATTTTTAAAGCTATAAGTTAAATCTTTGATTTAAAGATTCAACAAGTTAATCGAATTTTGAAAACTATAAGTTAAATCTTTGATTTAAAGATTTAACGAGTTAATCCAATTGAAATGGAAATTGTTTTGAAATCCATAAATGGATCTTTGTGAAACTGGGTGAACTTTGTGAAATAAATCTTTTTGTTTAAAAGATTTGAAATGGTAATTTGTTTAAACCATATGAACGAAAAGTTTTGGATTATTAAGTTGTGACTTAATTTAAATTCCTTATCCATATCTTTTAAATGTTGCGCTTACTATTCGGGTTAGCCGGGAAAGGACCTTTGGGTCGTATAACCCATTCCGAATATGTGATACGTTGTTATGGATAGCATTTGAAGACCGGTGGTGAAGACCGGGTATTTGCAAGAACGATAGTATGACCTATCGATTGTCTCTGCACTGAGTTGCAACGGTATAGAGACTCCCTAAGTGATGGGAAATCCAATCGGGATTGTGAATATCCGGATTGCAAGGACTTCTTTGTAAGTGCCTTCGGTTCTGTTCGAACCCAGAACCGACTTGTATGGATTGTATGTCTGACATTACAAATTGAGATATACAGCAAGTTTCTTTCAAATATATTTATGTTGGTGGCGGAGAATTTATTCTATTAGCTTAACACCCTTCTCTGAGACATATGAGCTCAGAGGTTATGTAGTTGAAGGTTATCAGCGGTATATTCCCAATTTGGTAATGTGACATGCTGAGTGTTGCTGTGAAATGATCATTGTGTTGATCATTTGTGATAAGATCATTTGTTTGATTGTTTATCTTTGTGATCATTTCTATGATCATTTGTTGACCCAAAGCACGACTTTTGTATAAAGTGTGTTTTTGTGGACGAGACTTCGTCGAGCCTCACACCCCGGAATGGTCAAAACAGGAAAGATGCGGCAAGGTTATGAGGGGTAGCTCCCTTTAGGGTGTGTGCATTTCCTTCTGGAAAAGGGTGGTATCATGGTATGGAGCCCAGATACTTACTCATGTTGAAACACTTTATTTATGATTGTGTGAATTGATTACGAGCTCTCGGTTAAAGGTCCCAAAGGACCGGGGGATGACATACTCGTTAGTAGTTACCTAGTGATAAAGGTAACCCGGCCTTGTGTTGGCAGAGAGCTGGTTAAGTTCTCGGGACGTCCCGCTAGAGGCGTTTCCATGTGGCAATGGGAAGTTCCTTGGCCTGACCATTTGTTGGAAATCCAAAGAAACAATACGGTCTTGTACGGTATTAGTTGTAGAACCTATCATTCACTTATGGTGGCGCCCCACTGTTTGGATGGTAGCTATAGTAGGCATAAGTGCGGAATGCCTATGTTGGCTAAGATTTATATTCTACTTTCGAAATATTTCCTACACTATGCACTAGTAATAATATCAAATGTTTCTTTTTAATGCGTATCAAGCATCTTTGACTATCATAAGGAGAAATCTCCTCCGATTCTGCGTTTGCATTGTGTGTGTGTGCGGGAGGCCTTATGGTAGTCTCATTTTTAAAAGCATTGCGAATTGACTTTAAAATCTTTTGTTGATTGTTTTAAAAGACAACAGTTTTCTTTTTGTTGCTCACACCAGTCCCACGACTGATCCAGAGTTTATTGTTTCTTTCCTAAACTCTAGGTGCGCATTATTTTCTACACGAGCAGTCTAGAGTTGGATTTTTATTAGATAGTCAGGTTTGGTAGATTATCTAGAGTTAGTTCAGTCTTTGGACCACACCAGTCTTGCTTATGCTAGGCGCATCGTTATTGGGGGTTCGAGCTATTGCTGGATTGATTCTTGGAGATGGAGTTGCAGTTCTCGGAGTTCTCTTTTGAAGACTATCTTAGAGTTATATTGTTCGGCTGCTAGATGTTATCTATCGTTTTCTTTTCCGCTGCTATTTATTGTATCATATCTCTGATGTATATTGATATCTATTGGATCATCCGTTGTATCAGATATTGTATCAAAGTTGTATATCAATGTATTATTCTTTTATTCTGCAGTGTTATTTACTTAATGTTGTTATAAGCTCCGGCAAATCGGATTTGAACAGTCGAATCTACGGCATTCGAGTACGATGTAAAGTATGGATGTCGATTTTCGAGCAGGCAAAATTCGAGTCGTTACATTTGGTATCAGAGCTAAGGGTTGAACTTTAGCTCAGGAGTATAACACATTAAGTAACTCATTAAAGATAGGGTGAAGTATCCTTAGAATGAGTCTATCCCTAAGATATCTGTTTGAATGCCTCAGTAAATTCTTTTACTATCCACTAATAGTGAGTATGAGTGCAAGAAGAGAACGAGATAGGGGACAGGGGAATACGACTATAATTGGTCAATACTATGTAACAACAGTGGAAACAACTTTCTTCTTAATCTCTTTTTTATTCGTTTTCAAATTTCTTTTGATTGCTTCGTGACAGCTCCAGAAAGAAGTTTCGATATGATTGTGGCCTACAAGTCGTTGTAGGAAATTTTACTTCGTACTTCGTCGATTTCTTATCGTCTTTTCGATTTAAACTCTAATAAATGAATTAGAAATTATAAATTTTGAATAAATTAGAAATTTTAAATTGAGTTAAAATTGATTAATAAAAGATGAAGCTAAATCGAATTGTATCGATAAAATGATTTCGTTTAAAAAACCGAATTTGGAATTCTATTGTAATTTCTTGTATATGTTGTTGATATTCTGATTTGGTGAGCCAAATGCAAAATTGATATCCAATTTGATTTGGAAAGATATTTCCCTATCTTTCATCTATCTTCATTATCTCTTTGGCGAATTTCGAGGACGAAATTCTTTTTAAGGGGGGAAGTCTGTAACGATCCTGATTTTAAAGACGAATTTAAATTTATAATTTAATTGAATTTTAGATTGAATTATGGATTTGGTTGAATTTTTCAAATTTAATAAGATGTATTTACTTATTTGTTTTTGAATTTGATTTGAAACTCAAAACGAATACATTGAATTGAATCATAAATAAAGTTTTTAAAATAAAATATATGTATAAATTAAATACTTGATAGTTAAACAATAAATAGATACATCCAAAACAAAAATTTGATAAGCATGAACACTTGAACAAAACAAAGGAAAAATATGTTAAGTACAAAATGTAAACAAGAAGATAAAACAAGTAGGAAATCTACTTGGTCAATAAATAATAAGTATGCAAAGAAATACAGTAGCTAAAATTTATAACAACATATAAAAATAGAAATTTATCCATAATGTAATGAAATAAGATAACGACAATTAATACAAGTATGTAAACACATAAACATTCAAGTACATGAAACTTGCATAAGAAGATAGTCATACATTTCAAGTCTGTATATTTAAAATAAAATAAAAACAAGTCAAACATAACAAGTTGCATCCACCAAATAATTAATGCTAAGATATATCTCATCAGCCGAGTAAAGAAGCCAAAGCAACGTATAAAGCAAAGGAAATAATGAACAAAAACATAAACAAAAGTATGCAACATAATAATAGACTTCATCTTGCAAAAGAAAGTCAATGTTTTATATAAAATAAACAAATCTATGTATATACAATACATATACACAACATACACATATGCAAACCTGAAGACAACAAACAATATATACATATGTATCAAACAGCAAAAACCAAGAGATGCAAGGTAAGTATGAACATATATGAAAGTAGCTTGCAAATTAAACCAAACCAACAAGATAAAATTCGAAGTTAAAAAGAAAAGAAACAAATAAAATACATATACCCTTAAACAAATACAAGCCATCACTATCATCTCAAATTTGTACAGCTGAAATGGAGTATGGAGAGGAAAGTATATATGTACAAGGCAATAAATGCCATACATCTCAACATTTAATGCAACATACTTCAGCCATGCTTATTAAATAGATAAAAGATATCACATGTACCAGTTTTGTATACCCTGTATACTTCTATCCCAATATACTTCTTTCTTTATATCTTCTTCATCACCACTTCGTTTGATTTAAAAATAAAGCTAAGAAAGAAACTGAGAAAAAGAACGTCATTAAAAACTCAAACAAAACTTCAGTTTAAACTACAATTAAGATTCAACACAAAGATCAGGCAAAACATGCTATATGGGATCAATTAGATCAAATGCAAATTCAACTCAAATATATAGCAAGGATTCAAACCTGAAGCAGTTAAAAGAGCCTAGCAAATTCAAGCATGCAAGTTTAGGCAACTAAATCTATTTCCAGTTTTCAACAATTTCAGTTCTCTGCCCATCTTCTCTGTTCCAAGTATTTACAAGTGAGCAAAACCCTAAACTAAATCCCTCTTTTCTCTGTTGTTACTTGTGAATGAACCCTTACCTTGAATCTGTTACAATCTGGATGCATGTTGAAGCTTTGTGTGGGAAGTATAAAATACTTACAGGGTGTATATATGCATTTATGGTGTGCATATCTGCTCCGTTCATAGTAACAGGATTCTAATTCAGGATTTAAAATTCAACATCTCTTTCTATATTTGATGTTAAGCTACAATCCTTAAATAAAATCTGTTCATGTTAATCTAATGCTGGTTTAAAAATAATTATAAGCAAAATCAAATAAGATAGTTTACTAGAAATGAAAATATACAGAAGAATATTTTTAAAAGAAAAAAAATCACTATTCTTAAATTCACGTTTGGCTTGATAATTGGAATCACATTAGATTATGATGAATTTTAACAATCAAATGAAGATTTTTAGTTTGGTAGATTTTGGGGAATTGCGAGTGGAACAGAAAATGTATTTTTATCAAATTCAGACAAACGCCAACGAATTGTGAGTCGTGCCTCTGGGTGCAGATGGATTGAAGGATATAGATCATCAGAAAAATAGTTAGAAAATTTGTAGATAATCATGATGGCCAAAGATTGGTGAACTAGGGTTTAAACTCACGTTATGTATTTGTTGGAATTCGTATTGCCACGGCGTCGTCGTGGTGCTTCGGAGGATCGGACCAAGGGGAGGAGGATCGTGAGTGAGTGTCGAAGTTTTGGTCGAGTTCGTGTGAGTTTCGGTGGTGGGAATCGTTGGCACGAGACGTTTTTTTTGGTGGTCGTTTTGATGCAGCCTGGGTTAGAAAGCTCGTTCGCGAGTTTGCCGTTGGTTGGTGGTTTTGAGGGGTCGAAGATGTTGACGGGGTCGCAAGTGACTTGTTGGGGGTGGTCGCAGGTGTCGGAGCGTTGCCGGTGATGGGTGCATGTGCACAGTCTCCGTGCACAGTTGGGTTGAGAAAGAAGCGAAGGAACTCGGGTTTTCACTCGAAGCAGTTCGAGTTCCTCTCGTGCTCGTCTCGGGTAGGAAGAAGGGCATGCGAAGCAAGCTACTCGAGTGTTGACTTGAGTCTGTGTCAGGGATTTTGGAGAGTTGTTCGGGATTTTACTGTGAGGAGTTTCAACTTATACCAAGTTACTTTGAATAAAGGAAATGGTTAACAAGTTTTTTTTAAAATAAAAAAAGAAAACAAAGAATGGAAGTTTTACAAAGTAAAGGAAAGCAACAAGTTTTTTGAAGCTAAATATTAACAAGTATCAAATATAAATCATAAAGAAAATGTCTTGAATTTAATTTGTTTGACTTGACAATCTTCAAAAGAAATGTGATAATGATTCAATGTGGTTTTGGAATCTCAGTTTTAAAATATAATAAAGTGTTGAAATTTAGTTTTTTTGAAACAACTTTAAAGGTTTTTAAAGTAGTTTTATAAATTGATTTAAAGGTAATTAGAATGGATAAATTGATGATTTGTATAGATTAAATTAGTAAATATAAGTTTAAATGTATTAATTAAAGTTTAATGAATTAAGTAATATAGATTAAATTTTAATTAATCAATGAATCATTAATGATTAATCAAACTTATAATTAATAAATATTGATGTAATTTAATTACTTTGGAAAAGAAATTAAATAAATGTTAATGAAGGCCATTACAGATGATTTATAAATGAAGTAATTTGGGGTAATTACCTTTGTAATTAATCAAGGGATTAATTAATGGAGATAGTTAATCAAGGGATAATTTATTTAGTTAACAAGTAATTTAGAATAATTTAATTAATTAAGGTGATTGATTAATTTATTTGTATCAAATGGTTTGTGATAAATTTATCAGGATTGGATAACTAATTCATAAGTAGTTAATTTAACTGAAAATACATTGAAAAAATTAGAATTAAACAAATAATTAATCCTACTGGTAAATGACTATTGGATGTTTGACCTTACTTATGAATGATTATATTTTATGATATGCCTTGAATTGATTGTCCTAACTGATCTGTGATATTTTGTACTGTGGATTGAGCTGTGTATGATTCATTCATTTATTTACATTGATATATATATATATCTGTGATCTGTAAGATAAGCGTTATAGTTTATATCACTTATCAATTATATTTCTGTGTTTTAATCTGTGATGATTGATTGATGTTGCACTATTGTGTTAAACCCCTGAACCACACTTATACACACACAAAAATTGATTTCACGAGGAAATCGATTAAGTCACAGATTATTTTGAATAGCTTTGAATTTGAATATTTGAATTCAAATGTTTTGAAAATGGATTGGGTTTAAAGTGAAAAGCAATTGAAATAGAATTTCAAAGATGAAATTATTTTGAATAACTTGATTAAGATTTGGAATTTAAATATTTTGATTTCAATTTGAATTCAATACTTAAAATTGAATTCTATGATTTGGAAACTAGGATATAAAGAAAAGTTATTCAACTTATAATAAGTTATATGGGTTTTTAAACCATTTTTGAAGTGTTGTTTTTGGGAATTTGAATTAACCCAAAAGATTTAACTTGTATAAATAGGATCGAATTTCTTCGAAACGAAAACTACTTGTTTTCAAATAATAATAGCTTTCATCTAAAGAAAGGATGTCCCAATTATGTTGAAAGGGTTTCAAGCTGAAATAGAATTGAAATGTTTTGAAGGGTATGAAACAAATCTTTGATTCAAAGACCGAATGAGTTAATCCAACTTGAATTGAAATTGTTTTTGAAAGGCTATGAATGAATATTTAGAAATGATTTTGAAAGCTATAAGTTAAATCTTTGATTTAAAGATTCAACAAGTTAATCGAATTTTGAAAACTATAAGTTAAATCTTTGATTTAAAGATTTAACGAGTTGATCAATTGAAATGGAAATTGTTTTGAAATCCATAAATGGATCTTTGTGAAACTGGGTGAACTTTGTGAAATAAATCTTTTTGTTTAAAAGATTTGAAATGGTAATTTGTTTAAACCATATGAATGAAAAGTTTTGGATTATCAAGTTGTGACTTAATTTAAATTCCTTATCCATATGTTTTAAATGTTGCGCTCGCTATTCGGGTTAGCCGGGAAAGGACCTTTGGGTCGTATAACCCATTCCGAATATGTGATACGTCGTTATGGATAGCATTTGAAGACCGGTGGTGAAGACCGGGTATTTCCAAGAACGATAGTATGACCTATCGATTGTCTCTGCACTGAGTTGCAACGGTATAGAGACTCCCTAAGTGATGGGAAATCCGATCGGGATTGTGAATATCCGGATTGCAAGGACTTCTTTGTAAGTGCCTTCGGTTCTGTTCGAACCCAGAACAGACTTGTATGGATTGTATGTCTGACATTACAAATTGAGATATAAAGCAGATTTCTTTCAAATATATTTCTATTGGTGGCGGAGAATTTATTCTCTTAGCTTAACACCCTTCTTTGAGACGTACGAGCTCAGAGGTTATGTAGTTGAAGGTTATCAGCGATATATTCCCAATTTGGTAATGTGACATGCTGAGTGTTGCTGTGAAATGATCATTGTGTTGATCATTTGTGATAAGATCATTTGTTTGATCGTTTATCTTTGTGATCATTTCTATGATCATTTGTTGACCCAAAGCACGGCTTTTGTATAAAGTGTGTTTTTGTGGACGAGACTCTGTCGAGCCTCACACCCCGGAATGGTCAAAAAAGGAAAGATGTGGCAAGGTTATGAGGGGTAGCTCCCTTTAGGGTATGTGCATTTCCCTCTGGAAAAGGGTGGTATCATGGTATGGAGCCCAGATACTTACTCATGTTGAAACACTTTATTTATGATTGTGTGAATTGATTACGAGCGCTCGGTTAAAGGTCCCAAAGGACCGGGGGATGACATACTCGTGTAGTAGTTACCTAGTGATAAAGGTAACCCGGCCTTGTGTTGGCAGAGAGCTGGTTAAGTTCTCGGGACGTCCCGCCAGAGGCGTTTCCATGTGGCAATGGGAAGTTCCTTGGCCTGGCCATTTGTTGAAAATCCAAAGAAACAATACGGTCTTGTACGGTATTAGTTGTAGAACCTATCATTCACTTATGGTGGCACCCCACTGTTTGGATGGTAGCTATAGTAGGCATAAGTGCGGAATGCCTATGTTGGCTAAGATTTATATTCTACTTTCGAAATATTTCCTACACTATGAACTAGTAATAATATCAAATGTTTCTTTTTAATGCGTATCAAGCATCTTTGACTATCATAAGGAGAAATCTCCTCTGATTCTGCGTTTGCATTGTGTGTGTGTGCGGGAGGCCTTATGGTAGTCTCATTTTTAAAAGCATTGCGAATTGACTTTAAAATCTTTTGTTGATTGTTTTAAAAGACAACAGTTTTCTTTTGGTTGCTCACACCAGTCCCACGACTGATCCGGAGTTTATTGTTTCTTTCCTAAACTCTGGGTGCTCATTATTTTCTACACGAGCAGTCTAGAGGTGGATTTTTTTCAGATAGTCAGGTTTAGTAGATTTTCTAGAGTTAGTTCAGTCTTTGGACCACACCAGTCTTGCTTATGCTAGGTGCATCGTTATTGGGGGTTCGAGCTATTGCTGGATTGATTCTTGGAGATGGAGTTGTAGTTCTCGGAGTTCTCTTTTGAAGACTATCTTAGAGTTATATTATTCCGCTGCTAGATGTTATCTATCGTTTTCTTTTCCGCTGCTATTTATTGTATCATATCTCTGATGTATATTGATATCTATTGGATCATCTGTTGTATCAGATATTGTATCAAAGCTGTATATCAATGTATTATTCTTTTATTCCGCTGTGTTATTTACTTAATGTTGTTATAAGCTCCGGCGAATCGGATTTGAACGGTCGAATCTACGGCATTCGAGTACGATGTAAAGTATGGATGTCGATTTTCGAGCGGGCAAAATTCGAGTCGTTACATTGTTCAAGAAAGAAGATGGTTTTTATAAGATCTGAAGATAAAGTTTGGAATCTTGAAGTCAATTAAGCCATTGTAAACTAATTAATGATCTCGTTTTTTATCCACTTTCATATTCTGGATAAGCACATAACCTTAAAGTAGATAGTGTTTTAATAAGCTTTCCACAAAAAATTAACATGCAAAAGTTAATTATAATTCACCAATCATTATGTTAATAATAGAAGGCGGTGTTGCATATCAACTACTAATTTCAATCTAAGCTTCTTGTGTCATAGGATATATATGAAAAACCCAAATTAGTAAAAAGTTAAATAAATATTGGTGTCTACTAAATTATAATAAAAATGTGTGATTGCAGATACATTGAAAAAGAAAAGTCAAAACAGGTAGTTACGAAGTAAACTGAAATGAAAATTTCTAGATTAAAAAATAGATGTCTCATTTTGTCATATATTTTATCCTCCTAATTTTTTTGATAATATTAGTATTGTTATCGCAACAGTATATTACTACATTATTAGCGTGTATGTGTGCAAATGTGTATATTCCCACATTTTGATTAAAATTTACTATGTTTTGTTTATAAAAGACGTTTACTTTCTTGTTATGGTGTTTGGAACTTACACAATATCAAATGTCTATTTTTTATTTTACCACCTCAAATGTTGGTTTATCGTTTCACGTCTCGTTTTCACTAAAACTTAAAGTTAATTTTTGGACGTCATGTATTCGCATTACTATTTAATTGTATTAAAAACCCATGTCGGGTGTTACCAAAAAAAAGATATTTGTATAACTCTACGGCACGCAAAAAATTTGTAGTTTGAAATGTATCCACAATTTGATTTTATTTACATTTTTCATATATATAACATATATTCAATATGTCGTTAAAACAGAAGATTTTAGTGTGGTGAAAATTATACGCTTCTGATATACTAGTGTCCAAAGCCAGTCAGATGTTGTCGCAGGATTAAGGCATAATGATCTAGATCAGGATTTAAAACAATCAGAGGTCCTTATTAGTGATTTTGAAACATTGAAAATAAAGTCACAATGCAAGTTTAAATTATAGTGGCTTAAAAATAAAGCATATTCTTTTACAATTAAACAGAGTCCGCATTCATTAATCTAAATTATGACCGGTTTCATTTATAAAAAAAATACAATTACTTTTATAAACAAAATTAGAATGTTGAGGCCGATGAAAATTCAAGGCCCTTGGCGATGACTTTAGTGACATAGGGCTACTATCGGCCATTCCTATATCAAATATAGTTTTGACTAATACCGACTATTTGTAAATAGCAGTAAATGAGCTTTGAGAAGAAATGTGTAGATGACTATTAAAATAAGTAACGTGCAATGAACCATCCATTTGAGAATTTGCATATGCAAATGATTTTTAAATAAAAATTTAATAACATAATTTTTTCTTAAAAATCCATCATTCAAAAGTTTTGCATTTTGCAAGTTTATCCAACTCTAACCATCCACTACTAGTGTTGCAATAAATTACTATTTTGAAATTTTTTGGTTAAAACTTTGAAAATAAGAATACACAAAATCCAAACTTCCTACCTATATTCAACTGGAAAAGTGAATACATAGCTTAAAATAAGTTGTATAATAACAAATAAAAACATGTTTGTAACTATTGATCACACATCTTATTAGAAAACAATATATTTGGTTTAAGTAAAGAGGTTTTATTGAAAAATAAATTGTATAAGCTTCTTTTACTAAAATTTACTCAAATTGAGAGGTATGTATAAATTTATTAAATTTATGGAAAAACATTTAGTTTATAAATATAAATATCGTGGCAATACATTTATGTCAAAAGTTAATCCGAATTATGCTGACCAAACATAAATATTATCTCAATATATAAACATAAGTGAAATAATAGCCCCACGAATAGATTACTATCAGAAGATGTAATAATAAGTTGTAAAATGCTTTTTAAGATATTTAACTTAAACCATCTACAAAGATAATTCTTCCATTAAATTTATTTCATACTATAATACCATGAAAGGACATTGTATCAACTTTAATGACTTAACATTTGATGTTAAACATTATTATTTCACCGGTGAAATTGTTGAAGCTTGATTATGCCATTTTCTTTGTTGATACAATGATGTAGGACGATGTCATTTACTTTCATCATAACTGGTTATTGGATGATGCATTTCTTCTAGTTCTTTTGTGCATTGTGTTTCTTTTATGCATTGTGGTTCTTTTGTGCACTGTGGTTCTTTAGTGCACTGTGGTTCTTTTGTGCATTTTAGTTCTTTCGTACATTGTTCATCCATTGTATGTTCATTTAACGTTGGATGCTGCAATTTGCGTTCTCCATGAGTGGTCGTTGGATGATGCTATTCTTTTTGCTCTTCTGTGCATTGTAGCTCTTTTGTGCACGTAGTCCTTTTGTGCATTGTAGCTCTTTTGTGCATTGTAGTTCTTTTGTGCATTCTAGGTCTTTTGTACATTGTTCATTCATCGCATGTGCATTTACCACTGGATGATTCCACTTCTTTTGTTCGTCATAATTTGTCGGATGGTGCCACTTACTCTTTTCATCAACGATTGTTGGATGATGCCACTTGGTTGGTAGTTCATTAGGTTGCAGCTTTGATGCCAAGGTAGTTTCAGTTATGATAAAAAAGAACAACACTAAAGCTAATGATGCACTATATGCTTTGGTCATGTTTATGTGTGGTATGTTCAAGAAAGAAGATGGTTTTTATAATATTTGAAGATAAATTTTGGAATCTTGAAGTCAATTAAGCTATTGTAAACTAATTAATGATCTTATTTTTTTTATCCACTTTCATATTCTGGATAAGCACATAACCTTAAATTAGATAGTGTTTTAATAAGCTTTCTACAACAAATTAACATGCAAAAGTTTATTATAATTCACCAATCGTTATGTTAATAATAGAAGGCGGTGTTGCATATCAACTACTAATTTCAATCTAAGCTTCTTGTATCATAGCAAATATATGAAAAACCCAAATTAGTGCAAAAAAATTAAATAAATATTGGCGTCTACTAAATTATAATAAAAATGTGTGATTGTCGATACATCAAAAAAGAAAAGTCAAAACAGGTAGTTACGATGTAAACTGAAATGAAAAATTCTAGAATAAAAAATAGATGTCTCGTTTTGTCATATATTTTATCCTCCTAATTTTTTTAATAATATTAGTATTGTTATCGCAACAGTATATTACTACACAATTAGCGTGTATGTGTGCAAATGTGTATATTCGCATATTTCGATTAAAATTTACTGTATTTTTTATAAAAGACGTTTACTTTCTTGTTATAGCGTTTGGAACTTAAACAATATCAAATGTCTATTTTTTATTTTACCACCTTAAATGTAGGTTTATCGTTTCACATCTCGTTGTCACTAAAACTTAAAGTTAATTGTTGGACGTCATGTATTCGCATTACTATTTAACTGTATTAAAAACCCATGTCTTGTGTTACCAAAAAAGAGATATTTGTATAACTCTATGGCATGCAAAAAATTTGTAGTTTGCAATGTATCCACAATTTTATTTTATTTACATTTTGCATAGATATAACATATTGTCAATATGCCGTTAAAACTGATGATTTTAGTGTGGTGAAAATTAGACGCTTCTGATATACTACTGTCCAAAGCCAGTCAGATATTGTTGTAGGCTTAAGGAATAATGATCTAAATCAGGGATTAAAACAATCAGAGGTCCTTATTAGTGATTTTGAAACATTGAAAATACAGTCACAATGCAAGTTTAAATTATAGTGGCTTAAAAATAATGCATATTCTTTTACAATTACACAGAGTCCGCTTTCATTAATCTAAAATGTGACCGGTTTCATTTATAAACAAAATACAATTACTTTTATAAACAAAATTAGAATTTTGAGGCCGATGAAAATTCAAGGCCCTTGGCAATGACTTTAGTGACATAGGGCTACTATCGGCCTTCCTATATCAAACATGGTTTTGAATAATACCGACTATATGTAAATAGCAGTAAATGAGATTTGAGAAGAAATGTGTAGATGACTATTAAAATAAGTAACGTGCAATGAACCATCCATTTGAGAATTTGCATATGCAAAATGATTTTTAAATAACAATTTAATAACATAATTTTTTCTAAAAAATCCATCATTCAAACGTTTTGCATTTTGCAAGTTTATCCAACTCTAACCATCCACTACTAGTGTTGCAATAAATTACTATTTTGAAAAATTTTGGTTAAAAATTTGAAAATAAGAATACACAAAAATCCAAACTTCCTACCTATATTAAACTGGAAAAGTTAATACATAGCTTAAAATAAGTTGTATAATAACAATAAAACATGTTTGTAACTATTGATCACACATCTTATTAGAAAACATTATATTTGGTTTAAGTAAAACAGTTTTATAGGAAAATAAATTACATAAGCTTCCTTTGCTAAAATTTACTTAAATTGAGAGGTATGAATAAATTATTAAATTTATGGAAAAACATTTAGTTTACAAATATAAATATCGTGGCAATACATTTATGTAAAAAGTTAATCCGACTTATGTTGACCAAACATAAATGTTATCTCAATATGTAAACAAAAGTGAAATATTAGCTCCACGAATAGATTACTAGCAGAAGATGTAATAATAAGTTGTTAAATGATTTTTAAGATATTTAACTTAAACCATCTACAAAGATAATTCTTCCATCAAATTTATTTCACACTATAATACAATGAAAGCACATTGTATCAAATTTAATGTCTTAACATTTGATGTTAAACATTATCAATGCACCGGTGAAATAGTTGAAGCTTGATTATGCCATTTTCTTTGTTGATACAACGATGTAGGACGATGTCATTTACTTTCTTCATAACTAGTTATTGGATGATGCATTTCTTCTTGTTCATTTGTGCACTGTATTTTTTGTACACCGTGGTTACTTTGTGCACTGTGTTTCTTTAGTGCATTGTGATTCTTTTTTGCATTTTAGTTCTTTCGTACATTGTTCATCCATTGCACCTTCATTTAACGTTGGATGTTGCAATTTGCTTTCTCCATCAGTGGTCGTTGGATGATGCCATTCTTTTTGCTCTTTTGTGCATTATAGCTCTTTTGTGCACTATAGTCCTTTTGTGTATTGTAGCTCTTTTGTGCAATGTAGTTCTTTTGTAACGACCCGTAAATTTTAACGGTTTTAATAACGTTATTAATTGAAATTTTGTGGGAATTTAAACGATAAAATTTTGAAATATAAATTTGATATTTGGAATGTGTCTTGTTAAACATAGCAACTGGTAAATTTTCATCCAAAAATACGGAAGTTTATTTCGCGCATAAATCTAGTTCAATCTAATCAGTTAAAAAGGGATGAAAATAAAACGTTTTCAAAACCAAAATATTTTTATATAGAAAAATTCTAAAACATCTTCTGAGCAAGATGTCAGTTTATCATTTTTCCAAATTCGGACATCTTTGACTCCGTCGATCTTATTTTTCTGCGACTTTTACGTATTTTTCCGCTATTGGAAAATTTGAATTTTTATAATTCAATAATACTACTGATATCTATATACCGTTTTGATCGCCTCGTCGTGCTGATCCTTACGGTATATTCACTTGGGTGTTTTGAAGTCTGGTACGTCGCGGAAACCGTGAAACGTTCAGTCATACTAGTATCCGTTCGAGTCCGTTTGAGTTCTGTGACCATTAAAATTTTTCACTGATTGAAATTGAACGGTCATCAGCTTTTATGATTAATGGCCTTGAATTCATGCGTGAATGCAGGCGTTCCTTTTTCCAATGTAATTTTTTTTTCCCGTTTACATGCGTGAATTCTTTGCACCATTTCACAAATGAAAAGAGCCTATTCAATTTCTCTGAGAATACACGTTACTTATTCTCCTATATTTCCACTCTCCCTCCTCTGTTCTAATGTTCACTTATATTTAGGTTGCTTGATGCCTGCGCATGCTCCACTTTGTCACCAAATACCCACCGTCACCTGATGACAGCAACAAGCTGCACGCAAATCTCCACATTCGCTTGCAACCACCCACCTCCGGTTTCCACCACCTACAACTAAGCAACCTTACCCCATCCATCATGGCCGAACACAACCCCTCCACCCTTCTTCTCCTCCTCCAAGTCGTCCACCATGACCAGTGCCACCACCCTCCGCCTCCGTGTTTTTCAAGCACCAAACCACCCTCCGTTACCAATGCCTCCATTTACCACGCAACCCCAACCCTCCTTCCCCGCAAGCACCGCACCCGGCTCGGCCTCGACAAACTCCGTCAGCCGCTCTCTCTCCTCCTCCCCTCCTACCCACGCGCCCACACCACCGTGAACCACCGCCTCTCCTGCTTGCCCTTCTCATTTGCCACAACCCTTGCTTCCTCCTACCCGACTCTCATACAAGCTTCCCATTCCTTCGTCGTGTCCCAAGCGCCACCGCATAGCACCCATCAACGGCAGCATCTATCTCACCAACTGCCCACCTAGCTCTGACAACCTTCCGCCATTGTCACTGTCGCACGTAACACAAATGCTACAATATTATATAGGTACCTTCATATATTCAATATGTGGTTTAGTCTGTTATGAAGTGCATATAGGGAAGCATAAGGTTTTATTGCTTCTATGTTATTATATTCCTGTCTGCATATTCGTTAGCCTATAAATACACATATATAGTTATATGAGGCATTTTATATATATGTTATAATGGTCATATATATTCATTCAGTTGAGTTATACTTATATCATAAACAAATGAAAGTTTTGTCAGTTGCATATTTTAAAATATACATGCTTGCTGTATACATAAATAGGCGAATTATTTGTTTTTGCAATCTGTTGATTGATAATATAATATAAGATTTATGTAAAAGTTGTTGGCATTTGTCAGTATATAGATTTATAATGTTTGTATTATATATTTACCGTGTTATAAAGTGGATCATGTACGGTTTGCAAAATGAGATTACATAAATTTTTAATGAAATCTTTGTTTGAGTTATGTTAGTGTAAACATATAATTACAATTTTACATATTTTTATAAGTTATGTATCTTGGTTGAAGGGTAACTTCCTGTAGAGTTAGTATATGTAACAATGGTAGATATTTGAATAAAACAATATATTGGTTAGTTGTATATTTGCATGTCAGAGAAAAGAAGGTAATTTAGAAAGTGATTTCATTTACATACGTGCACATGCATACTAGCATTTGCTATTATATAATGGTTTATAAGTATAATATGTTATGTTGTATTTTCTGTTTTGTTAAGAGTATATAGGCTTAAACATGCTCTACTGAGTTTATGTATGTATTTTATATAAGTGTGTGTCTGTATATGATGGTAAACATATATTAGTTATGTAAAGGTATACAATGTTTTGCTAGGGGTGTTTGAACCCATGTGTTATATTTAGACTTTGGTTTAAAACTTCTAGAAAAAGAGTATTACAGATTTTTGTTACATAATGATCTATATAGTTAGTTATATAGTCGACCTTTATAATGTCCATATAAGATTTATGTCCATATAAGAAAGAAAATGTAATTTATATAAGATTTTTGATATGATATGTTATTTTAAAAATATGCGTTGATTTGAAATTTTATTCATAAGTATATGTTTCTAAAATTTATTTTGTAAATTATGTACATAATATAGATATTAGTTTCAATTTATATCAAACTGATGTGACTTGTTCCATCGATTCCTGTTTATCCGATCTATTCGTCGAATTCGTGCCAATCTTACTTCGTTTGGAAATTCGTGCTTGGATTCGGAACTCGTTTGTAACGACCCAGGATTTTAAGTAATTAAAATTTGAATATCTAATTAATTTTAAATATTTATTAGTGAATTTATAAGTCTAATAAATTTTATTTCGAATAATTGGATTTAATTGAATAATTAAATCGATAATTTAATATGTCAAGTTATGGAAATAATTGAAAATTGAGTTAAATATGATTGAAAATGAATTGTAAAATTTTATTACATCATATTGAAGTTAGAATGATATTTTAGAACTTTTAAAATCGAATTAAAAGTTAATTTGTGAAAATTGAATATTTTAATATTTAATCGACTAGTGAAATTAGCCAATTTTCGAATAGTCTCAGAATTGGACGAAACCAGTTCCATTGGATCCGTAATAGATAGTTATTACCGGATTTCAATTTTCGTAGCAATCGGAGTTATCGTTTGATCGTGGCAGCTCGAAACGCATCGAATTATTTTTAATATTAATTTGGCGAGTTAAAATAGCCATTTTTCAAAATGTCTCGGATTTCGACGAAACCAGTTTCATCGGATCCGTAATGTGATATTATTGTATGGTTTCGAATTTCGTGTCAATTGGATTTACCGTTTGTCCGGTACAAATTAAAACGCCTAGAAAATCGTTTAAATCGGTTTAATTTAAATTGGACGTTTATTGCCATAACTCGCACAGATGACCAAATTAGCTACCGAAACACGTTCCATTGTGTCCGGAACGTGGGGTAAACCTTAGAAACGCCAACCGGCACGCTTCGTTTGGAGTTCGGAAAATCCGGGATGAATAGTGTCGCGCGAATTTTCTATAAAAGCCCCTAACATTCATTTTTTTCACAAAATTATAACCCTAGGGTGTCCAAAACTGCAGCCGCCACCCATAGCATTCAATGGCCAGATATTAATCTCTTTCTCCCCTCAATCACTCTCAATCTACAAGGAATTAGCCAAAGTGTTCAACACGAAAGTCGAAGAGCATGAAGAGAGCTTTCGATCCATACGGTGATGATCGTGTTTGGAGCATCAGAGGGGGAGCGGGGGGGGCCGACGTCCTACTGTTGTGCACGCGAATCGAGGAGCTATGGGGGGCCGAGCTCTCTATGCCTGCAGCCGAGGGTAGCTCTCGAGACAAGCTTCAATATGACGCTACCTGATCGTGTTCAAATTGCTTGTAGAAGGAGTATAATTTAACCCTAGTTCTTGAGAGATGGGTTCATGTACGTGTTTTTTCTGTAGATAGAACGTGAGGAGGAAGGAGGAGGGGCACAGCCTGGATTCAAAGGAGCAGGATCGAACGGCTATGATGACTTAGGTTTATAATAATTTAATTATGTTGTAAATTTAGTTATATAAATTCGTGTAAACTTGTGAAATGCATATCTTTTTCATACGAGGTTGAAAACGCGCGAAACCAGTTGCGTTGGAATCGTATGGACGAGCACTATGCTATGGAATTGGATTGGAGTCGTTTGGAGTTAGTGAGAATTTTGGGTAAAATTAAACGTCCGTTTAATTTTATTCGAAATAAATCGCTAAAACGAAATTGAAATCAAGGTGAGAACTTCTCACTCAATCGAATCGGTTTCGATTTTATTTTAAATAGTTAGATTTAAAATATTTGAATGCAAGTTTGAATGATGATTGTTATCTATTGATTGTTAAAATAGACATTATGCGCCGTTAGTAAGCGGATGTTATTTATTAAAAACATATACCGCGAATATTTCATAAACAGTGAAATTGGTATTATATATAATGGCAATATATATATATATATATATATGCATATGTATATATTGGAGTTATTGATTTCCCGCATTTTTTTAGCGGATGAGACCCTATTGCGCCGTCTATTAAGCGGATAACATTTGAAAATCCCATATACCGCGATAATTTCGTACTGGAGCGAAATTGGTATTGTGCTAATGTTTGTGGATGCAGGAAACAGGTTGGAGGGATCCAACTGGATTCCTCAACAGTATTTATTTGATTTCAGATATTTTGATATTTGATTGATTATCATATTGATATATGATATCGTTGTTGTCGTGATTGACTATTTGGTATGTAGCATCATTGGACCAAATTTGGAACTTTAAAATGATTTTTAAAGTGATTTTTGAAAATATACTATATGTTTGGAAATTGATTCATTTTAAATAAATAAACGTTATAATTTTTAATGTTATAAAAATTATGATTTTTGAGAAATATAGTTAAAAAACTGATTTTTGAAAATATGGGTTAATAATTTTATAAAATAGTTTAAATAGGGATTAATTGAATTTATTACGAAAAGTTGAAATATAGGATTTATAAAATTTAATTATTTTATGAAGCAAAATGATGAAATTATAAAGGAGATTAAAGATGTTTTAGAATAATAATACAAATTGATTTGTATAAAAGATTTATAAATTGATAATTTATAAATAAAAATATTTGAATTATAAAACGAGTTTTTATAAGTGTTTGAATGAAGTGAAAATGAATTCCATAAATGAATGAAATTTATTGAATTATAAACGGTGAAGTTATAAATGGAATTTTATAAGCAGTAGGTTTATAAAATTTATAAAGTTATTGAAAGAATAGATTTGGTTAAATAATTGAATCTTATAAGTTATAAGATTTATAATTACGAAGTTTAAAGGAACGATTGTGCAAACAAATAAATTATAAGTATTTAACTTATAACATGAACTTTTGTTTTATAATTGAGTTATGAATCGAATAGGTTAATAAAGGAATTTATAAAAGGAAGTTGTTATAAAATAAATAGAAATGGAATTTATAAACGTTGTTTTATAAATTCGCAAACGACTTATTTTGATAAGTTAATTTTTATAACTTATTTATGAAGTTATATTCACGTTTTAGACAGTGAATAATCCTTTAAAATAAAATGTATAGAAAGGATGAAATTGTTAACGTAGTATATTCATGTTTTTGAATAGTGAATAATATGTTAAAGAAATTGTTTAGAATGTGATATTTTAAACAGAATTAAAACGATCTAACGATGTTTTAAAATGTGTTAAGATTCGAAATCATAGATTTCAACATTCATTGTTGAAATAGACGTTTCGAGAAATAGAAGGAAATAGTGGACTATAACACTGTTGTTATAGTAAATGATTTCCGAAAGGGAAAGTTTTGTATAGTATTGGAATTTATATATCTATTTTAATTTCGAATCCCTATACTAGTGATTTTGGGTTGTCGTAACGATGTTTTACGCAACATTCCTTTTGGCCCAAATAAATATGGTTAAGAGAATGATTTCCTTAAAGAATGAAATATATGCTTAATTTCGATTCAAGTATATTGAATATTTTCCAAGAGTTGAAAATAAATGGATTTGTGAATAACTTATTAAGTAAGTATGGAAATGCTTTCCAATATAAAGTGAATATTTTGAGAATTTATCTTTTTGAAGATAAATTGAAATGAATAATTGAAGTCGTATATTCATAGATATTTTGGAATATAAATTCACTATGGAATTTATAAAAGAAACTGGAATTCGTTTAAAAATAAATATTGATTTATTTTTGAGATATTGAAATTATATATCTTGTAAAGATATTTTTGGGAAATAAATAATTCGGAAAATTATTTGGAATCTGGTGATGTTGTGCATATCCATTAATAGTTCAATAACCGACTATCAATATTTACCTTTGAAAGGTATTTGTTGTGATTTGCTTGGATTTGAATGCTACACTTATTTTTAAATTATTGCGCTCGTTATTCGGATTACCCATTCCGAATAGTGATACGACGTAATGGATAACATTGATGACCGGTGTTGAAGACCGGATATTTTTGAAAGCGAAAGGACAACTCGCCGATTGTCTTTGCACCGAGTAGCTACGGTATAGAGACTCCCTATGTGATGGGAAGTCCGGACGTGATTAGAGATTATCCGGATTGCAAGGACTTCTTTGTAAGTGCCTTCGGTTCTGTTCGAGCCCGGAACAGACTTGTATGGATTGTATGTCTGACATTACAATTTGAGATATAAAGCAGATTTAGTTCAAATATATTTCTGTTGGTGGCAAAGAATTTATTCTTTTAGCTTAGCACCCTTCTCTGAGACCTACGAGCTCAGAGGTTATGTAGTTGAAGGTTATCAGCGATATATTCCCAATTTGGTAATGTGACATGCTGAGTGTTGCTGTGAAATGATCATTGTGTTGATTATTTGTGATAGGATCATTTATTTGATCGTCTATCTTGGTGATCATTTCTATGATCATTTTTTGACCCAAAGCATGGCTTTTGTACAAAGTAAGTTTTTGTGGATGTGACTTCGTCGAGCCTCACACCCCGGGAATGGTCAAAACAGGAAAGATGCAGCAAGGTTATGAGGGGTAGCGCCCTTTAGGATATGTGCATTTCCTTTTGGAAAAGGGTGGTATCATGGTATGGATCCCAGATACTTACTCATGTTGAAAACACTTTATGATTGTGTGAATTGATTGCGAGCGCTCGGTGAAAGGTCCCAAAGGACCGGGGGATGGCATATTCGGTCAGTTGTTACTCAGTTAGGGGTAACCCGGCCTTGTGTTGGTAGAGATCCGGTTTGGTTCTCGGGGATGTCCATCCAGAGGCATTCTCATGTGGCAATGGGAAGTTCCTTGGCCTGATCATTCGTTGGAAATCCAAAGAAACAATACGAGACTTGTACGGTTTTAGTTGTATAACCTGCTATGGAATGTGGAGGTAACCTGCTATTGAACATAGTTAGCTATAGTAGGCATAGTTCGGAATGTCTATGCTGGCTAAGATTTATATTCTACTTTCGAAATGAATTTTTTCTACACTATGCACTAGTAATAATATCAAATGTTCTTTTTAATACGTATCAAGCATCTTTGACTATCATAAGGAGAAATCTCCTCCGATTCTGCGTTTCCATTGTGTGTGTGTGCGGGAGGCCTTATGGTAGTCTCATTTTAAAAAGCATTGCGAATTGACTCTAAAAATATTCTTCTATTTTGTTTTCAAAGATAAATAAACTGTTTTGAGTTCTCACACCAGTCACATGACTGACTTGGAGTTTATTGTTTTCCTTCCTAAACTCTGGGTGCCCACCAATTTCTACACGGGCAGTCAAGAGTTAGGTTTATCAGGATATTCTGGATATTTCTGGAGTTGCTGGAGGCAAGCTGGATGGCATGGCGTATTACTAGTATATAGTATTTGTAACGACCCAGTATTTTCAACCCTTCGCATCCGCACATGTCGGAATTGAATTGTTCAAAATACTGCGTTGTAGAATAAATTTGGCAAAACTCAGAATATACAGTAAAATTATCACAGAATCACATACACAGATATCAGAATCCCGCAGCGGAAATTAAAAACTTAGTGGTTCATGAAGCCACTTATACATCTTTAACAAACAGGAATTACATTGCTTATAATCCTAAATAAAATTTTAAACATAAATAGAGATAGAGTCTTCAAAGTCTGGGATTCCAGAAAAGATAAAGACTGAAACAAACTTCCAGCAGCACGACTGGTCTACGGAATGTCCTAGCTCCGGAGAGGAACTGAAACTGCAACTCAGGCTGACCCGAGCGTAAAATAAAACAAAACACTCGAGTCAGGACATACATACTTACATAATGTAAGCTAATTCAAGTGTACTGAAATATAGAGCAAGTAACTTAAAGGATGCTTGGGATCGCCCATCCTCTAAGGATCCGTTAAACTATCTACTATATAGTATATTGCGCTATTATAATAGTGTCTATTTATAAAATAAACATATTTTTTCTTAGCATTAAGGGGTTACCCATATAGCCCTTAACACGTAATAGTCCCAGTAGTCCATCCAATATCATAGCTCCTCCTGATCGGGAAGCAACCAGAGGATACAACACGGGCTACGGGAGAAATCCAAACTCGTACAAGGCTCGATATGGTAGGTGACACGGCACAACTAGGCAATGCCAGGGTAGACATACCAATTACGCTTCCGGACCGATGGTAACGCGAAGCCGCAGCAACCGCCCACCTCGAACAACACTCCCAAATCAAGGGTGCACCCAAACAATCACATAAGCAATAGAATGGTATACGAAGAAGTGCGTTCGATCAGAGGAGCTACCTCATTAATCCGTCAATCGCTCCTGTTTTAGCCACCTTAAGCCGACTCACGGGAGTCAGGTCCACGTATATACCTTTCAAGAAACCGTCACCACCATCCTACTTCATCCTGGAATCTCCACCGCGTACACGGTTAGTCAAAGTGGTTTTCGGTATCGACAGAGAGTATGTCCATATCCGATCCCGGTCTCTTTACCAACCAAACGTTATTATAACCCGTGGTCATTTAAAACAGTTTATACTTTAAAACCAGGATAAACATTTCCATTTCAAACTATAAATACGATATCATTTTAAAACCCAAAACAATATAATATCGTTATATTCAAATATAATTCTTTTCCAAAACCATACTGCTTAAAATTTATAATATTTGGAAACCAAATATTTGAATTATATCTTCAAAACATAATATTTTGGAAATTTTACTTTAAACCATAACTCCCAAACACAAATGGTTTGCATATTCAACGGTATATAGAATAAAGGGTTTAACTTAATGGTTCTTTGTAAAGAAGATAATTTACATAGCTTTACAAATATATTTCTTTATCTAAAGTTTAAACCATAATTTAAATATTACTTCATATTCCCAAACCATTTCAATTCCTATATATATATATATATATATATATTCAATTGGAGTATTTATTATTCAAAACTAAGTTTGGATTTTATTCTTTCAACAAATCAATGTTTTATTTTTTAGTCTTAAATATTCCCATAAATTCCATAAATAAAACTCCAAAATTTCACCATTAATATTTTCAAAAATTTACTTAATATTTAAAACAATCAAATTCTAGACCCTGTAGCACTTAGGAAATGCTACCTAATAGTTACGGGTAAAACTGGTCCAATTTCAAAAGACAGCATTTAAATGCTGTAGTAGATTGTTTAACTTAATAATATTTCTAAATATAACTTATTTATCTATTTATTTATTAACTGAAATCTTAATCTTTCAAAATCCAGAATTTTCAAAATAAGTTATATTCCAAAATTTTATTCAAATATTTATTTATTTATTTACATCTATAACTCATTCAAAATCAATATAAAATCCTTTAAAGATATTAAATCAAATATTTAGCTTCCAACATAATTTTAAATATTTCAGAAAATATTATAGGAACCACGGGCCTGTATATAGTTTTCTAGCCTAGGTCAAGTGATACGGATTTATATCATTTCAACCCGTAATTTACAAACCCTGGGTTCTATCATTTCAAACCCGCAATCCCAAGTTATCAGTTGAGCGGTTAACATAATAGTTTAACAATAATCATCATTTAGGCCTATCATTTCAGCCCATAAAAATCTAAATTTAAAAGGGAACTTGCAGTGGTGATTTAAGCAGTAAATAAACAATAACATAACTGCAGAAATAATACAACAGATAATAACTGATGAGGTGTCAATATGGGGTTCATCATTCTATATTACACTGCAGACAGATAATAGTGAGATACAATTTTACACATACACTTGCGAAAAATTTACACATATATGTACATATGTCTGGTGAGAAAAACTCACCTGGATGTTGCAGAAAATTTGAATTCAAAATGACGATTCACCGGAAAAGAGCGACAGAGGGTAACGATAAAATTTCTCGGATGTCGCCTAGATTCAAATCTAGAACAAAAGTAGAAATATAGAATACGCGACTTTAGAATTTTCGGTCAAAGAAAAATTAAAATAGGACGAGAATTGTTTTGATTTGCTCGACCACTCCACCGTGTAATATGACCAAAGCATACTCAAATGTGCTAATACTAAAACTACTACAAAAATTCCTAGAGATGCCGAAGGCAAAAGTTGAATACGCATACACTTGCACACTTCTACTCTTACTCACGTCCATGTACTCATGCCAACATAACATCACCCTTTTTATTATCAACACTTTCCTATTATCAAATAAGTTTTAACTACATGGTTCCAAACTTCACTGTACCAGTCAACTCACCCCATCATCCACTCCACCGAGTCACAATCTCAACTGCTTCGAGCAAATATGGAAAAATCTTCGAGTCCATATAGTCCAATCTTCGGGTTACCTATGTACAACATTGTGAAAGACACACCTATTTCTCTCTGTTTATTAATTTGAAGACACTGAAACTATGATCAATCAGCAGCTACCCAATTTACTACTAACCTTAACAACTTACTGAATTATGAACAGATAGCTAACCCTCTACAACTATCACTAGCATCAAACAACTCCAGTAGGCATCTCGCTTCAGTTCTTCTTTTTTTTTTCTTCATTTTTTTTTTCAAGTCTCTGCATTTCTAAACATGCACACGCCAGCTTCTCCATGTACACTGCACTTCCATCTCCTGGTCCACACTATTCTTAGAATACTTTACTGAAGAGAAATGGTGAACCAAAAGAAATAAAAGAAGACAACAGACAAATTTTTTTTTTTTTTTTTTTTTTGTCAACACTAGAATCAGAGTCCACTACTATACACAAGGATGCAGCCTACTCTTAAACTTGCACGCACCTATTCAGACATAAGAATGACTTTTGTATAGTAAAAGAAATGTAAATATGCAGACTCAACTTAAATCTAAACTCCCAGACTAAACTGTACTCCCTCAACACCAACCACTCTGAGTCACACGCCTACTTACTCTGAGCCAAACTAGCATCTGCTTCGAGAAATTATGCCACCACTTCGAGTCCATTTGGCCAATACTCCGGGTCACATTTGCGAGTCTTGGTGAAAGATTCATGTGATCCTCTCTGCATAAAAGATTTGTGCCAACCACTACACACCTACTTTTACAAGTTCCAGTCATGTATCCCACTCATGTCAGTTTGAACATGCTCACAGTGATCCAAATATGTACAGCCTATCACCTAATTTTATATATGCAGACTATAGTGCCAATCAGTGACCAACATGTACAGCCTATTCCCAAAATGCAGACTTACTCATATTTTATCTTTATTTTATTATCTCTCTCTCTCTCTCTCTTTTTTTTTTAGCCTAAGTCCTATACTATTTAGCTATGCACATATATACAGTTGGGCCACATATTATGACATAGATTATAGTCACATTTTTTTTCTTTTCAGCTTTATACTTTTACACAACTTTGTCTGACGGAGAAAAATGAGCAAATTCCTTATTATACCCCTAGTCGAACCCCTGATTTTTCAATCAAAAGAAACTCAGATTAATGAGATGTTTGATAAAATCTTGGTTTTCATATGCATAAAATTTTTCCAAAGTAACCTCTCAGTTCTATAAAGTTAGTACCTCTGACTTCATTATGTATACTAGAACAAAAAGAAAACTGTATAAACCCAGATCCCTACATTGTTCAAGGCATATGATAAGAGGAAAAGTGGTAGTGTGGCCGAGCAAAGTGCCTAAGAAGAAGGGAAAGAGACTGGAAAAAAAAATCAAAAGAAACAAGGTGAACTTATTACCTGATCTGTATCCATACGAAGAAGAAGAGGACTTTAGATGCAGAAAAATGGTGAAGTGGGAAAAATATATACAGGCGGTATGAGAAATTTGGGAAGGGGTAAAAGGAGTAACATATCAGTTATATTGACATCAGTTACAAAAGAAATGAAATAAAGGAGGGGCCGAGAGTTTCCACTGTGAAAGTTTTGATGATAAATTAAATGCTAGATTGAAAGGTGGTGTGATCTTTCATTTATATCCAATAAATTTTGATTTGTATTAAATAAGCATACAAACGTATTTGGACCATGCAGACACCATGCTTGATCATAGGCAAGAGCACAGGGGAAAGAAGAAACTGTAGGGTTTAAAGTTTTCAGTTAAAAATATATTTGCGTGATATGATATACGTTTATATCATAGAGTACTGGAAAAAGGCAAAACTTATTTTAGTTCAGTTTTGATGTATAATTATGTAAATATGAAGGCGTGATTTACTTTCAGTTTGTACATTTTGATTTGCAGGGAAACCAACGGCAAGCATTGATTTGTTATTTTTCATCTTTGTTTGATCTCCGTATGAATTTCAAATGGCCGAGAGATGTGCTTCAGTTCCCCTTTTGAATAAATGCTTACACAGATGATTAAAGAAATAGAGCAAGAAAGTTTATCAAATGCGTGATTTTTGGTTTGATAAACTGATGAAACAGAGAATGGGAAAAAGTTGGGATTTGCTTCCAATAATATGCCTTGGCTGTTACACAAAGGCTTGGTTTAAGGCATGCGTTGATTTATCTTTAGACCTGAAAACTATTGATATCCCATTTGTTGCAAATAAACAGTGTGATATTTGAAGGCTGATTGTTTCCAGATTGAATGCTCGAACGTTATTTGATGAAAATTAAAACATGCATTGATTCTGGGGTTTATGGCTTGCGTGATTCTTGGAAACGCATAGGCAAGCATTGAAAAGAAATTTAACTGAAAGGCAACGAGTGGCCAGATGCTTGATCAGAGGATGGAAGAGAAGTTATGTCTGCACGTTATTCTTATACGTGTGCACGTTCCAAGTTTATAAATCTTTAAATTTGGTTTGATAGAATTAAGTTTTGAAAGGCAAGAATTTATGCAAAGCTTAGAAACGTATACAAATATATTTGAAATCAAACTGTTAGTTAACCAAGTAATGTTGGGTAGAAATTAACTGACTGATATTTTTCTTCAAAAGGGTTTGAAAATATTATTATTACACTACGCTAAACAGACGCAGTCCAAAACATCAGAAATTTTCATAAAAATAACATTTTAAAACACACGTTTTATTACGTTGCTTATACCCTATAATTGACGCGTCTTTTGAACGCGAAATTTTACAGTTTAAACATAGCTTAAAAATTCACAGTTATTATCTAATTTTATTGACATATCCAATTTTATAAATATCTCTTTAAATTAAATAATTAGACTATATTGTTAAACACAATATATTTCAAAATTAAATAAAATAAATAGCCAAAAAAACTAGGGCTGTTACACTCTCCCCCACTTAAGAACTTTTCGTCCTCGAAAAGGAACGAAGGAAAAGAAATAAAGGAAGATAAGCTGGATAAACAAGTACCGTAAACGAATAGTTCTGGATTTTAAATCACGAAGAAGATCCTCTAGAATCGGTTTTACCCCTTTCTGTAGCAGATAAGGAAATCACGGGCAACTAAAAGATAGTACAAGATAATAAATTTGAAATCATAATGCCTTTGAGATCATAATACTTTGAAAGTCATTAAAATTTATAGATATTATCATTTGGAAATCATACTACTAAAACCATAACACTTTTTTTTTTTTATAATCTTCGTTTATACCCTTTAAATTCAATGCCAAAAGGATATTTATTTCAAAGTTGTAATATCCTAAGTTCATTTACTCAATTATAGAATTTTCAAAACATTTTGTTTTTAGAACAGCAGCACTTAAAATATGTTACAGTGGATATAATAGTATTTCCAATCAGTTCAATTTCCTTAACTCTTAATTTTTAACAAATAACCTAACACTTTGTTTGAAATACCTATCTTATAAATAAGATATACCTTCAATAAGTTACCCTGGAAATTCCATTTGAAAACAAATTCCCAATTATCAAATTTTAGTGATATTAACATACATCTTAACTATTTAAATCATAGTTATTCATTTAGGCATTAATTAAATTATGATTTTGATATATAATTCTTACCACAACATATCTCTTAAATATTTTCTCTTATTCAAAGATACATTGTTTATTACACCAACATATTCATTTCAGGGGATAACCCTTTTTAAAATTTCTTGGTTAAATTTAAGGTTCCATATTAAATCAAATTTGATTATCAGGTTATTTAAATAAAATTCCCTAAAATCCCCTTTTTCTTATTTACCTCTATTAATCTTTTATACTAAAATTTAAGTATATAACATTTATTATAACCCCTCAAATTTTATTTATAAAAATCCTTTTTATATTGTATATTATCCAATTACATTTTTAACTTTTGAACATCAAGGTAAGTTATATTAAAATGAAATTGGGTGCTATACAATAAAACTTCCAAATTCAATTACCTTTAAGTTGAAATTATTCTTATTCAAGAATCTTATTTTATTTTTCAAGGTAAGCTTTAAGAATTACTTTTCTGATTCCCTTCAAACCATTTAGAGATAAATAAATATATAATATGTCAAATCAAATTTAAATTATATATCTATATATATTAAGTCATACTTTAGAAATTCAAATCAATTAAAATCTCAAGGTAACACTGTAGCCAGACTACAGAATGGTCTTTTCACTTCGAAACTCGAAAATGAATGTCGATGATGCTGCAGTCATCGCCGAAATTATTTTCCAGCGACAAAGAAAAGAGCACTAAATTTTAAAATTCTTTGGAAACAAATTTCTATTCGAAAATACTTTAAATAATATGTTCCTTTAAAAAATTTTAAACACAAGGTTTGAAATCATCAGAAATTGAATTCTCAAGTTCTTGTTTAAATTCATTTCTGTTCCTAAATTAATTTATACCCATTGTTTATATTCAATTATTGATTAGACAAAACACATGGTTTACAAACTAAATAAAACAAAACTATTATCACTTGACAAATTAATTAAAATTCTGAAAATTATACTTATATATAATAATTTTTTTCAAAACAAGGATAGAGGTTTAAATTTTTGATGAACTTAAATCAAATAGAATCCAAGATAAGTTGGGATCAGAAGATCTGATGATTAACTAACAAAATAAGGAACTGGGTAAGTTTATATAAATCGCGGACAACCTTGACTGGGTCAACCGTGCCTTAAAGAGTCAGATCGATGTGATTGGTGTAAATCTACATTTGATCTGAAGAGATAGAGTTCGGAATAACCAAAGATACTAGCATATAAATCGAGGATAAATATGAATCTCTGGTGGATCAATGCTAATGGTAAAGGAGTCTCACCCCTTATTAGAATAATGGCGAGACCGCCAATTCATTATAAAGATCATCCGAAGTGGAGTTATGGGATACTCCAGAATCTAAAGAAGATGAAAAGTGAGGGACACGAATGAACTTTGGAACCACAGGGAATGTTCCAAAATTCGAAAAGGAAGAGATTCAAGCTCGGATGAATGTGATTCTATAAATCAAATTTACCAAACATTCTAAGTTTTGCCTAGAGCCAAAGCTCTGATACCAGCTGTAACGACCCAGTATTTTCAACCCTTCGCATCCGCACATGTCGGAATTGAATTGTTCAAAATACTGCGTTGTAGAATAAATTTGGCAAAACTCAGAATATACAGTAAAATTATCACAGAATCACATACACAGATATCAGAATCCCGCAGCGGAAATTAAAAACTTAGTGGTTCATGAAGCCACTTATACATCTTTAACAAACAGGAATTACATTGCTTATAATCCTAAATAAAATTTTAAACATAAATAGAGATAGAGTCTTCAAAGTCTGGGATTCCAGAAAAGATAAAGACTGAAACAAACTTCCAGCAGCACGACTGGTCTACGGAATGTCCTAGCTCCGGAGAGGAACTGAAACTGCAACTCAGGCTGACCCGAGCGTAAAATAAAACAAAACACTCGAGTCAGGACATACATACTTACATAATGTAAGCTAATTCAAGTGTACTGAAATATAGAGCAAGTAACTTAAAGGATGCTTGGGATCGCCCATCCTCTAAGGATCCGTTAAACTATCTACTATATAGTATATTGCGCTATTATAATAGTGTCTATTTATAAAATAAACATATTTTTTCTTAGCATTAAGGGGTTACCCATATAGCCCTTAACACGTAATAGTCCCAGTAGTCCATCCAATATCATAGCTCCTCCTGATCGGGAAGCAACCAGAGGATACAACACGGGCTACGGGAGAAATCCAAACTCGTACAAGGCTCGATATGGTAGGTGACACGGCACAACTAGGCAATGCCAGGGTAGATATACCAATTACGCTTCCGGACCGATGGTAACGCGAAGCCGCAGCAACCGCCCACCTCGAACAACACTCCCAAATCAAGGGTGCACCCAAACAATCACATAAGCAATAGAATGGTATACGAAGAAGTGCGTTCGATCAGAGGAGCTACCTCATTAATCCGTCAATCGCTCCTGTTTTAGCCACCTTAAGCCGACTCACGGGAGTCAGGTCCACGTATATACCTTTCAAGAAACCGTCACCACCATCCTACTTCATTCTGGAATCTCCACCGCGTACACGGTTAGTCAAAGTGGTTTTCGGTATCGACAGAGAGTATGTCCATATCCGATCCCGGTCTCTTTACCAACCAAACGTTATTATAACCCGTGGTCATTTAAAACAGTTTATACTTTAAAACCAGGATAAACATTTCCATTTCAAACTATAAATACGATATCATTTTAAAACCCAAAACAATATAATATCGTTATATTCAAATATAATTCTTTTCCAAAACCATACTGCTTAAAATTTATAATATTTGGAAACCAAATATTTGAATTATATCTTCAAAACATAATATTTTGGAAATTTTACTTTAAACCATAACTCCCAAACACAAATGGTTTGCATATTCAACGGTATATAGAATAAAGGGTTTAACTTAATGGTTCTTTGTAAAGAAGATAATTTACATAGCTTTACAAATATATTTCTTTATCTAAAGTTTAAACCATAATTTAAATATTACTTCATATTCCCAAACCATTTCAATTCCTATATATATATATATATATATATTCAATTGGAGTATTTATTATTCAAAACTAAGTTTGGATTTTATTCTTTCAACAAATCAATGTTTTATTTTTTAGTCTTAAATATTCCCATAAATTCCATAAATAAAACTCCAAAATTTCACCATTAATATTTTCAAAAATTTACTTAATATTTAAAACAATCAAATTCTAGACCCTGTAGCACTTAGGAAATGCTACCTAATAGTTACGGGTAAAACTGGTCCAATTTCAAAAGACAGCATTTAAATGCTGTAGTAGATTGTTTAACTTAATAATATTTCTAAATATAACTTATTTATCTATTTATTTATTAACTGAAATCTTAATCTTTCAAAATCCAGAATTTTCAAAATAAGTTATATTCCAAAATTTTATTCAAATATTTATTTATTTATTTACATCTATAACTCATTCAAAATCAATATAAAATCCTTTAAAGATATTAAATACAATATTTAGCTTCCAACATAATTTTAAATATTTCAGAAAATATTATAGGAACCACGGGCCTGTATATAGTTTTCTAGCCTAGGTCAAGTGATACGGATTTATATCATTTCAACCCGTAATTTACAAACCCTGGGTTCTATCATTTCAAACCCGCAATCCCAAGTTATCAGTTGAGCGGTTAACATAATAGTTTAACAATAATCATCATTTAGGCCTATCATTTCAGCCCATAAAAATCTAAATTTAACAGGGAACTTGCAGTGGTGATTTAAGCAGTAAATAAACAATAACATAACTGCAGAAATAATACAACAGATAATAACTGATGAGGTGTCAATATGGGGTTCATCATTCTATATTACACTGCAGACAGATAATAGTGAGATACAATTTTACACATACACTTGCGAAAAATTTACACATATATGTACATATGTCTGGTGAGAAAAACTCACCTGGATGTTGCAGAAAATTTGAATTCAAAATGACGATTCACCGGAAAAGAGCGACAGAGGGTAACGATAAAATTTCTCGGATGTCGCCTAGATTCAAATCTAGAACAAAAGTAGAAATATAGAATACGCGACTTTAGAATTTTCGGTCAAAGAAAAATTAAAATAGGACGAGAATTGTTTTGATTTGCTCGACCACTCCACCGTGTAATATGACCAAAGCATACTCAAATGTGCTAATACTAAAACTACTACAAAAATTCCTAGAGATGCCGAAGGCAAAAGTTGAATACGCATACACTTGCACACTTCTACTCTTACTCACGTCCATGTACTCATGCCAACATAACATCACCCTTTTTATTATCAACACTTTCCTATTATCAAATAAGTTTTAACTACATGGTTCCAAACTTCACTGTACCAGTCAACTCACCCCATCATCCACTCCACCGAGTCACAATCTCAACTGCTTCGAGCAAATATGGAAAAATCTTCGAGTCCATATAGTCCAATCTTCGGGTTACCTATGTACAACATTGTGAAAGACACACCTATTTCTCTCTGTTTATTAATTTGAAGACACTGAAACTATGATCAATCAGCAGCTACCCAATTTACTACTAACCTTAACAACTTACTGAATTATGAACAGATAGCTAACCCTCTACAACTATCACTAGCATCAAACAACTCCAGTAGGCATCTCGCTTCAGTTCTTCTTTTTTTTTTTCTTCATTTTTTTTTTCAAGTCTCTGCATTTCTAAACATGCACACGCCAGCTTCTCCATGTACACTGCACTTCCATCTCCTGGTCCACACTATTCTTAGAATACTTTACTGAAGAGAAATGGTGAACCAAAAGAAATAAAAGAAGACAACAGAAAAATTTTTTTTTTTTTTTTTTTTTTTCAACACTAGAATCAGAGTCCACTACTATACACAAGGATGCAGCCTACTCTTAAACTTGCACGCACCTATTCAGACATAAGAATGACTTTTGTATAGTAAAAGAAATGTAAATATGCAGACTCAACTTAAATCTAAACTCCCAGACTAAACTGTACTCCCTCAACACCAACCACTCTGAGTCACACGCCTACTTACTCCGAGCCAAACTAGCATCTGCTTCGAGAAATTATGCCACCACTTCGAGTCCATTTGGCCAATACTCCGGGTCACATTTGCGAGTCTTGGTGAAAGATTCATGTGATCCTCTCTGCATAAAAGATTTGTGCCAACCACTACACACCTACTTTTACAAGTTCCAGTCATGTATCCCACTCATGTCAGTTTGAACATGCTCACAGTGATCCAAATATGTACAGCCTATCACCTAATTTTATATATGCAGACTATAGTGCCAATCAGTGACCAACATGTACAGCCTATTCCCAAAATGCAGACTTACTCATATTTTATCTTTATTTTATTATCTCTCTCTCTCTCTCTCTCTTTTTTTTAGCCTAAGTCCTATACTATTTAGCTATGCACATATATACAGTTGGGCCACATATTATGACATAGATTATAGTCACATTTTTTTTCTTTTCAGCTTTATACTTTTACACAACTTTGTCTGACGGAGAAAAATGAGCAAATTCCTTATTATACCCCTAGTCGAACCCCTGATTTTTCAATCAAAAGAAACTCAGATTAATGAGATGTTTGATAAAATCTTGGTTTTCATATGCATAAAATTTTTCCAAAGTAACCTCTCAGTTCTATAAAGTTAGTACCTCTGACTTCATTATGTATACTAGAACAAAAAGAAAACTGTATAAACCCAGATCCCTACATTGTTCAAGGCATATGATAAGAGGAAAAGTGGTAGTGTGGCCGAGCAAAGTGCCTAAGAAGAAGGGAAAGAGACTGGAAAAAAAAATCAAAAGAAACAAGGTGAACTTATTACCTGATCTGTATCCATACGAAGAAGAAGAGGACTTTAGATGCAGAAAAATGGTGAAGTGGGAAAAATATATACAGGCGGTATGAGAAATTTGGGAAGGGGTAAAAGGAGTAACATATCAGTTATATTGACATCAGTTACAAAAGAAATGAAATAAAGGAGGGGCCGAGAGTTTCCACTGTGAAAGTTTTGATGATAAATTAAATGCTAGATTGAAAGGTGGTGTGATCTTTCATTTATATCCAATAAATTTTGATTTGTATTAAATAAGCATACAAACGTATTTGGACCATGCAGACACCATGCTTGATCATAGGCAAGAGCACAGGGGAAAGAAGAAACTGTAGGGTTTAAAGTTTTCAGTTAAAAATATATTTGCGTGATATGATATACGTTTATATCATAGAGTACTGGAAAAAGGCAAAACTTATTTTAGTTCAGTTTTGATGTATAATTATGTAAATATGAAGGCGTGATTTACTTTCAGTTTGTACATTTTGATTTGCAGGGAAACCAACGGCAAGCATTGATTTGTTATTTTTCATCTTTGTTTGATCTCCGTATGAATTTCAAATGGCCGAGAGATGTGCTTCAGTTCCCCTTTTGAATAAATGCTTACACAGATGATTAAAGAAATAGAGCAAGAAAGTTTATCAAATGCGTGATTTTTGGTTTGATAAACTGATGAAACAGAGAATGGGAAAAAGTTGGGATTTGCTTCCAATAATATGCCTTGGCTGTTACACAAAGGCTTGGTTTAAGGCATGCGTTGATTTATCTTTAGACCTGAAAACTATTGATATCCCATTTGTTGCAAATAAACAGTGTGATATTTGAAGGCTGATTGTTTCCAGATTGAATGCTTGAACGTTATTTGATGAAAATTAAAACATGCATTGATTCTGGGGTTTATGGCTTGCGTGATTCTTGGAAACGCATAGGCAAGCATTGAAAAGAAATTTAACTGAAAGGCAACGAGTGGCCAGATGCTTGATCAGAGGATGGAAGAGAAGTTATGTCTGCACGTTATTCTTATACGTGTGCACGTTCCAAGTTTATAAATCTTTAAATTTGGTTTGATAGAATTAAGTTTTGAAAGGCAAGAATTTATGCAAAGCTTAGAAACGTATACAAATATATTTGAAATCAAACTGTTAGTTAACCAAGTAATGTTGGGTAGAAATTAACTGACTGATATTTTTCTTCAAAAGGGTTTGAAAATATTATTATTACACTACGCTAAACAGACGCAGTCCAAAACATCAGAAATTTTCATAAAAATAACATTTTAAAACACACGTTTTATTACGTTGCTTATACCCTATAATTGACGCGTCTTTTGAACGCGAAATTTTACAGTTTAAACATAGCTTAAAAATTCACAGTTATTATCTAATTTTATTGACATATCCAATTTTATAAATATCTCTTTAAATTAAATAATTAGACTATATTGTTAAACACAATATATTTCAAAATTAAATAAAATAAATAGCCAAAAAAACTAGGGCTGTTACAGTATTTGTTTTCCGCTGTTTGTCGTTGTACACTCTGATGTAATGGTGACATGATGTGATGTAATGTAATAACTGATATAGTTCTTTGTTTAAAGATTATTCATTTATTTATTATATGTTGTTCCGCTGCGAATTGTGAGATTCTGTTGTTGTTCTGTTGTTTTTCTATTCCGTTCTATTTTCTATGTTATCTCTTTCAGTTCTATTTTCTCTCCTCTCTCTATCCTTTCTCTCTTCTTCTCTTCTTTTCTTCTTCTTAAACCCTAAGTGTTCGGTTTTCCGTCGTTCGATTGCTCGGCAGTCGATAAAGTGAGTATCGATGTTGAATTTTCGAAAATCGAAGAATCGGGTCCTTACATCGTTTCAATCTCGTTCATTCTCTAGCCTCGAAAGGGGAGTAATCACTCACGATTAATATTCTTTTATTTATTAAATTTGATTTCAATTGAAACGACAAATTGAAATATGCTGCTGCTATTTATTGCACTGTTATTTATGTATCAGTTCTATTATCTGTTAGTTATACGATGAATCCCGTTTGGTTGATAATTGATTGATTGATTGTTGTTTTATTGGATGTTAAATTGTAATGTATAAAGTGATAAATAATATGCAATTGAATTTGACGTAGGATAATTAAAATTTGAATCAACATATATGTTGAATTTGATTAGATAAATAAGACCCCTTTTAATTGTTCAATTTATTGACATGTAGAATAGTGATAATTACACTTCGAACCATTGAACGTATGTTGGATTAATTGTTGTAGTGTAAAATTGAAATCGAATGACGAGTGAAGAACCGTATGAATAATTAGTGAAATAATCTTTAATCTACATGAAATGATAATGTAGATTCTAGAAATAATTATAGCAATTCGCACAAATAACAATGCGAATTAATACGATTATTCCGGGATTATTTGAATTAATTTATTGGATTGTTATTGATTGTTGTTATTGCTTGTCTATTTACTTTGACGCCTTCCCAGTTATCACATTGCAAGTTCCCTTTGTTATGTTTTAATTTTTGAATTGAATTGGAATCGGGTTGAAATGATATGTACCCAAATGAATTTGACCTAGGATAGAGAACTAAATAAAATCCGACTGGTCAATAATTTGATTTAAAAATAAAATAATGATTTTATTCGAGCAAAGAATAAGTTTTGAAATGAAATTAGAATTTGAATTTTTGAAAGGAAAATGTAAAGATTTAAATCCGAAACAAATATTAACGTAGTAATGATGAAAGAACGTTGTTTGAAATTTAAATGTTTAATAATAAAATTTGGAATTGTTAAGAAATAATTTGGAATTAGTAATAATTGAGTTTTAAAATTATTAAGTTTGAAATCATTTAATAATTAAATTTGAAATTATAATTAGGTTTGAAATTATAATTAAGTTTGAAATTATAATTAAATTTGAAATTATAATTAAGTTTTAAATTATTAAGTTGAATTTATGATTAAGTTGAAATAATTTGATGATTTAGTTTGAATTCATAATTAAGTGGAAACGATTTAATAATTAAGTTTGAATTGATAATCAAGTTTGTAATTATTAAGTTTTGAAATTATTAATAATTAAGATTGAAATTATTAAATAATTGAATAAGATTGAATTATTTGATAATTGAATAAAATTTGAATTCTTTGATAAGAGAAAATCGAACTTTTGATTAAGTGAATTTGATCTTCGTTAATAAATGAAACGGGGTTTCTTTATTTACGAAGTTTGGAAAAATATTTAGGTAAGTTAATAAGTGAAATCGAAACTTCTCGATTATGTGAAATTTAGTTCTTTATTAATTGAGTTTGAAATTTGTAACGAAGTCGATAAATAAGTGAAAATTGAATTTGTTTAACAAGAAATAAAATGTGATTTATTGAAACGAATAGATTTATTGAAATTAACGTAAGATTTGTAATTTAAAGAATTGATTTGATGAATTTAATTTATTTCAATTTGATGTTTTGATATAATGAAGTTGAACGTAAGTAATTGATTTAAATGAATTCGAATTTAAATAGAAGTTGTTATGAATGACAAATTTACTTAACGAATATGGAATGAAATCGATGAATGAATTTAGATTGATTTGAATGAAAATTAAACCATTTTAAATGTTTTCGGAATGAAATTTATATATGAACTTGAATCAATATTTGAGTTGTTTAAATAAAAGTTGAAATCGAATTATTAGATTTTGAAATGGTAATTTGGAAGTTTTGAAACGTAAACTTTGGAAATTGATTTAGAAAGACAAATGAAATGTTGATTTAGGAATTGAAATTGAAATTGAATTTGATTTGGTTTGAAATTTACTAAACGACCAATCGGTGGAATAATTACGGAAGTTATTAAAGAGACCGGAATCGTTCATGGACATACTCTCTGTCTAAACCGAAAACCACTTTAATAACTATACGCGGAGTGTGATCCAGAATGAAGTGGTTGGAATGATGTACGTGATGAATGAAGAAAGAGAACGATAATGGATAGCTTTGACACTTGTGTCAAATTGGAAATGACTAAAATCAGGGGCCGTGTCGGGCCAAATGGGGTTAGCCACCTCGAGCGAACACACTTCTTCGTAACTACTACTCATTACTTGTGATTGATTAGTGCACACTTGGAATTTCAGGAGTGTTGTTTCGTGGTGTTGCGATCGCTGTGGTGATGCATTCTCACCAGTCCGGATCAGGCGAACGGTAGTTTCACTACCTTGGGTATTGCCTCATGTGCCTTGTCATACTTGTATCCCAATATACACGACCACTACGAATTTGTTTTGTGTTATACCTATGGAGTACTCCCTGATAGCCCACTAGTTTATGGTGGAGTTTACAGTGCTGTATAGACTATGACATTTATATAAAATGTGTTAAGGGGGATAATGGTAACGCCATAACACTATTTTCATACTTTATATTACTGATAGACATTATCTATTTAGCATATATGTGACGACCCGGAATTTTCGAGCATTAAAAATTGGGATATTTAATTGATTTTAAATATTAAATAGAGTAATTGTAACCTGAATTACTAATATCACTATTTATTTGATAACTAAATAATAGGATTTAATAAATAGAGATTGGGTAAATTGTTGAATCTAGAATTTTAAGCCTGTTAAAAATAATTTGAAGGCTTATAAAAATTTATATTGATACTATTGAAGAGGATAAAAGTGTTAAAATTGAAATTAATAGTGGTTTGTTCAGTTTTGAAATTTTATAATTTAAATTGAATTTAAAAATAGCCTTCCGAGGCACAGTCTCGGGATTTGACGAAACCTGTTCCATTGGATCCGTAATATTTTATTATTATCGGATATCAATTTTCGTAATGTTCGGAGATTTTGTGTGGCCGTATGATATATAAATGCATAGAAATTTTATTGAGACCTATTGAATTTAAATAAAATATATTCACTTTCTTAAAACCGACAGTACGTACAACTCGCTACACTGGTGTCTCCTTCGTACCCCCCTTCTTTTCTCTTTCCCCTTCCCTAACCTTCATTCGTACGCACGAAAAAGAAAGAAAGAAAGAATAGCAGGCTTCACAAAGATATCATCATCTTCTGCTCCACAAAATCCAATCCTTCTCATAATTGCCACCAATTCGTCTTCCATTTCCCTAGGTGATCCGCTGGCTGATGCATCCACTCAAATTCATCTCCCAACTCTTGAATCTGCCGCCAATCCTTCTTCCACCACCGCCGTGGCCAGACCCCCTCAATTTCTCCTCTTTCTCCCAACCCGAATCTATCTCTGAAGCTACCTTCCGCGTCCTCAAGCACCTCAAATACTTCAACGTCAGAGTGGCAAACTGGGTTACGCTAGCCAAGATGGGGTGTAACTTGGAATGATTGGACAGTGTTGTGTTAATTCGTGTCTCGATTTAGGGGATGGTGGCAGGTTGTGCTCTACTAGTGAGGCCGTTCAAAGGTTGCGGGTGATTGAAGTTTGGGTTGCGATTTTCGGTGACGCGGTGGATTAAGGTTTGGGTAATGCTTAGTTCTAGACGCGAGCTTGAGGAAGGTTCGTGCGATGGTAGTGATCGATGGGAAGAGGCCGGTTTGCTGTGACGTTGTCGACCTCAGAAGTGATTTAGGGTTTCGACGCAGCAGTTAGGTATTAGTTTTTCTACTTTATTTCTCCGTTGAAGTTAATTTAACTTCTATATCTGTTTGGATATTAATTAGTAAAATCAAAATAAGTATACAGTGTTATATATATTTTACAGTAAAGATATTTTCCCTTGATTTAAAATTTATATATATATATAAGCTTTTTAATATAAAAATATGTGTTTTAAGGAAAAATAATAATAAACATATGTTAAAGAAGGATTTTACAGTAAAAAAAATAAAATAAATATCATATAAATTACAAACATATCTGTTTACATTGAATATGTATATAGCATTTTGGGACACTTATTGGAATGTGAAAATGTTTAAGGTTCATGTAAAACTAGAATTCTATTTGAGAAAAATAAATATTGTTTACAAAAAAAAAAAAATTATTAGTCTGAAATAAAAGCTTGGGATAATTAAATTTATATATGGAAATCTAATTGTTCAATTTGTTCAAATATTAATATATCATATAATTTTCTATTCAAGGTCAAAAATCGAGAAAACAAAGGGAATATTGAAGTGAATGGCAAATGCAAAAGCAAAGGTGAGTAAATCTCACTTAGTTAAATTAAAATTTAAATGATTAAATTTTAATAATTGTTTGAATGGTTGGATTGTTTGATGTGCTATAGTATGGTATATTTTGGAATTGGTATTGTATGTTGTGCCGACGTTTGTGGATGCAGTGAAAACAAGTTGGAGGGATCCAACTGGGTCCCTCATCATGTATATATGTTGTTTATTTATTCTCTGTTATGCTTTGTGGATATTCTGTGATGAATTATATTGAAATATTGAATGCTTTAGTTGCTTGGATATATTCTGGACTCTGAGTCATCAAATTATATAGCATTGGATTTTTGGAAAGAAAAAATAATAATAATAAAAGAGTAAATTTTTAAGAAAATAATTATAAAGTATGTGAATAAACAAAAATGAATTGGATAAGAATATTAGTGTTTTCAAAACGCTAATTAATAATTCATGTGTGTGAAAAGAAATTTATGAATAAACAGAAAGTTAAGAAAAAAAACTTAAACTTCAATGTTACTGTTTAAAAGAATAAAATAATTATTTTAAATTTATGATTTAAATTATTTAAGAAAAATAAAGAAGGAATTGAGAATAACCTGAACTTGTATATTTCAGCTAAAGGATTTAAAAATCAAACTGAAAATAATAATAAAGCCCATAATTAATGAAGTTTGAAATGAACTGATAAGTAAAGAAATTTATTTTAAATGAAATGAATTGGGAATCAATTTTGGAAAATTGATTTAAGTGATCGAGATTGGGAATTTCTTTCTGAATAACCAAGTACGTTTTCAAAGTAAGTTTTTAAATATAAGTTAATAGTTTTAAAAATGTTTAAAAGGGTAGGTTTTGAAAAATTTATTATTTCAAATATTTAATTTCTGAAGCAAATATTTCCTTTTAATATATTATAGAATTAATTATTTAAAAGTGACTTAGTATTTGTTTTAAAACTGAAAACCTGATTTTATACTTTATAAAGTAACCTTATTTTTCTCAAATTCATATAATGTGTATTTTTAACAAATTATTTCAGTAGTTTTATCCTAAGTGTTTTAAAGTATATATATTTCAAAGTAAAGTATTTACAATTATTTTTAAATATCTATTTTTGTGCTTGGAGATTTCAGAGGAGATAGTAAATATTCGGGGAAGTTTATCCTGAAAGGAAAGATGGTTTTGAAACTGTTTTCAAAGGACTGAAAATAGAAATATGTCTTTGAGGATATTTTGAGATAAATGATGGATGTTTTGTGAATATTAATTGATAGTTAAATCACCGACTATCAATATTGGACAAATGCGTTGATCGTTTCGAAGAGACCGGGATCGAGATTTATTTCTCGAAAACCACTTCGATTCGGTTTGTACGTTTCGTTCGAAAAACGTGTTCGGAGTCGAAGATGGAGCAGTGAAGTGCAAGGGCTATTCGCTACTAATCCTGAGGATATTTTCAAAATGGATGTAGTAGGAATAGTGCCTTCGGTTCCGTTCGAACCCGGGACGGACTTGTATGGACGAATGCTTGCGAAAACATCGTCGGGTGGACGATGGGCATTCTAAGGGATATTGTTCTTTATAAAGGTAACGCTTAGCCTCAAGCCTCATCAAATGGGAATGACTGAAAATCAGGGGTTATGCAGCAAGGCTAGGTGGGTAGCACCCAAGCAGGGTGAGGTCATTCCAGTCTAGATGTCCCTTTTTATTTTTCGGCTTAGTGGTGCGGTTGCTGATCCCAACTGTGGGGTGATCTCACTCGGGACTGTCCAGTAAGGGATGGTTCCGGCCTTGTGTTGCAGGGGATGAAGGGAGTAATCCTCGGTACGGTGATCTAGGCCCCGTACTGTGACAGGTGGTACCCCAGTGCCTAGTCATTGATGGAAATCCATTTTCCCTACGAGCCTTGTACGAGTTTTGTTTGTATTACCCACTTTTGTGGCTAGTAGCTGGAATTTAATAATGTAACAATTTCGGCTATTTTATAAGCACTTGTATATAGACCCTATTATAATATCAGAGGATTTCTATAAAAATTGTTTTAGCTATCGTAAGGTAAAAACCCGACATGTTTATTTGTGGCGTGGTCTTACGAGTTGCTTTTGTTTTCAAAGGATTTTTGAAACTTTAATAATCAATTGGGTGTGATTTTCTCACGCTAGTATTCCAGACTGACTCGGGTATTATTTAACTGTAATGCTCGGGTCAGACCGAGTATTATAGGATACAGGTTATGATGCTGTGGAGCTCAGGGGACGAGCTGGGTGACGATACGTACTCTTGTACTTCTTTATATATATATCTATATTCCGCTGTGTTGAGTTGATGTGTATCCATTGTATGTTATTGATGTGAGCTGTGATTGATGTAGTCTGATGATGTAATATATAAACAGAGATATTTTTGGTTGAGTAAAGATTATTTATTATCTATTATATTTTATTCCGCTGTGATGGTTAGATTCTGATGTAAATTTTGTTTTCTCTTCTTCTACCTCTTCCTCTTTAACCCAAATGGTTCGTATTTCTGTGCAACTTGAGTTGATTGTTGTAGAATAGTGTTGACTCAAGGGGTACGGATTTGCTAGACCATTACAATATATTACTACATAGTAGATAGTTTAACGGATCCTCAGAGGATGCTGATTCCAACATCCTTTAAGTTACTTGTATTTCAATTTCTATTTCACTTGAGTTCGATTTATTGATATAAGAATATTAATCCTGACTCGAGTGTTTTGTGTTTTTCTTTACGCCCGGGTCAGACTGAGTGTACCAGTATTCCAGGCTCACCTTTGTAGTTGGAGCATTGCTTGAAGATCCAGCCATTTATTCTGCTTTCAGTATTCGATGATTCCAGTGATGTAGTCTGATTTGTACTTGATGTATCATATTTCTCTTCTGTTGTAAACTCTGATGTATCTTATATATTTATACAGTAGCTTCATGTACTACTATCTCTTTTACTTCCGCTGCATATTATAACTCTGTGTCTGCGATTCTGTGATTATTTATTTACTGTATATCTAAGTTTTGTCAAAATTTAAATTAACAATTTGGTATTTTGTATTATTCAAGTTCGACATGTGCGGATGCGAATAGTACAAAATAGCCGGTCACTACAGTTGGTATCAGAGCTTTGGTAGCTCTAGGCAAAACTTAGCATATAGGGTAAATCTATTTACAGAATCACTCTCATTCGAGTTTCAATCTCTTCCTTTTTGACTAAATTCCTTTGGATTTTGGAACATTCCATGCGGTTCCAAAATTCATTCGTATCCCTCACTTTTCGTCTTCTTTCAATTCTGGAGTATCCCATAACCCCACTTCGAATGATCTTTATAATGAATTGGCGATCTCGCCAATCTTCGAATGATTTGTAAATGTGAGAAACTCCTTTATAATAGGAATCGATTCACTGGAGATTTCTATGTCCTCGGTTTAGATGCTAGTATCGTTTGTTATACCTGAATTCTATCCCTTGAGATTTGATGTTGATTTACCTCGGAATTCAGCATCGATCTTATTCTTGAAGTTACGGACGGCCCGGTTATGGTTGCCCGTGAATTAAATAAGCTTATCAATCTTCCAATTTTGTTAATTGAATCATCTTATCTTTTCTTTCGAACTTGTATTCGAATCAGTATTCTCTTTAATTTGAGCCCATCAAATTTGAATCTTTGTCCTTGCTTTGAAAATCCATTCCTATATCGTCGAGCGAGGAAGTGTATTTGTAAATTAATATTTAAAATGTTTTATATATATTGTGTTGTTTGAGTTGTTGATGTTGATTTGGATTTTCAATCGATTCGTCTGATCAACGATATTGATAGGATTTCCAAAACACTTAAACAGAGCAAATTGACAAATATTGTTTTCAAATTTGAAAATTAAAATAATTTTGAACGATTATATTATATATAGGAATAAATTTTTTCCAAAATTAAATGTTAATGATTCTGTTGTCCAAAATGATAAAAATTTAATTTTCATTTATTGTTTTATTAATCATTGACTATTTCATAATATAAATAAATGAAGTCATGATTTGGTTATATTTTGATTTGGAGTTTGTAATGAATTTAAATCAAGAATTCAAAAATTTAATTTCCGGTGATTTCAAACTTCGATTTGAAAGTTTTAGAGTGAAATGTATTTAAATATTTTCAAATAGAAATTATTTCAAAGAATTTTAGATGTTAAAATCAGTGCTCTCTTATTTCGTCGCTGGAGAAAAAAAATTCGGTGATGACGGCCGCGTCATCGACATTCATTTTCGAGTTTCGAAGTGGAGAGACTATTCTGTAGCTTTGCTATGGTTTGTTTTGAAAAATAAATTGATTTGAATTTCTTAAAGTATGATTTTATTTGTAAATATATATATTGGTATATGATTAAATCTGATTCGATATATTATACATATATTTATTTACCTCTAAATAAATTTGAAGTTACTCGAAAATAAAATCCTTAAATTTGTGATAAAGGATAATTTAAATTATAAAATGAAATCGAAATTTTAAATAAAAGTTTAAGCCTGAATAATTAAATTAGAAAATTTTACTAGTGTAATACTCAATTGCATTATATACTACTTACCTAAATTTTCAAGTTAACTATGTAATTGAATATTGTACATTATAAAATGATGTTAAAGGAGTTAAAAATAAATTTGAGTGGTTATAATAAGTGTAAATGTACATTATATATGTAATACGATATTAAGTGGAGTAAATTTAATAATAATTTGGAATAAAGAAAAATTAAATTTTTCGAATAAAGTATGATTAAAATAAATAACTATTCAAATTTATGATCTTGAAATTGTTAATTTAAGAAAATTTGATAATATACAATATAAAATTGCCTTCATAAATAAGATGCGAGTACGTATAATAAATGTTATACACTTAAAGTTTAATTATAAAATGGTTAATAAAGATAAACAGAATACTAGGTTAGTTGAATAATAAATGGATTAATAAAATAAATTGTTATTTGAAATAAATTTTGAAACAAACAATAATAAATTGAAATAAAACCAAGTTAATGAAATTCATTGAGTTTAAAGTCAATTGTCGAATATAAATGAATTTAAGATTGAAATTTATATGGTTTAAATTTAATTATTTTATTTTTAATTCAAGGCTATTTTCTTTTGGTTGTTTCTATACACCTACCTCCTTCCTTTTCGGGGATGAAAAGTTTTGAGTGGGGGAGAGTGTAACGACCCGTAAATTTTAACGGTTTTAATAACGTTATTAATTGAAATTTTATGAGAATTTAAACGATAAAATTTTGAAATATAAATTTGATATTTGGAATGTGTCTTATTAAACATAGCAACCGGTAAATTTTCGTCCAAAAATACGGAAGTTTATTTCGCGCATAAATTTACTTCAATCTAATCAGTTAAAAAGCGATGAAAATAAAACGTTTTCAAAACCAAAATATTTTTATATAGAAAAATTGTAAAACATCTTCTGAGCAAGATGTCTGTTTGTCATTTTTCCAAATTTGGACATCTTTGGTTCCGTCGATCTTATTTTTCTGCGATTTTTACGCATTTTTCCGCTATTGGAAAATTTGAATTTTTATAATTCAATAATACTACTGATATCTATATACTATTTTGATCGTCTCGTCGTGCTGATCCTTACGTATATTCACTTCGGTGTTTTGAAGTCTGGTACGTCGCGGAAACCGTGAAACGTTCAATCGTATCAGTATCCGTTCGAGTCCGTTTGAGTTCTGTGACCATTAAAATTTTCCGCTGGTTGAAATTGAACGGTCATCAGCTTTTATGATTACTGACCTTGAATTCATGCGTGAATGCAGGCGTTCCTTTTTCCAATGTAATTTTTTTTTCCCGTTTACATGCGTGAATTCTTTGCACCATTTCACAAATGAAAAGAGCCTATTCAATTTCTCTGAGAATACACGTTACTTATTCTCCTATATTTCCACTCTCCCTCCTTTGTTCTTATGTTCACTTATATTTAGGTTGCTTGATGCCTGCGCATGCTCCACTTTGTCACCAAATACCCACCGCCACCTGATGATAGCAACAAGCCGGACGCAAATCTCCACATTCGCCTGCAACCACCCACCTCCGGCTTCCACCACCTACAACTAAGCAACCTTACCCCATCCATCATGGTCGAACACAACCCCTCCACCCTTTTTCTCCTCCTCCAAGTCGTCCACCATGACCAGTGCCGCCACCCTCCGCCTCCGTGTTTTTCAAGCACCAAACCACCCTCCGTTTCCAATGCCTCCATTTACCACGTAACCCCGACCCTCCTTCCCCGCAAGCACCGCACGCGGCTCGGCCTCGACAAACTCCGTCAGCCGCTCTCTCTCCTCCTCCCCTCCTACCCACGCGCCCACACCACCGTGAACCACCGCCTCTCCTTCTTGCCCTTCTCACTTGCCACAACCCTTGCTTCCTCCTACCCGACTCTCGCACAAGCTTCCCATTCCTTCGTCGTGTCCCAAGCGCCACCGCATAACACCCATCAACGACAGCATCTATCTCACCAACTGCCCACCTAGCTCTGACAACCTTCCGCCATTGTCACTGTCGCACGTAACACATATGCTACAATATTATATAGGTACCTTCATATATTCAGTATGTGGTTTAGTCTGTGATGAAGTGCATATAGGGAAGCGTATGGTTTTATTGCTTCTATGTTATTATATTCCCGTCTGCATATTCGTTAGCCTATAAATACACATATATAGTTATATGAGGCATTTCATATATATATATATATATATATATGTTATAATGGTCATATATATACAATCAGTTGAGTTATACTTATATCATAAACAAATGAAAGTTTTGTCAGTTGCATATTTTAAAATATACATGCTTGCTGTATACATAGATAGGCGAATTATTTGTTTTTGCAATCTGTTGATTGATAATATAATATAAGCTTTATGTAAAAGTTGTTGGCATTTGTCAATATATACATTTATAATGTTTGGATTATATATTTACTATGTGTTATAAAGTGGATCATGTGCGGTTTGCAAAATGAGATTACATAAATTTTTAATGAAAGCTTTATTTGAGTTATGTTAGTGTAAACATATAATTACAATTTTATATATTTTTATAAGTTATGTATCTTGGTTGAAGGGTAACTTCCTGTAGAGTTATTATATGTAACAATGGTAGATATTTGAATAAAACAATATATTGGTTAGTTGTATATTTGCATGTCAGAGAAAAGAAGGTAATTTAGAAAGTGATTTCATTTACATACGTGCACATGCATACTAGCATTTGCTATTATATAATGGTATATAATTATAATATGTTATGTTGTATTTACTGTTTTGTTAAGAGTATACAGGCTTAAACATGCTCTACTGAGTTTATGTATGTATTTTATATAAGTGTGTGTCTGTATATGATGGTAAACATATATTAGTTATGTAAAGGTATACAATGTTTTGCTAAGGGTGTTTGAACCCATGTGTTATATTTAGACTTTGGTTTAAAACTTCTAGAAAAAGAATATTACAGATTTTTGTTATATAATGATCTATATAGTTAGTTATATAGTTGACCTTTATAATGTCCATATAAGATTTATGTCCATAAAAGAAAGAAAATGTAATTTATATAAGATTTTTGATATGATATGTTATTTTAAAAATATGCGTTGATTTGAAATTTTATTCATAAGTATATGTTTCTAAAATTTATTTTGTAAATTATGTACATAATATAGATATTAGTTTCAATTTATATCAAACTGATGTGATTTGTTCCATCGATTCCTGTTTATCAGATCTATTCGTCGAATTTGTGCAAATCTTACTTCGTTTGGAAATTCGTGCTTGGATTCGGAACTCGTCTCAATCTCATTCATTCTCTAGCCTCGAAAGGTGAGCAATCACTCACGATTAATATTCTTTTATTTACTAAATTTGATTTCAATTGAAACGACAAATTGAAATATGCTGCTGCTATTTATTGCACTGTTATTTATGTATCAGTTCTATTATCTGTTAGTTATACGATGAATCCCGTTTGGTTGATAATTGATTTATTGATTGTTGTTTTATTGGATGTTAAATTGTAATGTATAAAGTGATAAATAATATGCAATTGAATTTGACGTAGGATAATTAAAATTTGAATAACATATATGTTGAATTTGATTAGATAAATAAGACCCCTTTTAATTGTTAAATTTATTGACATGTAGAATAGTGATAATTACACTTTGAACCATTGAACGTATGTTGGATTAATTGTTGTAGTGTAAAATTGAAATCGAATGACGAGTGAAGAACTGTATGAATAATTAGAGAAATAATCTTTAATCTACATGAAATGATAGTGTAGATTCTAGAAATAATTATATTAATTCGCACAAATAACAATGCGAATTAATACGAATATTCCGGGATTATTTGAATTAATTTATTGGATTGTTATTGATTGTTGTTATTGCTTGTCTATTTACTTTGACACCTTCCCAGTTATCACACTGCAAGTTCCCTTTGCTATGTTTTAATTTTTGAATTGAATTGGAATCGGGTTGAAATGATATATACCCAAATGAATTTGACCTAGGATAGAGAACTAAATAAAATCCGATTGGTCAATAATTTGATTTAAAAATAAAATAATGATTTTATTCGAGCAAAGAATAAGTTTTGAAATGAAATTAGAATTTGAATTTTGGAAAGGAAATTGTAAAGATTTAAATCTGAAACAAATATTAACGTAGTAATGATGAAAGAACGTTGTTTGAAATTTAAATGTTTAATAATAAAATTTGGAATTGTTAATAAATAATTTGGAATTAGTAATAATTGAGTTTTGAAATTATTAAGTATGAAGTCATTTAATAATTAAATTTGAAATTATAATTAAGTTTGAAATTATAATTAAGTTTGAAATTATTAAGTTGAATTATGATTAAGTTGAAATGATTTGATGATTTAGTTTGAATTCATAATTAAGTGGAAATGATTTAATAATTAAGTTTGAATTGATAATCAAGTTTGTAATTATTAAGTTTTGAAATTATTAATAATTAAGATTGAAATTATTAAATAATTGAATAAGATTGAATTATTTGATAATTGAATAAAATTTGAATTCTTTGATAAGAGAAAATCGAACTTTTGATTAAGTGAATTTGATCTTCGTTAATAAATGAAACGGGGTTTCTTTATTTATGAAGTTTGGAAAAATATTTAGGTAAGTTAATAAGTGAAATCGAAACTTCTCGATTATGTGAAATTTAGTTCTTTATTAATTGAGTTTGAAATTTGTAACGAAGTCGGTAAATAAGTGAAAATTGAATTTCTTTAACAAGAAATAAAATGTGATTTATTGAAATGAATGGATTTATTGAAATTAACGTAAGATTTGTAATTTAAAGAATTGATTTGACGAATTTAATTTATTTCAATTTGATGTTTTGATATAATGAAGTTGAACGTAAGTAATTGATTTAAATGAATTGGAATTTAAATAGAAGTTGTTTTGAATGACAAATTTACTTAATGAATATGGAATGAAATCGATGAATGAATTTAGATTGATTTGAATGAAAATTAAACCATTTTAAATGTTTTCGGAATGAAATTTATATATGAACTTGAATCAATATTTGAGTTGTTTAAATAGAAGTTGAAATCGAATTATTAAATTTTGAAATGGTAATTTGGAAGTTTTGAAATGTAAACTTTGGAAATTGATTTTGAAAGACAAATGAAATGTTGATTTACGAATTGAAATTAAAATTGAATTTGATTTGGTTTGAAATTTACTAAACGACCAATCGGTGTAATAATTACGGAAGTTATTAAAGAGACCGGAATCGGTTATGGACATACTCTCTGTCTAAACCGAAAACCACTTTAATAATTGTAACGTTTCAGATTTTTCGTTGCCGAAAAACCGAACCGTTAGGGTTTAAGAAGAAGAAGAAAGAGGTAGAAGAAGAGAGAAAAGAAGGAAGAAACAGAAACAAACAACATAACAGGATAACAATATCAGAATCTCACAATCGCAGCGGAACAACATATAATAGATAGATGAATAATCATTAAAACAAAAGAACTATACATTTTATACATTACATCACATCATCAGAGTGTACAACAATAAAACAAGGGAAAAGAATACTATATACAATAGATAATAGACTACGCTATCCAAGCTCGCCTCCAAATCTGCACAGCAACTCCCTAATCCGGAATAACCTGATAACCTAACTCTAGACTGCCCGTGTGGAAAATAATGGGCACCCAGAGTTTAGGAAAGGAACAATAAACTCTAGGTCAGTCATGGGACTAGTGTGAGAACTCAAAACAGCTTATCTTTAAACAAGCAACAAGAAAATTTAAATTTTGAAATCCACAATGCTTTTTGGAAAATGAAACTACCATAAGGCCTCCCGCACACATACACACACAATGCAAATGCAGAATCGGAGGAGATTTCTCCTTATGATAGTCAAAGATACTTACTACGCAAAAATCAAATCATTTTTTATATTATTATTAGTGCATAGTGTAGAAAACAATTTCGAAAGTAGAATATAAATCCTAGCCAGCATACAACTCTTCGCCGTATGCCTACTATAGCTACCATGTTCAATAGCAGGTTACCACCACATTCCATGGCAGGTTATACAACTAAAACTGTACAGGGCGCGTATTGTTTTGAATGGATTTCCAACAAATGGTCAGGCTATGGAACTTCCTACTGCCACATGGGATCGCCTCTGGCGGGACGTCCCGAGAAACTAACGTTACTGTTAGATCTCTGCCAACACAAGGCCGGGTTACCTCTGTAACTAGGTAACTACTACACGAATATGTCATCCCCCGGTCCTTTGGGACCTTTATCCGAGCGCTCGATACCAACAACACCACACAGTAATAGATATAGTGTATCAACATGAGTAAATATTTGGGCTCCATACCATGATACCACCCTTTTTCAGAAGGAAATGACATACCCTAAAGGGCGCGACCCTCATAACCTTGCCGTATATTCCTGTTTCGACCATTTCTGGGGAGTGAGGTCCTGACGAAGTCTCGTCCACAAAGCTACGCTTTGTGCAACAAAGCCATGCTTTGGGTCAACAGATGACCAAAGCAATGATCACAAAGATAAATGATCAAACAAATGATCATATCACAAATGACCAACCAATGATCATCACACAGCAACACTCAACATACCACATTACCAGATTGGGAATATATCGCTGATAACCTTCAACTACATAACCTCTGAGCTCGTACGTCTCAGAGAAGGGTATTAAGCTAAGAAAATAAATTTTCCGCCACCAACAGAAATGTATTTGAAAGAAATCTGCTTTATATCTCAAAATGTAATGTCAGACACGCAACCATACAACTCTGTTCTGGGTTCGAACAGAACTGAAGGCACTTCCAAAGAAGCCCTTGCAATCCGGGTATTCACAAACCCGATAAAATTTCCCATCACAAAGGAAATCTCCATACCGTAGCTAACGATGCAGAGACAATCGATTGGTCATCCTATCGTTTTCACAAATACCCGGTTTTCAACACCGGTCTTCAAATACTATCCATAACGACGTATCACATATTCGGAATGGGATATACGACACAAGGGTCCTCTCCCGGCTAAACCGAATAGCGAGCGCTTATTTTAAAAATAAGTGTAGCATTCAATCTCAAACAAACACAACAAATACCATTCAACGGTAAATACTGATAGTCGGTTATTTAACTATCAATAAAGATACGCCACATCATCAGATTCCAAAAAATTTTCCAAAATTATTCAATACCAAAAATATCTTCACAAGATATATTTATACACCTTCCAAATGATTGCCCAAATTATTGGTTTTACCAAAATATCTTTACAAGATAAGATTTCCATGCTTCAACCGTTTGAAAACCAATTTCAAATTACCTTTCATCTTTTATAACCTTTGAAAACAAATTTCAAATCATCAAATAAATCCTTATCGATTTATTTTAAATTTACGTTCCAAATTCGTAAATTATATTTCCATACTTCAAAATAAATCAATATTTATTTTTAAACAAATTTCCCTTCCCATTACAAATTCCATAGTGAATTTCAAATTTCCCAAATATCTATTGATTTACGATTCTCAAATCGATTTCAAATTATTCGCTTTCAATTTACCTTTAAAAGATGAATCCTCAAAAACGTTTCATTTCATATTGGAAAAGCATTTCCATGCTTATTAAATAATAAGTAATTTACAAATTTATTTATTTCCAACAATTTGAAAATATTCAATATACTTAAATCTCAATTAAGTATATATTTCATTCTTTTTAAGGAAAACATTCTTTTATTCACTTTTAGTTGGGTCAAAACGAATGTTGCGTAAAACATCGTTACGACAACCCAAAATCACTAGTATAGGGATTCGAAATAAAAATAGAAACATAAATTCCAATACTACACAAAATATTTCCATTTGGAAACCATTTACTATAACAACAGTGTTATAGTCCACCGTTTCTCTATTTTCTCGAAAACGCCTATTTCAACAATGAATGTTGAAATCTATGTATTCGATACTTAATGCATTTTAAAGCATCTTTAAATCGTTTTAAAATTCCCTTTACAACATTCTTCTCCCAAAACATACCCATTTGACTTAATAATATATTCATTTAAAAGAGTGAATATAACTCCTTAAACAAATTCTAAATTCAATTTATCAAATTCCATTGATTTCAAATTTATAAACAACATTTATAAATTCTATTTCTATTAATAACTTCGGTTTAGAAATCTCTTTTATTAAGCCAATCCAATTTATAAACCCAATTTCTATACCAAAAGTTCGTATTATAAGTCAAGAGCTTATAGTCTATTGATTTACTAAACCGTTCCTTTAAAACTTCACATTTTCTTAAATCTTATTACTGATAAGATTCCTTTAAGTTTTATAATAGTTTTCAACTTATAAAAACCTCCTTTATTAACAATTTCTATAAATGTCCCCTTTTAAATGCCCAAAATCCATTTTTATAAGTTAATTACTTATAAAATCTTTATTTCAACATCTATTTATTTTATAACTCTCAAGATTTACAAATCTATGGTTTTTATTGAAACCCATTTTATACACCTTCTTAACACTTTATAAACTCGTTTCATAATTCCCATAAATTTAATTTATAGATATCAATTTATAAAATCTTTTATATAAACTATTAATAAAAATTATCCAAAATCCCAATTTAACTATTTTAAAAATCTATTTAATTTAAAATTTTCCTTTTGGTTATATTTCATAAAAATATTAATTCTTATAACATAAAATTTTATACGTTCATTTATTTTAAAATGAATCAATCCAAAAATTTAATAAAACGTATACTTTGGAAAATCACTTTAAAAACCCTTTTTAAATTCAAAATCGTTATTTTTAACTTTACAAATGAATTCGATGATGCAACAACATCAAATGGTCAATCACGGGAATAAACATCATATATCGATATGATAGTTAACAATCAACACAATATTTATAAACAAATAAATATTTGCGAGGAATCCAGTTGGATCCCTCCAACCTGTTTCCCTACATCCACAGACATTAGCACAATACCAATTCCACTTCAAGGTGGAATATCGCGGTATATGGAATTTTATAAAATATTATCCGCTTAATAGGCGGCGCAATAGGGTCTCATCCGCTATACGAGGCGGGAAATCAAATCCAATATATACATATGCCAATATATATATATATATATTGCTATATATAGTATATATCCTACTATATCTACTACCACAATCAAACAACAATCATCAATCAACATTAACTATTTAAAATTTTAAACCAAACTGTTCGATTGAGTGAGGAGTTCTCACCTTGGTTTTATTTCCGGTTTCGATGTTCGTTTTGAATAAAATTAAACGAACATTTAATTTTACCCGAAATTCAAAAAAGCTCCAATTGACTTCGAATCATCTTCATCGCGAAGAACACGACCATACGATTCCAACGCAACTGGTTTCGTGCGAATCGGACCTCGCATGACAAAGATACCACGTTTTAAACATTTACACGGTTTAATATAAAATTAATTAACATTTTATTTTAAAATTTCCCAAACTTACTCACGCACGTGCTCTCCGTCCTTCCTTCCTCTTCACGCGCACGAACTATCCCTCTCCTAGGTTACAAACGCGCAAGCAAACCCAACATCCTAGAACTAGGGTTTGATCTTCCGACCACCACGAACGAGCTGAAAACTATCAGGGAGCGCCATTACGAAGCTCTAAACCCCCTCCACCTTCGACCTAAGTGCGGCCACACTCGGCCCTTCCCACGCCTTGAGTTGCGTGCGCAACTCCCAGGGGACGCGGCCTCATCCTTCCTCCAAACGGCGACGATTCGCCAGATCCACCATTGATCCCCTAGATCTTGACGTCCTCTACAAGTTTGTAGTTGAAACATTTGCGTAATTCCTTACGGATTTGGAGAAAATGGGGGATGAATTTCGCTCGTTTCTGGCCATTGACCTGGAAGTGGCAGCTGGAGCAAAAATGGGCTAGGGTTTAGTGATAAAAATGTTAATATATATGTTGTTAATATTATTTTAATAATAAAATTTCCAATTTAACAACTTGTGCAAACGACCTCCAATCTACGCGTTTCGACAGACGATTCTAAGGTTTTTCCGCGTTCCGGACACAATGGAATAGGTTTCGAAAGCTAATTCCATCGTATGTGTGAGATACGGCAATAAATGCTCGATTTAAATTAAAATCGATTTAAACGATTTCTAGGCATTTTTGCTTGTACCGGACAAACGATAAATCCGATTGACGTGAAATTTGAAATCTTACAATAATATCGCGTTACGGATCCGATGAAACTGGTTTCGTCGAAATCCGAGACGGTTTGAAAAATGTCTATTTTAACTCGCTAAATTAATATTAAAACGATATCAATGCGTTTCGAGCTGCCACGGTCAAACGACAACTTCGAATGCTACAAAAATTGAAACCGATAATAACTAACTATTACGGATCTAATGGAACTCGTTTCGTTCGATTCTGAGACTGTACAAAAATTGGCTATTTTTCAGTCGATAATTAAATATTAAAATATTCAATTTTCTCAGATTAACTCCAAATTCAATTTTAAAAGTTCTAAAATATTTCTATAACTCCAGTATGATTAAATAAAATTTTTGCAAATCATTTTGAATCATATTTAACCCAATATTTAATTATTTTTGGAATTTCACTATTAAATTATTGATTTAATTGTCCAATTAAATCCAAATATTCGATAAATAAATTGTTCGACTTAAAAATTCCACTTATAAATATTTACAATTAATTAAATACTCAAATTCAAATTATCAAAAATTCTGGGTCGTTACAATCTTCCCCCTTTAAAAGAATTTCGTCCTCGAAATTGTAAGTTAAGAAAACAATTCCTAACCCGTTTATTATTTTTCCAAAACTAATTAGTTTTATCAACTTTCCAAAACAAATCTTTTATTAGAAATTCATTATCATTCCAATTAGCTTTCCAACTTCAATTATAGGTTTCAAACAACATTGTTTACTTAACAATTCAAAATTAAATTTAAATTCAAATTCCAAACTTTCAAAATTTGTCAAATTTTTTTCTAACACCCGAAATTTTCGAAAAATTTCGCCAGCGTCTCCTTTGCGCGGCCAGCTCGGCACGACTACAAAATGGCAATACGGCCCCTCAGAATAAAAAGGAAAAGAGAAAGCCAAGTGGCTGGAGAAGGAAATCATCAAATCTCATACTAAAATTGAAATACGTACCTTTTTGTCGAGCAATTCAATTTTTCAACTTCAAAATCAAAATCCCAATTCCATTATATACCTGTATATCCTGCTAGTAGTAGTATCCAATTCCAACATTCAAATCATTTTGCCAATTCAATTACAAAACCTTTCAACATATGCTTCTTATACCCCTTTTTTTTTTAGTTTACTATTGAAGTTGCATATTCAATTTCATTTGTTTTCGGTTAGTTTACATTCACTAATTATATTCACATTAGTTTACTTCCAAATTGGATCAAATTCAGTTCATATTCAAATTCATTTACTTCACTTTCAATTTGAATTCAATTAAATAGCTTTCAAATTTTACTAATTCAATTTCATTAACACTTAATGAATTTACATACAATCAACCAACAAGTAAATAACAACCAATGTACATCCAATACAACCAAATTTATTTTACTTACCTTCAATTTGGTTCAACTGTTTCAATTCCAATTGGTTTAACATTCAATTGATTTTCATTCAATTATTCTACTAGCTTCAAATGAATTTACATCATTTCATATCAACTTATTTACATTCGATTGATTAACATTCAATCCATTCTTTAATTCAATTGCTAATTCTTTTACAAATAAAATTGAATTCCATTTATATAACTCAAGTTCACATTTTTAACGATTTCATTTCACTAATTCAATTTATTCACTTACTTTGATATCGACATCAATTCTTTCAACATTACTTAAGTTATATTCCATTTCAACTTCATTTACATTTACTTCCACTATTCAACTTAAGTACACTCCTAATTCATTTCAAATTCTATTCCATTTAACTTTTACTTAAGCCAAATTCATATCAATATTCAAATTCATGTTTTATTTTGCTTAACTTAATTGTTTAACCACTTTTAATAATTGGTTTCACTTACATTTTCTCATTCTATAAGTTATATAGCTTATTATTAACTTCCAACTCATATTATAAGTTCAAAACCTTTTTCACTTATATTTAACAATTTCAAGTTGAATTTTAATTTCAAATTTGTTTATTACAACAAAACTTCAATTTTAAATTCATTATTGTAGCAAATGCATCACATAGAAACTCGAAAATGATACTGATGATGCTGCAGTCATCATCCTTATTATTTCCCAGTGACAATAGTGAAATCAGTCATAAATATTCTTTCAAAAAGTTTTCTTTTATTTATAAATTACATTTATAAATCTTACTTATAAAATTTCACTTCTTATATATAAGATCATTTTACAATTGTAAACCATTCTAATTATAACTTCATACTTATAATTCATTGGCTTATACAATTATTCTTTTACAATAAGTTTTATTTAACTCATTCAAACAACTTTGATTGTCTTATATATTTATATTATTTACAACAACCAAGCAACCAATTATATACACACTTCAATAATTCTTGAAAAATTATTTTCTTATATAGAAAATATAGTCAAGGTAAAATTATTTCATTTACCAAATTTGAAACAATATCGTGCCGAATTGTTCTGTATAAGTGTTTAGAGATGCCTATCGATAGAGTTGTACAGACTATACCGACCAGAATCCATATACCACTCAACAAACCAATTGTCACAATATAAAACAATCTTATATTCACTAACAAATACGCGCTCATATCTATTATTACACTCACACTCATTCTAGAGTACTGCTGACTCTATCTCTAATGAGTAATACCCAACAGAGCCATGGTTGTCGCTTAACCACATGCTCTGATACCAAATGTAACGTTTCAGATTTTTCGTTGCCGAAAAACCGAACCGTTAGGGTTTAAGAAGAAGAAGAAAGAAGTAGAAGAAGAGAGAAAAGAGAGAAGAAACAGAAACAAACAACAGAACAGGATAACAATATCAGAATCTCACAATCGCAGCGGAACAACATATAATAGATAGATGAATAATCATTAAAACAAAAGAACTACACATTTTAAACATTACATCACATCATTAGAGTGTACAACAATAAAACAGCAGAAAAGAATACTATATACAATAGATAATAGACTACGTTATCCAAGCTCGCCTCCAAATCTGCACAGCAACTCCCTAATCCAGAATAACCTGATAACCTAACTCTAGACTGCCCGTGTGGAAAATAATGGGCACCCAGAGTTTAGGAAAGGAACAATAAACTCCAGGTCAGTCATGGGACTGGTGTGAGAACTCAAAACAGTTTATCTTTAAACAAGCAACAAGAAAATTTAAATTTTGAAATCCGCAATGCTTTTTGGAAAATGAAACTACCATAAGGCCTCCCGCACACACACACAATGCAAACGCAGAATCGGAGAAGATTTCTCCTTATGGTAGTCAAAGATGCTTACTACGCAAAAATCAAATCATTTTTGATATTATTATTAGTGCATAGTGTAGAAAACAATTTCGAAAGTAGAATATAAATCCTAGCCAGCATACAACTCTTCGTCGTATGCCTACTATAGCTACCATGTTCAATAGCAGGTTACCGCCACATTCCATGGCAGGTTATACAACTAAAACTGTACAGGGCGTGTATTGTTTTGAATGGATTTCCAACAAATGGTCGGGCTAAGGGACTTCCTACTACCACATGGGATCGCCTTTGGCGGGACGTCCCGAGAAACTAACGTTACGGTTAGATCTCTGCCAACACAAGGCCGGGTTACCTCTGTAACTAGGTAACTACTACACGAATATGTCATCCCCCGGTCCTTTGGGACCTTTATCCGAGCGCTCGATACCAACAACACCACACAGTAATAGATATAGTGTATCAACATGAGTAAATATCTGGGCTCCATACCATGATACCACCCTTTTCCAGAAGGAAATGACATACCCTAAAGGGCGCGACCCTCATAACTTGCCGCATATTCCTGTTTCGACCATTTCCGGGGAGTGAGGTCCTGACGAAGTCTCGTCCACAAAGCTACGCTTCGTGCAACAAAGCCATGCTTTGGGTCAACAGATGACCAAAGCAATGATCACAAAGATAAATGATCAAACAAATGATCATATCACAAATGACCAACCAATGATCATCACACAACAACACTCAACATGCCACATTACCAGATTGGGAATATATCGCTGATAACCTTCAACTACATAACCTCTGAGCTCGTACGTCTCAGAGAAGGGTGTTAAGCTAAGAGAATAAATTCTCCGCCACCAACAGAAATGTATTTGAAAGAAATCTGCTTTATATCTCAAAATGTAATGTCAGACACGTAACCATACAAGTCTGTTCCGGGTTAGAACAGAACCGAAGGCACTTCCAAAGAAGCCCTTGCAATCCGGGTATTCACAATCCGGATAAAATTTCCCATCACAATTGAAATCTCCATACCGTAGCTAATGATGCAGAGACAATCGATAGGTCATCCTATCGTTTTCACAAATACCCAGTCTTCAACACCGGTCTTCAAATGCTATCCATAACGACGTATCACATATTCGGAATGGGATATACGACACAAAGGTCCTCTCCCGGCTAAACCGAATAGCGAGCACTTATTTTAAAAATAAGTGTAGCATTCAATCTCAAACAAACACAACAAATACCATACAAGGGTAAATACTGATAGTCGGTTATTTAACTATCAATAAAGATGCGCCACATCATCAGATTCCAAAAAAAATTCCAAAATTATTTAATGCCAAAAATATCTTCACAAGACATATTTATACACCTTCCAAATGATTGCCCAAATTATTGGTTTTACCAAAATATCTTTACAAGATAAGATTTCCATGCTTCAACCGTTTGAAAACCAATTTCAAATTACCTTTCATCTTTTATAACCTTTGAAAACAAATTTCAAATCATCAAATAAATCCTTACCGATTTATTTTAAACTTACGTTCCAAATTCGTAAATTATATTTCCATACTTCAAAATAAATCAATATTTATTTTTAAACAAATTTCCCTTCCCTTTACAAATTCCATAGTGAATTTCAAATTTCCCAAATATCTATTGATTTACGATTCTCAAATCGATTTCAAATTATTCGCTTTCAATTTACCTTTAAAAGATGAATCCTCAAAAACGTTTCATTTCATATTGGAAAAGCATTTCCATGCTTATTAAATAATAAGTAATTCACAAATTTATTTATTTCCAACAATTTGAAAATATTCAATATACTTAAATCTCAATTAAGTATACATTTCATTCTTTTTAAGGAAAACATTCTTTTATTCACTTTTAGTTGGGTCAAAACGAATGTTGCATAAAACATCGTTACGACAACCCAAAATCACTAGTATAGGGATTCGAAATAAAAATAGAAACATAAATTCCAATACTACACAAAATATTTCCATTTGGAAACCATTTACAATAACAACAGTGTTATAGTCCACCGTTTCTCTATTTTCTCGAAAACGCCTATTTCAACAATGAATGTTGAAATCTATGTATTCGATATTTAATGCGTTTTAAAGCATCTTTAAATCGTTTTAAAATTCCCTTTAAAACATTCTTCTCCCAAAATATACCCATTTGACTTAATAATATATTCATCGTTTAAAAGAGTGAATATAACTCCTTAAACAAATTCTAAATTCAATTTATCAAATTCCATTGATTTCAAATTTATAAACAACGTTTATAAAATCTATTTCTATTAATAACTTCGGTTTAGAAATCTCTTTTATTAAGCCAATCCAATTTATAAACCCAATTTCTATACCAAAAGTTCGTATTATAAGTCAAGAGCTTATAATCTATTTATTTACTAAACCGTTCCTTTAAAACTTCACAATTTCTTAAATCTTATTACTGATAAGATTCCTTTAAGTTTTATAATAGTTTTCAACTTATAAAAACCTCCTTTATTAACAATTTCTATAAATGTCCCCTTTTAAATGCCAAAAATCCATTTTTATAAGTTAATTACTTATAAAACCTTTATTTCAACATCTATTTATTTTATAACTCTCAAGATTTACAAATCTATGGTCTTAGTGAAACCCATTTTATACACCTTCTTAACACTTTATAAACTCGTTTCATAATTCCCATAAATTTAATTTATAGATATCAATTTATAAAATCTTTTATATAAACTATTAATAAAAATTATCCAAAATCCCAATTTAACTATTTTAAAAATCTATTTAATTTAAAATTTTCCTTTTGGTTATATTTCATAAAAATATTAATTCTCATAACATAAAATTTTATACGTTCATTTATTTTAAAATGAATCAATCCAAAAATTTAATAAAACGTATACTTTGAAAAATCACTTAAAACCCCGTTTTAAATTCAAAATCGTTATTTTTAACTTTACAAATGAATCCGATGATGCAACAGCGTCAAATGGTCAATGACGGGAATACACATCATATATCCATATGATAGTTAACAATCAACCCAATATTTATAAACAAATAAATATTTGCGAGGAATCCAGTTGGATCCCTCCAACCCGTTTCCCTGCATCCACAGACATTAGCACAATACCAATTCCACTTCAAGGTGGAATATCGCGGTATATGGGATTTTATAAAATATTATCCGCTTAATAGGCGGCGCAATAGGGTCTCATCTGCTATACGAGGCGGGAAATCAAATCCAATATATACATATGCCAATATATATATATTGCTATATATAGCATATATCCTACTATATCTACTACCACAATCAAACAGCAATCATCAATCAACATTAACTATTTAAAATTTTAAACCAAACTGTTCGATTGAGTGAGGAGTTCTCACCTTGGTTTTATTTCCGGTTCCGACGTTCGTTTCGAATAAAATTAAACGAACTTTTAATTTTACCCGAAATTCAAACAAGCTCCAATTGACTCCAAATCAGCTTCATCGCCAAGAACACGACCATATGATTCCAACGCAACTGGTTTCGTGCGAATCGGACCTCGCATGACAAACATACCACGTTTTAAACATTTACACGATTTAATATAAAGTTAATTAACATTTTATTTTAAAATTTCCCAAACCTACTCACGCGCGTGCTCTCCGTCCTTCCTTCCTCTTCACGCGCACGAACTATCCCTCTCCCAGGTTACAAACGCGTAAGCAAACCCAACATCCTAGAACTAGGGTTTGATCTTCCGACCACCACGAACGAGCTGAAAACGATCAGGGAGCGCCATTACGAAGCTCTAAACCCCCTCCACCTTCAACCTAAGTGCGGCCACACTCGGCCCTTCCCCACGCCTTGAGTTGCGTGCGCAACTCCCAGGGGACGCGGCCCCATCCTGCCTCCAAACGGCGACGATTCGCCGGATCCACCGTTGATCCCCTAGATCGTGACGTCCTCTACAAGTTTGTAGTTGAAACATTTGTGTAATTCCTTACGGATTTGGAGAAAGTGGAGGATGAATTTCGCTCATTTCTGGCCATTGAACTGGAAGTGGCGGCTGGAGCAAAAATGGGCTAGGGTTTAGTGATAAAAATGTTAAAATATATGTTTTTAATATTATTTTAATAATAAAATTTCCAATTTAACAACTTATGCAAACGACCTCCAATCTACGCGTTCCGACAGGCGATTCTAAAGTTTTTCCGCGTTCCGGACACAATGGAAAAGGTTTCGGAAGCTAATTCCATCGTATGTGTGAGATACGGCAATAAATGCTCGATTTAAATTAAAACCGATTTAAACGATTTCTAGGCATTTTGGCTTGTACCGGACAAACGATAAATCCGATCGACTTGAAATTTGAAATCTTACAATAATATCACGTTATGGATCCGATGAAACTGGTTTTGTCGAAATCCGAGACCGTTTGAAAAATGGCTATTTTAACTCTCTAAATTAATATTAAAACGATATCGATGCGTTTCGAGCTGCCACGGTCAAACGACAACTTCGATTGCTACGAAAATTGAAATCCGATAATAACAAACTATTACGGATCCAGTGGAACTCATTTCGTTCGATTCTGAGACTGTTCAAAAATTAGCTATTTTTCATTCGATAATTAAATATTAAAATATTCAATTTTCTCAGATTAACTCCAAATTCAATTTCAAAAGTTCTAAAATATTTCTATAACTCCAGTATGATTAAATAAAATTTTCCAAATCATTTTCAACCATATTTAACCCAATATTTAATTATTTCTGGAATTTCACCATTAAATTATCGATTTAATTGTCCAATTAAATCCAAATATTCGATAAATAAATTGTTCGACTTAAAAATTACACTTATAAATATTTACAATTAATTAAATACTCAAATTCAAATTATCAAAAATTCTGGGTTGTTACAATAACTATACGCGGAGTGTGATCCAGAATGACGTGGTTGGAATGATGTACGTGATGACTGAAGAAAGAGAACGATAATGGATAGCTTTGAAACTTGTGTCAAATTGGAAATGACTAAAATCAGGAGCCGTGCCGGGCCAAATAGGGTTAGCCACCTCGAGCGAACACACTTCTTCGTAACTACTACTCATTACTTTTGATTGATTGGTGCACCCTCGGAATTTCAGGAGTGTTGTTTCGCGGTGTTGCGATCGCTGCGGCGATGCGTTCTCACCAGTCCGGATCAGGCGAACGGTGGTTTCACTACCTTGGGTATTGCCTCATGTGCCTTGTCATACTTGTATCCCGATATACACGACCACTACGAATTTGTTTTGTGTTATACCTATGGAGTACTCCCTGATAGCCCACTAGTTTACGGTGGAGTTTACAGTGATGTGTAGACTATGACATTTATATAAAATGTGTTAAGGGGGATAATGGTAATGCCTTAAGACTATTTTCATACTTTATATTACTGATAGACATTATCTATTTAGCGTATATTACTACATAGTTGATAGTTTAACGGATCCTCAGAGGATGGTGATTCCAACATCCTTTGAGTTACTTATATTTCGATTGCTATTTTGTAACGACCCATAATTTTCGATTATTAAAATATTAATTAAATAATATTTTATAATTTTACTTTGAAATAAAACTAAAAAAATTGATGTTACAAGGAGGAGAATAACTAGAATGTAATGTTAGTAATGTTAATATAAGGTAATTGCTAACTATTTTAATATAATTTCCAATTAATTGAAGTGACTTTAAGGTTATAATTAGTTATAACTAAAAATAAGGAAATACATTGAACGTTGAAATTATATGTAATCAATTAGAATTGGCTAATATTGAATATGAAATCAGTAGTGTTGTCTGAACATTACTAATAAATATTTAAAGTAATTTCAAACTAATTGAAATACATTGTCGGTTGACTTGCTTATGATTGTAAATGTGACGCCCCACCTCTATACCCACGCTAGCCAAGGACACTACAGGGTAATGCCGTCAACTAACACGGAGAATAAGGCTGGTTAGGAGCGACCATCTATAGCCTTGCTCTAACTATCTATTGAATACATAGACGATAAACATATCAACCAGGTCGACGTACCCAATGAATACTTAAAACAAAACCATAGGTGGTTGGATCTATCAGAACAGAATATAATAACTCAAATGTAATATACATCATAGAACAGTAAATCCTCATATACACATATAAAGATACATAACAGAGTTATAAAATAATACATATCAAGTGGTAAAGCAAACCACCATATACAGACGAGTCAAAGAATACATAACAGAGTTACTACAAAATAGGACTACACAAAAAGCTATGACAAAAAGGAACAAGCTGAATAGTCCATGCGGAAGCAAAATAGGCTAAGTCCAAAAGCACCTAACCTGAAACATCTCGGTCTGACCCCAGCATAAAATACACGGGTCAGTCTAGCTAAACAAATCAGTTAGATAAACTGAAAAACAATAAACCTGCAAGGTTACAAGGTATAGCAAATATCTCTAAAAGAGATAACACAATCATCTAACAAAAGATGAATCATATGATAACAAGCCTCATATCCTCGGCAACATATAGAAACAAAGGATATGAATATCCCAAAACAAGCCGAAAGGCAATAACAAATACCAATAAGGTATACAAGTTCCACAAGGTAAACGCTACGCATCATGCGGCTCATAATGACTAACACCGAAGGGCGATACCAAGGGAATATGCATATGAATGAAACATCATAACATTGCTCGAGCTCAGTACTGTATAAACAAGGATCCATGAGCCCGAAGACTCCAAACCCAATATCACCCATGCGGCTCATAACGATCAACATCGGAAGCGATACTAAAGGGCAACCAAATATCACCCATGCGGCTCATAACGACCAACATCGGAAGCGATACTAAAGGGCAACAAACCCGAAGGCACAAACCCGAAGGCACATACCCGAAGGCAACAAACCATAGTGGTGAAGGTCAGAGACCCGGTACTGGACACCACTAACTTGCGGAATGTGTCACAACTCTCGAAAAGGAATCCGAAAAGTGTTAACGTATGTCCCATAACCACTCGTTCGCACTAAACGGTTTACTATCCGTCAGCTACTTTCACACTCAAAGCAGTACAAAGTTCACCTCATATCATCGGTAAACCAAACCCGATGGTTAAAACGATCAATTGAATAGGTCGGGAATTAATCGGAAAGATAAACTCACAGATTCATTGTCCGTGTTTTGCCTAACCATTTAATCACCCTTCCACTTCGCTCTAAGTGCGAAATTGTACGTGTGGTTTACATAGAATTTATAAATCGGAGAAGCGAACTTTTAATACAATTTGAAGAAATAATTTATAAAAACCCGTGAATGAATTGAAAAAGAAAATACCAAGGTCAAATATGCATAAACACTAATAGGAATCAATATGCATCGATCAAATTTGGAAAATTAAACGAACAAGGCAAATTGGCCAAAAACAGCATATTCAGACGTATGAAAGAAGGGATTCAGACGTCTGAATCTGGAAATCAATTTGTTTTCCAAAACAGAATTCAGACGTCTGAATCCAACCATCCAGACGTCTGAAACAGGCAATATTTTGCCTATTTCCTTTCTGGTCGAAATTTAGCCAATTCAGACGTCTGGAATATAGATTCAGACGTCTGAATCTGGGAGTGAAATTTCTTCCAAGAACAATATTCAGACGCCTGAAATAGGCATTTCAGACGTCTGAAACCTGATGGTCAGGCAATTCCTGAACCTAGGCCAACTATGGCCAAGCAAATCGAAAGCAATTGGATGCGTATTGATTATGGGCTTACGTTAAACGACTACCCAACCTTAACAACACCTCCAAACACCCCGAACAACAAAAACATCAACCATATAAGGTTTTTCATAGATTTGGCTTCAAAAATCATAATTTGGCAATTTCACCAAAGCAATCCAAATCGAAAGCAAATGCGCATGAACAAGTATTAGGAATTCATTCCTAACATCAATGATATCAAAAGAAGTAGATGTGAGTTCAAAACTCACCTTTAACCCAAAATAAAGAAGAAGGAGTTCAATTTGCAAGGAGAAGACCAACAAACACTACTTCAACTCAACAAGCTTCAATCTAAGAATAAAACACATATTTCCCAATTTAGGTTTAGGAAATTTTCTGAAATTGAAGGAGAGAAGAGTTGGAGAAGATGAAGAAGAACTTACCAATGGCTTCTCTTTGATTTTGGAGCAAGAATTTGTAGTTTGCAAATGGATTTAGGGCTAGGAGTTTTCTCTTCCCCCATTTCAGTTTTTGCTTAAGCTTTTATGAAATGAATAAGTGAATGGAAGGAGAGAAGGGCTGAGTTGAGGTTAATAGAACAGTTTGGGTGAAACCCAAACCCAACGCCCACTTAGCAAATAGAAAAAAAATTCGACTTACTCCAAACATATCAAAGCTTACACTCAAAAAGATCGCAAACGCCATTTTGGAATCGATGGAAATGGTTTCGAGTCCCAATTCGGCCATTTGCAGAAAGTAACATTTCGGACCTAAATCCGACTAACGACGCTATATCTAAATGAAACATTTAAATATAAAATCGTTAAATATGCGGGTTGTTACAGATCTCCCCTCCTTACAAAATTGCGTCCCCACAATTCCTAGAGACGATATTTGTAACAACTACATACATAAAACATTCAAAAGAGAAGGAAACAAGTTAGAAACGAAAAGATAATCTCACCATCAACAAGTAAAGATAGAAAACTCGGATAAGATTGCTCGATATACTCTCTGGTTTCCCAAGTACAGTCATTGGGATTAGTGGACCATTGAACTTTAACGAGCGGCACGTCCTTGTTCCGAAGGTGTCGCACCTCCGTGTCAAGGACGCGAATAGGTTGCTGTACAATAGATAAGTCCGGTGAGATCTCAAGCTCTTGCAAATCAGGAGAAGTAATAACAGAATCCGACTCCCGAAGACACTTTCGAAGTTGCGAGACGTGAAACACGTCATGAATGCCAGATAAATGAGCTGGAAGTGAAACTCTATAAGCCATAGGGCCAATACGTTCAGTAATAGAAAATGGTCCTATAAAGCGAGGAGCCAATTTCCCAGTCGTACTGAAACGCATAACCCCCTTCAAAGGAGAAACACGAATAAAAACAAGGTCGCCGATCGAGAACTCGAGAGGCTTCCTACGGTTGTCCGCGTAGGATTTCTGACGACTTTGTGCCTCTTTCATTCTCAATCGAATAAGATCAATCTTCTCAAAAGAATGACAAATAAAATCTGGACCAAGAATAAGCTTCTCTCTAGATTCCAACCAACATGAAGGTGATCGACATGGCCTTTCGTACAAGGCTTCGAAAGGAGCCATACCGATACTAGACTGAAAACTATTGTTGTAGGAGAACTCTACAAGAGGTAGATGATTCTCCCAACTACCACCGAAATCAAAAATACAAATACGGAGAAGATCTTCCAAGATACGATTCACCGGTTCAGTCTGCCCGTCAGACGGCGGATGATAAGCTGTAGAAAAATTTAGCTTTGTCCCCAAAGCTTGCTGAAGACTCTTCCAAAAATGACTCGTGAATAAAGGATCACGGTCACTCACAATAGAACTAGGAACACCGTGAAGTCTCACGATTTCCTTGACATATAACTTTGCCAAATGCGAAGCAGTCCTATTAGACTTAATAGGGACAAAATGAGAAGACTTGGTGAGGCGATCAACAATAACCCAAATGCTAGAATGTCCTAATCTCGAACGAGGTAGGCCGTCAATGAAATCCATAGAAATCTGATCCCATTTCCACAATGGAATCTCAAGAGGCTAAAGAAGACCCGAAGGACGCTGATGCTTGGCTTTAAAACGCTGACAAGTTATGCAATTGCTCACATAACTCGCCACATCGCGCTTCATGCCTTCCCAATAATAAAGACGATGCATATCGGCATACACCTTACCACTACCGGGATGAATGGTATACTTAGAACGGTGACAGTCATTAAGAATGTCATGCCTAAGTGCAAGATCAAAAGGCACAAAAAGACGGTTCTTCTTACGAAGACACCCATAAGAATCAATGCTGAAATCTTGCAACGCCTCATCACAAGATCCAGACTCACTAAGCTGAATAAGATGCAACAACTCAAGATCACGCCGCTGACCATCGGCAATACGATCCAATAAAATAGGTCGAGCTTCCAAACTAAATAATAGAATTGGAGAATCAGAAGGTGAACCTCGATCACGAATTTCACAAAAAGATAGAGTCTCAAGAACATCCCATTCGGCAAACATCATAGAAATAACAGCCGAATGTTTGCGACTAAACGCATCAGCAACACGATTACCCTTACCAGGGGTATACTGGATATCAAAGTCATAGGAGGCAAGAAACTCGAGCCAACATTGTTGTCTCATATTGAGTTCCTTCTGAGTGAACAAATACTTCAAAGATTTATGATCGGTATAGAGAATGAAGCGCTCGCCCAACAAATAGTGTCGCCAAATCTTCAAGGCGAAGACAATGGCGGCAAGCTCAAGATCATGAGTGGCATAGCGAACTTCATTCGGACGCAGTTACCTTGAAGCATAAGCAAGTACCCGGTCCTTCTGCATAAGAACAACACCGAGACCACTACCACAAGCATCGGTGTAGACAACAAGATCATGATTCCCTTCGTGAACCACAAGAATAGGAGCATTAGTGAGAAGTTCCTTCAATGTCAAAAAGGAAGCTTCACACTTGTCGGACCTAACAAAACGAATGCCTTTCCGAGTAAGGCAAGTGGGAGGAAGCACAACACGGGAAAAGTTCTTAATGAACCGATGGTAATAACCCGCCAATCCAAGGAAACTACAAATCTCATGAACATTTTCAGACCTCTTCCAATTCTGGATGGCTTCGATCTTTGAGGGATCGACAGAAATGCCATCGGAAGATACAACATGGCCTAAGAACTTAACCTTATTCTCCCAAAAGTGACATTTGGAGAATGTGGCTCTAAGATGATGACGACGGAGGGTACTCAAGACAATTCTCAAGTGATTAGCATGCTCAGCTTCAGACTTAGAATAAATAAGGATATCATCAATGAACACAAGGACGAACTTATCGAGATATTCCCGGAATACTCGATTCATGAGATCGACAAAGAAAGCAGGAGCGTTCGTCAAACCGAACGGCATAACGAGCCACTCAAAAGAACCATATCGAGTGCGAAAAGCTGTAAGAGGTATGCTATCCTCCGCGACTCGTAACTGATGAAAACCCGTGGCAAGGTCGAGCTGAGAAAAGACTTTAGCACCACTCAATAGATCGAACATGTCATCGATCCTAGGCAATGGATACCTATTTCTGATGGTTAACTCGTTAAGCTTGCGATAATCAATGCAAAGCCTAAGAGTTCCATCAGACTTCTTCATGAAAACGACCGCGGATCCCCACGGAGAAAAACTGGACTGAATCAACTGCTTGGACTCAAGCTCCAAAAGCTGCTTCTTGAGTTCCTCATTTTCCTTTGTAGACATCCTCGTGGGAGGAAAACTAATTGGCTGCGCGCCTGGAATGATATCAATGCGGAACTCAATTGCCCGTTTGGGCGGCAAACCCGATACAGGCTCAAAAACATCAGAAAAGTCACAAGCAACCGGAATACGAGATATATCATCATCATCTCGCGAGTCAAGAAAATACAAAGCCATTTCAGAATTATCCACATCCCGAAGAACAAGAGATAGCTGAGTAGGCGAATCTGGATGCCGAAGATATATAGTCCTCTCCGAACAAATAATCCTGGCATCATACCTCACTAGCCAGTCCAGACCCAAAATCATATCGAATCCCGGACAAGAAATAACGTGCAGATTCGCACGGAAAGAAAAGTCACATAAAACAATCTCAACATCATCACAAAGCAAACTAAGGGTCGTGGATCCCCCAATTGGATTCGCAATCCTTAAAGAAGTAATCAAACAAGAAACATCCAAAGATAAATCATCAACGAGCTTTTTCGATACGAAAGAATGTGATGCACCCGTATCGAAAAGAACTCGTATACTATGGTCATAAATTAAAATAGAACCATCCAAAATGGATGGAGATATACCTTTGGGCTGAGAAGGACCTTCCGAAGCCTTAGCAGCATAAAGCCTGCTAGACTTGGCACTAGCCGGAACAGTAGGGCAAGCTGAAACATGATGACCTTCCTTCTTGCAATAACGGCAGAAGAGAGGCTTAGGACAAGCTCGAATAATATGATCAGGAGAACCACAATTGAAACACTTTCGAACGAAAGGTGTTCCAGAAGACTGAGGCTGAGAGCTAGGACCACCGGTCTTCTTTTTCTTAGAAGGAAAAGGCTTCTTCTGAATTGGAAACGGCCTCTTGTTGGGGTTCTTGGAAACCTCAACATCAACATCACTATCACACTCCTTCTCGACGGTCTCGAGGTGAAGTGCCAGATCAACCAACTCCTCAAAAGAAAGTTTAAGCTGGAGCAACAAAGAATTCTTAAGATATTTCTTAAGACCAGAAACAAACTTCAAATTCTTCTTATAAGAAGTACTGATAAATTCAAGACCATACTGAGATAATGCCTCGAACGATGCGACATACTCAGAAACAGAAGATTTCCCTTGTTTCAACTCAAGGAAGCGACGGGTCAATAAAACTTTTTCAGATTCAGGAACGAACTTGAGTTCAAATTGCTCCCGAAACTGAGTCCAAGAAAGAGTAGACTCATCAATCTCGGCTACAAGAAGCTCATACCAATCAAGAGCACGCTCTTGTAATAAACTAGAAGTCACAAGAACTCTATCATGGTCGGAAAGATCCATGCGAGAGAAGATACGCTCGCACGTGCGAAGCCAAGCTTGGACTTCAAGAACGGACTCGGAACCCATAAACGGCTTCCCTCCAAGTTGAGAAAAATCACTACACTGGCGTGCAAAGGCAGACTTGCGAGGTGGAGACACTCGAGGAGGAACTGGAGGCTGAGTGCTCCTAAACAACTCCAAAAACTGATTAGCAGACATATATACGCCATCCGGATGTGAGCCACTGGATTTCCCAGCACCCGAACGTCGTCCCCTGCCTCTTCCAGCCATACGATGAAGGTAAGATAAGAACAAGATTATTCACAAGGTAGATATTGCAATATGGAATACTACGGAATAAAATGCATTCCTAGACTTATTCCCAAACTCTATCTAACCTTGATGGAATAAAGAGACACAATGATTCAAAGATTTGTATCACTTGTACACTTCGATGTACCATAATATGTGCATCTATTCTGTGTTTATCATATTTTGTTCTGAACTCAGCTCTGATACCACGCTGTGACGCCCCACCTCTATACCCACACTAGCCAAGGACACTACAGGGTAATGTCGTCAACTAACACGGAGAATAAGGCTGGTTAGGAGCGACCATCTATAGCCTTGCTCTAAGTATCTATTGAATACATCGACAATAAACATATCAACCAGGTCGACATACCCAATGAATACTTAAAACAAAACCGTAGGTGCTTGGATCTATCAAAACAGAATATAATAACTCAAATGTAATATACATCACAGAACAGTAAATCATCATATACACATATACAGATACATAACAGAGTTATAAAATAATACATATCAAGTGGTAAAGCAAACCACCATATACAGACGAGTCAAAGAATACATAACAGAGTTACTACAAAATAGGACTACACAAAAAGCTATGACAAAAAGGAACATGCTGAATAGTCCATGCGGAAGCAAAATAGGCTAAGTCCAAAAGCACCTAACCTGAAACATCTCGGTCTGACCCGAGCATAAAATACACGGGTCAGTCTAGCTGAACAAATCAGTTAGATAAACTGAACAACAATAAACCTGCAAGGTTACAAGGTATAGCAAATATCTCTAAAAGAGATAACACAATCATGTAACAAAATATGAATCATATGATAACAAGCCTCATATCCTCGGCAACATATAGAAACAAAGGATATGAATATCCCAAAACAAGCCGAAAGGCAATAACAAATACCAATAAGGTATACAAGTTCCACAAGGTAAACGCTACGCATCATGCGGCTCATAATGACCAACACCGAAGGGCGATACCAAGGGAATATGCATATGAATGAAACATCATAAAATTGCTCGAGCTCAGTACTGTATAAACAAGGATCCATGAGCCCGAAGACTCCAAACCCAATATCACCCATGCGGCTCATAACGACCAACATCGGAAGCGATACTAAAGGGCAACCCAATATCAACCATGCGGCTCATAACGACCAACATCGGAAGCGATACTAAAGGGCAACAAACCCGAAGGCACAAACCCGAAGGCACATACCCGAAGGCAACAAACCGTAGTGGTGAAGGTCAGAGACCCAGTACTGGACACCACTAACTGGCGGAATGTGTCACAACTCTCGAAAAGGAATCCGAAAAGCGTTAACGTATGTCCTATAACCACTCGTTCGCACTAAACGGTTTACTATCCGTCAGCCACTTTCACACTCAAAGCAGTACAAAGTTCACCTCATATCATCGGTAAACCAAACCCGAAGGTTAAAACTATCAATTGAATAGGTCGGGAATTAATCGGAAAGATAAACTCATAGATTCATGGTCCGTGTTTTTCCCAACCATTTACTCACCCTTCCACTTCGCTCGAAGTGCGAAATTGTACATGTTGTTTAAATAGAATTTATAAATCGGAGAAGCGAACTTTTTATACAATTTGAAGAAATAATTTATAAAAACCCGTGAATGAAAAAGAAATTATCAAGGTCAAATATGCATAAACACTAATAGGAATCGATATGCATCGATCAAATTTGGAAAATTAAACGAACAAGGCAAATTGGCCAAAAACATCATATTCAGACGCATGAAAGAAGGGATTCAGACGTCTGAATCTGGAAATCAATTTGTTTTCCAAAACAGAATTCAGACGTCTGAATCCAACCATCCAGACGTCTGAAACAGGCAATATTTTGCCTATTTCCTTTCTGGTCGAAATTTAGCCAATTCAGACGTCTGGAATATAGATTCAGACGTCTGAATCTGGGAGTGAAATTTTTTCCAAGAACAATATTCAGACGTCTGATATAGGCATTTCGGACGTCTTAAACCTGATGGTCAGGCAATTCCTGAACCTAGGCCAATTATGGCCAAGCAAATCGAAAGCAATTGGATGCGTGTTGATTACGAGCTTACGTTAAACGACTACCCAACCTTAACAACACCTCCAAACACCCCGAACAACAAAAACATCAACCATATAAGGTTTTTCATAGATTTGGCTTCAAAAATCATAATTTGGCAATTTCACCAAAGCAATCCAAATCGAAAGCAAATGCACATGAACAAGTATTAGGAATTCATTCCTAACATCAATGATATCAAAAGAAGTAGATGTGAGTTCAAAACTCACCTTTAACCCAAAACAAAGAAGAAGGAGTTCAATTTGCAAGGAGAAGACCAACAAACACTACTTCAACTCAACAAGCTTCAATCTAAGAATAAAACACATATTTCCCAATTTAGGTTTAGGAAATTTTCTGAAATTGAAGGAGAGAAGAGTTGGAGAAGATGAAGAAGAACTTACCAATGGCTTCTCTTTGATTTTGGAGCAAGAATTTGTAGTTTGCAAATGGATTTAGGGCTAGGAGTTTCTAATTTCCTTTCTCTTCCCCCATTTCAGTTTTTGCTTAAGCTTTTATGAAATGAATAAGTGAATGGAAGGAGAGAAGGGCTGAGTTGAGGTTAATAGAACAGTTTGGGTGAAACCCAAACCCAAAGCCCACTTAGCAAATAGAAAAAAAAATTCGACTTACTCCAAACATATCAAAGCTTACACTCAAAAAGATGGCAAACGCCATTTTGGATCAATGGAAACGGTTTCGAGTCCCAACTCGACCATTTGGAAAAAGTAACATTTCGGACCTAAATCCGACTAACGACGCTATATCTAAATGAAACATTTAAATATAAAATCATTAAATATGCGGGTTGTTACAGTAAATAATGAAATAAATTAAATGATGTAGATGGTGAACTTGTATGTAATTAATTGAAATAGGTTAATATTGAATATAAAACCTTTTTGGGTAAGCTAATTTTAACCCTTGGTTGTAAAGAATAAGATAAGGGGTATGAATTATTATTACAAACGATTGTATTAACTATTTTCTCATTAATTTATCGTTTTAATATTGAATGGGTAATTAATTGAATTAAGGCAATTGAATGTTGGGTTTAATGTTGGAATTGTATGTTAGTGATTAAAATAATTGTAACTTTATTTGATGATAAGTTGAAATAAGGAAATGAATTAAATGTTATATAAAAGGGGAAATTATATGAAATTAATGGAAAATTGAGTATAATCAGGATTGTGTAAGTAGTCATAACATTTGTTGTTAATAATAATCTTGTAAATGCGATTAAGTAAGTAAAAGGTAACATTTTCATTCATCACCCATTTATTTAATCCATTGAAATTAAATTGAAAATCAATTGCAGTTAATCTAATTACCTACTATAGTTAATATGAACTAAAGCGATAAATATAGAAGATTGAGGTAATGAAATGGTAAACCAACGTTAAGTATATATATAATATGATAATTGATTGAATAATAAGATTAAAAAAAAAAATAAGTATATGTTCGAATTTAAATTAATTAAAGAATTTATTGCCGTTAATTTGACTTGGAGTCTTCTAATAAAAGGGAAAGAGAATTTATTTGAAATTAATGGCATTTAATGAAAGAAATGTACGTTTGTTATAATCCGTTATAAGTGTAATTTTGAAATTAATTACAATTATGTCGATTTGGGATCTTTCAATTTTAAAAAAGAAACATTAATATTAATTTTTGGATTTAACGAAAGAAACATACATTATTGTAAAAAAAATAAAAAGAACATTTTAATGAAAATAAAACGAACATTTTCATTTTTAAGGTAAAAATAATTCTATATAAAGAAGAAAAAAATGAATTTTAAAACAATATTTTACAGTCATTAAGTATACATTTGAGGCTGTATATAAGTGATTTTAACACTAATCTTGAAGTATAATTTAATTGACTTTTTAGGTTGTGCAATTCCCCTATCAGAAAAACATTATTTTGAAAGAAAAAAAAAACTTGAATTTGAGTTCTAGATCATCTTTTTTTTTTTTGTAAAGTTACACTGGTTGTTGTATTCAAATTTATTTAGTATATGTTAATTATGTGTAAACGAGTGTGAAAAAGGGTATATTCAGTGATAATATATTTAATTGAGTGGATCATGCAATTAACTAGATCCTAAGTGGTCCCTTCATTTCCTTATTATTCAATACGCCTGCCACCATTTCCACATTTGGTTTTATTGCAATTCTTTGATGTAATTGAAACGTGAATTTATATCCTTTCTTATTCTTCCGTTTTGTTTATTTATTTCCCAAAGCACTACTTAGATCATATAGTTTTGTTTTATTTGTCCCTTCGATACATATTTCATTTGTCACTTCCCTTTCTTCTTTTGTTTTATATCATATATCATTCTTTCCCCAAGAAATTTCTTATTTTTCAAACATCAGACCTCGATTTGTTTCCCTCAAATTCTCAATGTCAACATAGCTTTATACCTCTACTTAATTGCTGCCAATTCATTTTACTGAAGCTATGTTTAGAAAAAGAAAAGAATAAAAAAGTGATGCAGCTAAGGCCAGAGAAGAAATTGTGCAATCTTTAATTCCTGAAAACATGAGTTTGTGGTGTAGTTTGATGAGTCGTCCATGACTCAACGAAAGCTTGAGTCGTTTCCGACCTAAGGAGTTACAGGGGGAAGTGATAACCATAGGTCGAATGGAGGAGGTATCGGACTTGAGTCGTTCACGAGTCAATGGAAGCAAGAGGCGCTTCCGAGCTAACTGGATATCAGAAGGAGACTGTGCCGAGTCAACGAGTTACGACTCGTGATGAGTCGCCCTAATAGAGTCGTTAAGGAGTTATGCCGCAATGTGTCTGTGTAGTGTATTTTCTTGAGTCAGTTAGGTCGGTAACGACCTTGCCGAAGTCGTTTGCATTTTTTTTTGTTGTAAAGGGGATGAGTCGCTTTATGTTAAGTCGGTGCCGACTTAAGAATTGTCTCGGTTATGTGTATATGTAAGTCGTTGTTTCTTTGAGTCGTCTGTATATATTGGTGTTAGGTCGTTGTTGACATATATTGAGTCGCATGGTGTTTGAGTCGCTGCCGAGTCAATATGAGTCGTAAATCTTATGATGAGTCGGTCAGGTCTTGAGTCGTATGCGACTTATGGGCTGTGTTGTAAACTTCTATAAATAGGGAGTGAGTTGTAACTTTTTGGTGGTTGATTTTGGAATAAAATTTCTTGTTGATTGCTTTGTGCTTTCCTCTCAAATTGGTAGTTGAGTGTAATCTCCTATCACCACTTACGTCATTCGAGTGCGCTCGAATCCACGTTTGTTGAAGCCGATTCACGGTATCTAGTGCGCTAGATCAACGTACGAAGAATCGTAGATCTTCTTTCTCGGCATCGTGTGCGATTAACGAGACGAAGATAGCCAGAATCCGGTATCTTTGGATCAATGGATTTGGGCATTTCGGTATCTTCAATCCACCAAGTACTACTTTCATCGATTTACATCGACTTGTGATTAATCCGCTGCGTCAGTTTTGGTATCAGAGCTTGTTTTAGCCAATCATAGCTAAATCGGGTCTTGGAGCCAAGTGTTGAAGTTTGAAGTTGTTCATCGTGTTCATCTTGAAGTTGCAACAAGAGGAGAACTTTCGACCCATTCCATTTTGGATCAAAGTGTTGGAAGGTGTTTGAAGTTGAATTTAGGCCGTGTATACTTGTGAAGTAGCCGAGCCTAGTGAAGGGTCTTGAAGCTTGAAGCCGTGACTTGAAGTTCTATATTGTTTGAATCATGTCGCCTAGAAGAGCTAACCGACATCAAAACGTTGAAGCTTTATATCGGAGAGAAGAGGCCGATCAAATGGAACAACGTATGCATGAGTAGATTGATGAAGGCATTGGTAGGTTGGAGAAGCTTATGATTGATATGAATCAAAGTAGAAGAAGAAATTCACCTGAATCCATCCGTGGGGGTAGTAGAGTGTCATCACATTCAGAACGGGAGAGGAGAGAAAGTCAAAAGCCTAGGAGTGTTGATAAAGGAAGTAGGAGGAATGTTGATGATCATGATAGACGGGATGTTGGTTGTAGGAGTGGTGGTAGAGATGCTGGGGGGCGTGAAAGACAACGATATGCATCAGACTTTGATGAGGAGTTTGATGGTGAGAGGGGAAGTATTCATTTCAGAGACCGAGATCAGGGACAACGTCAGTATCGGGTTATTGATGATGATCGACGTTGGGAATCGGGAATGAAGATGGAGATTCCGGAGTTTAAAGGAGGGATGGTAGCTGAAGAATTCTTAGATTGGTTATCTAATGTGGAGGAAATCTTTGATTTCAAGGAGGTTCCGGAGAATCGAAGGGTGAATTTAGTTGCTACAAGACTGAGGGGAAGAGCTTTGGCATGGTGGCAGCAAACTAAACTTACTCGTGAACGAATGGGGAAGTCAAAGATAGAATCTTGGGAGAAGATGAAGAAATTGATGCGAGCTACATTTTTACCATACAACTATCAATCACTTATGTACCAGAGATTGCAGAATCTAAGGCAAGGGACGAAGTCTGTTAATGATTATGCTGACGAATTTTACCAACTCATTGCCAGGAATGATATCATGTAAACGGAAGAACAGCTAACTGCTCGATTCATTGGGGGATTGAGAATGCAGATCCAGGATATGGTTAATATGTTTGATCCTAGATCAGTGGCAGAGGCACATCAGAAAGCGTTGGATTGGGAGAAGCAAGGAAGGCTTGGAGGTGGTGTGTTTACTAATTCCAATAATCAAGCGAGGGGTGTTAGTGGAAGTTCTAATGTTCCTAAACCTGTCAATAAGCCAGTGGTGAAGGAGGCTGAGAAGGCGAAGGTTAACTGTGGTTTCAAATGTTATAATTGTTAGGAGTTGGGTCATAAAAGCAATGAATGTCCGAAGCCGAAGAAGAGAGCAATGGTTGCTGAGATTGAGGATGATGATGAGGAGGCAGAGTTCAAATACACCTTATGTTGAGGAGGAAGAAGAATTGTCTGGAGATGAAGGTTGTAATCTTATGATGAGGAGGTCATGTCTTACACCAAAGCAAGAGGAGGATTGTAGTTGGTTGAGAAGCAATATTTTTCAGTCGACATGCACTATTCTGGGAAAAGTTTGCAAGTTCGTTATTGATGCTGGAAGTTTCGATAATATTATTTCTACTGAGGCTGTGAAAAAGTTGAACTTGAAAACTAAGAAACATCCTAAACCGTACAAGCTAGCATGGTTAAGGAAAGGTGGTGAAGTGAAGGTGTGTCGAAGGGCTTGTGTTAATTTTTCTATTGGGAAGAAGTACAAAGATGAAATTTGGTGTGACATTGTAGACATGGATGTGTGTCATCTGTTGTTGGGCATACCATGGCTGTTTGATAGAGCAGTGCAACATGATGGTCGTGCTAATAGCTATAGTTTCATGTTCGATTGTACTAAAATCACTTTGGTTCCCAAGAAACAACAACAGAAGGAGAGCAAGCTGGAGGAGATTGAGGAATTGAAAACTCTGTTGACTTTGAAGGAGTTTGTTAAGGAGGTTGAAGAGGAGCCTGAAGTATACTTGTTGATTGGGCGTGAGAGCAGTGAAGAGGTTGAAATTCCTGAAGAAGCAAAGCCAGTTTTGAAAGAGTTTGAAGATGTATTTCCAGAGGAGTTGCCTAAGGAGTTACCACCATTGAGAGACATTCAACATCAAATTGATCTTGTTCCGGGAGCAGTGTTACCACATAGACCACATTACCGAATGAGTCCGAAGGAACATGAAGAGTTACGAAGGCAAGTGGAAGAGTTGTTAGAACAGGGACGTGTTCAGGAAAGCTTGAGTCCTTGTGCAGTACCAGCTTTGTTGGTGCCGACGAAGGATGGAACATGGAGAATGTGTACCGACAGTAGAGCTTTGAACAAGATTACTGTTCGCTACCGATTTCCTATGCCGAGGTTGGATGATTTGCTGGATCAGTTGAGTGGGGCAACTATATTTTCGAAGATTGATTTGAAGAGTGGTTATCATCAGATTCGAATTAGACCGGGAGACGAGTGGAAGACGGCGTTTAAGACGAGAGAGGGGTTATACGAATGGTTGGTTATGCCATTTGGTTTATCAAATGCGCCAAGTACATTCATGAGGGTGATGAACCAAATATTCAGGCCGTATATTGGGAAATTTGTGGTAGTGTATTTTGATGATATTCTGATATATAGCAGGAGTATAGAGGAGCATGTTCTACATTTGAGGGAAGTATTGATTATTCTTCGTGAAGAACAATTTTATGCTGCTACAAAGAAGTGTGTGTTTATGACGAGGAGTGTTTTATTTCTGGGGTATGTTGTTTCGGAGGAAGGTATTCAAGTTGATCAGAGTAAAGTTGAGGTAGTCAGAAATTGGCCACAACCGAGAACTATCACTGAAGTTAGAAGTTTTCATGGATTGGCATCATTCTACCGAAGGTTCATCCCACACTTCAGTAGCGTGATGGCACCAGTTACTGATTGCATGAAAGGAAAACAGTTTGTATGGTCAGAGGAAGCGGGAGTTGCTTTTGAGAAGATCAAGGAACTATTGACGACAACACCGATTCTTGTTTTAGCTGATTTTCAATTGTTGTTTGAGCTACATACTGATGCATCAAAGGTTGGGATTGGAGGAGTGTTGAGTCAGTGTGGAAGGCCTATTGCATATTTTAGTGAGAAGTTGTCAGGGGCCAAGATGAGATATAGTACATATGATGTTGAGTTTTATGCTGTTGTGCAAGCTGTTAAACATTGGAGGCATTATCTGTTTCAGAAGGAATTTGTTCTTTATACTGATCATGAAGCTTTGAAGCATTTACAGGGGCATGATAAGATTTCAGCAAGACATGCATCGTGGATTGCATATTTACAGCAGTTTACCTTTGTTGTTAAGCACAAATCAGGGGTGACGAATCGTGTGGCTGATGCTTTAAGTCGGAGGAGTCATTTGTTGACAACAATGAAAGTGGAAGTGACAGGTTTTGAGCTATTGCCAGAGCTGATTGAAGAAGATCCTTATTTTGTGAAATTTGTTGAAAAGATAAAGGAAGGAAGTGCTGATGAGTTTATATTGGTGGATGGTTTTCTGTTTAAAGGGAATCGTTTATGCATACCGGATTGTAGCTTGAGATTGAAAATTATCAAGGAGTTACACGAGGAAGGGCATGTGGGCCGTGATCGTACTTTGCAATTGATTTCACAGTCTTACTTTTGGCCGTCGATGAGGAAAGAAGTGGGAAGGTTTGTGGAGCAATGTCATATTTGCCAAGTTTCGAAAGGAACCGCGACCAATGCTGGGTTGTATATACCATTGCCTGTACCGGCTAGACCATGGGTTGATGTGAGCATGGACTTTGTATTGGGATTGCCGAGAACGCAGCATGGTAACGATTCTATATATGTAGTGGTGGATAGATTTTCGAAAATGGCACATTTTATTGCTTGTAAGAAGACGACGGATGTTGTTCGTGTTGCTCAGTTATTTTTCAAGGAGATCTATCGACTTCATGGATTGCCAGAGTCTATTGTGTCGGATAGAGGTACTCGTTTTCTGAGTCACTTTTGGTTAAGTATGTGGAAGATGATGGGAACGAAGTTGAACTTTAGCAGCGCGTATCATCCGCAGACAGATGGTCAAACCGAAGTTGTGAACAGATTATTGCGGAATTTGTTGCGATGTTTGGTGAAAGATAATCTGAAAAGATGGGACATGAAGTTATGCCAGGCAGAGTTTGCTCATAATCATGCAGTGAATCGTAGCACAGGATTCAGTCCATTCCAGATTGTATATTCAAATTTACCCAGGGGACCGTTGGATCTGGCAGTAGTACCACAACTGAAGGGGACGGTTAAACGAGCTGTAGACTTTGTTGACGGGTTGACGGAATGTCATAAGATCGTTCAAGAACGATTAGAAAAGTCAAATGAGAAGTATAAGCGGGCTGCTGATTTGAAACGACGGAGTATTGAATTTAAGGAAGGTGATTTGATTTATGCTGTATTGACGAAGGATCGATTTCCAATGGGTGCTTATAACAAGTTGAAGGCGCGGAAAATTGGTCCAATTGAAATTGTGAAGAAAATTAATGAAAATGCTTATAAGTTGAAGCTGCCCGAAGATGTTTACACGTCTGACGTGTTCAATGTTAAACATCTTGTTCCATATTACAGAGGTAAACAATCAGATGAAGAAGAATGTACAAATTCGAGGACGAATTTTTCTCAACCGGGGGAGGATGATGCAGCTAAGGCCAGAGAAGAAATTGTGCAATCTTTAATTCCTGAAAACATGAGTTTGTGGTGTAGTTTGATGAGTCGTCCACGGCTCAATGAAAGCTTGAGTCGTTTCCGACCTAAGGAGTTACAGGGGGAAGTGATAACCATAGGTCGAATGGAGGAGGTATCGAACTTGATTCGTTCACTAGTCAATGGAAGCATGAGGCGCTTCCGAGCTAACTGGATATCAGAAGGAGACTGTGCCGAGTCAACGAGTTACGACTCATGATGAGTCGCCCTAATTGAGTCGTTAAGGAGTTATGCCGCAATGTGTCTGTGTAGTGTATTTTCTTGAGTCAGTTAGGTCGGTAACGACCTTGCCGAAGTCGTTTCCATTTTTGTTTGTTGTAAAGGGGATGAGTCGCTTCATGTTAAGTCGGTGCCGACTTAAGAGTTGTCTCGGTTATGTGTATATATAAGTCGTTGTTTCTTTGAGTCGTCTGTATATATTGGTGTTAGGTCGTTGTTGACATATATTGAGTCGCATGGTGTTTGAGTCGCTGCCGAGTCAATATGAGTCGTAAATCTAGTGATGAGTCGGTCAGGTCTTGAGTCGTATGCGACTTATGGGCTGTGTTGTAAACTTCTATAAATAGGGAGTGAGTTGTATCTTTTTGGTGGTTGATTTTGGAATAAAATTTCTTGTTGATTGCTTTGTGCTTTCCTCCCCAATTGGTAGTTGAGTGTAATCTCCTATCTCCACTTACGTCATTCGAGTGCGCTCGAATCCACGTTTGTTGAAGCCGATTCACGGTATCTAGTGCGCTAGATCAACATACGAAGAATCGTAGATCTTCTTTCTCGGCATCGTGCGCGATTAACGAGACGAAGAAAGCCAGAATCCGGTATCTATGGATCAACGGATTTGGGCATTTCGGTATCTTCAATCCACCAAGTACTACTTTCATCGATTTACATCGACTTGTGATTAATCCGCTGTGTCAAAAAGTGTGAGCATCCATTTCTTCCTTAACTACATCCGTACCTTTCCTCATCGCCTTGCCTTCTTTTGCAAGAAGCCTTCAAAAAAATTGAACAATGAGAATTAGCCTTAATGGTTTTGGCTTTCCACTTCTTGCCTTTGTTTTGGGTACATCAAATTTGAAAACGTGAGTTATTAAAGTTTCTTATTTTAAGAATTAAATATGTATGTGTTTTTATTTTATTTTATATCCTTATAACCTGAATATCTTCCTCATACGTGCTTTGATACATGCGTAGTTTCTTCCCTTGGACTCGTATTGGAATTCCTAATAACATAAAATTGTTTGGCTGAGTTTGGAGACTATTGGAAAAGGCATCTTTGTTTGGATTTTTGCGTTCTAAATATCAAAGGTGAGTGTTTTGACCCACTCACGAATGCTAGATTATCTTATGCTAGTTAAATTAAATTTATAATGATTAGAAATTTATTAATTGCTTTTGGTATTATTAGATTGTCATTTAAGTTAAATTTGAATTTATATTGAATTGAATTTGCCATTTATTTAATAATGAATATAAATTGCAAGTTATACACCTGATAATGATAATCAATTGATTATTGTGATTTATTGGCTGATTTGGATGTTGGATTGTGATGGATGTTATTGGTTGTCATTTTGGATGATTGGGTGTTTATTTATGTATATATCTTTGTTACCACTATGGATTGAAATGATAACTCGAGCGGTTTCCATTGATTTGGAAAGTTTGTTTTGGATACTGGTTGAAATGACATATAACCTATAATTTCTTTAATTTGGATTATTTATTAGAATTGAATTATTTGAAAGATTTAAGTTTTAAATTTAAAATTCAGATCTATTTTAATTAAAATGATTAAGATTAGTATTTTTGAATCGGTTGAAATCTTTTAAATAATTAAATCCACATTGTACACTTGATGGGAGTTGAAATTCCTGTTATACATCTCTGAATCCATTATAGTAATATTTCTGTTCTACTTATTTTGATTTGACTTACATAAGATCTTTTAGTCCTGACTCGAGTGTTTTGTCTTTTTATTACGCTCGGGTCAGTCTGAGCTTTTTTAGTGTATTGAAGATCATTATATTTTGGAGGATGAAGACGGAGACGAGTCTACTATTTATTATTATTTATTCCACTACGTCATGTGTTCCGCTGCATTATTTATTTATTTCTACTGTATGTATAACTCTGATTTGTATTGTAAAGGTGTAATCAAATGTTATTTGTAAAACAGCTTCATGAACTGTTTATTTGATTTTTATATTTTGTCATTTCGCTGTGAGATTCTGTGTTTTATCTTTCCTTCTTTTCTATTATTTTTTTATTTACCCCATTAACAGTCTTACCTTTTGAATGATTTTAGTTGACATGTGTGGTTTATTGTCGATTTAAATCATCCAAAAGGGTGGGATGTTACAGTTGGTATCAGAGCTTTGGTTTAGACATACCTTAGCCTGTTGGGGTTAATTCATTAGAGATAGGGTAGTAATACCCTAGAATGAGTTGTCTAAGTGTATACATGAGCGCGAGTATTTGTTAGTTTTATAAAAGTGTTTTATATAAGTTTTGAAATGAATTTTTTCCCTAATATTATATGATATGCAGAGTATTAAATTTTTATAACTAATATAGTTATTTGTAATGTGTTTGATTTATGAAATGATCATATTTAGTTATTATCATTTATTGTTGATTAGTTGCGTTTTATTAGTTTAAAAGCATTGGCTAATTATTGTTGTTGTCAATTTTATTGTTTTTGACCGTAGTTCAACTATTGAAAAACAAAATATTTGGATATTTTGGATAATCAAAGCCTTCTGGATTAGTATGAATTTAATGTGAATTGATTATAAATAAAACCATGACTTGTAAATTGTTATGAAATAAGTGGATGTTATAATAAATGGTTATAAATAAAGTTATGATAACTTTAAACCTGAACAATGTCTTATAAAAAGGAATTATGTTTTTATAACTTGGTTATAAACTTAAGAAAATTCCTTATGAAATGATTTGGTAATAAATGTAATATTAAATGAGAAATAATACATGTGGAATGAATGTAGTTTAAATTGAAGAGAAATATAAGCAATATTATGAGAATGAATAAATTAATGCAATATGTTAAATGGAGAAATTATGTGAAACAAATATTAAAGTATGAAATGACACTTTCATTAATCAATGAGATTAATAATGAATTTAGTTGAAGTATAATTGTGATGAATCAAATTGAAATAAATACGTAAGTTGTGCGTATATTATTTTATTCGCATAATTAATTTGATCCGGATTTGAGTACGTAAGTTTGAGGTGAATTACACCATTTCGCATTAGAATTTTTCATTCGATTGTTGATGGTGAATATTGATATAGATTTTTGGTTTGATTCTAGAGTTCTCTATCATAGTATATGGCTATGCAAGGAGAATGATGGTTTCTAGTCAAGAAACCATATCGAAGTCCGCATTAGGGAAGTTGAATGGACAATACTAGTTCGAAAGCGAACTTGTGCGATCGAGCGAACGATCGAATGTAATGTTGCGAAATGATGACATGTGTACATCTTATGTTCTAATATTATTGATATGCTTTGGCATTGAAATTGAAAGTTGTTGGGTTGGATATCTTTGTCATTTAAATTGGGATTTTCTTTTATGAAAAACTACTATTAATTTAAAACCATTTTTCAAACTACTTTCTTTTATTTTCCTTATACAAACTATTTTCCTTAATTTTTCTTATACAAACTATTTTACAAACTATTTTATTTTCAAACTATTTACAAACTATTTTATTTACAAACTATTTTCCACAACCATTTTATATACCAAACTATTTCACAAAATGATTGTATATAAAATAAAAAGAACTATTCTAAATTCAAAACCTTTTGCAAAGCAAAAATGTTCAATTCCTTATGGATCTTCATACAGCGTAATTGATTTGAATTTTTTTTTTTATTCTTGCATAAGAAAGACTTTATATAAGTGTAAGATGATTTTTACAATGTTGATTTTGGAAGGTTTTTGATCTGAAGAGAAACTCTGATATATAACGGAATTTATATAAGAATGATTTGATATATTTGAGACTATTGATTTTGGAAAATACTCTATCTGAAAATGAAATCTTATATATGATGGAATTTATATAAGTGCGATAGTTGAAGCTATGATTCTGAATGGTGACTATATATGGTATGATATATTTTGAAATAAATGATATGGGAAGTACCTTCCATCTGACCCCTTTGGTGGGTCATTTGTTGGATCCCTTTGGTGGGTCATTATCGGATCCCTTTGGTGGGTCATTATCGGATCCTTTTGGTGGGTCATTATCGGATCCCTTTGGTGGGTCACTTATATTATTCATTTGATATTATTGGATAGCGTAAATCGAGGGGTGAGATGCCTACAGCTACAATTGATTCCGCTAGGATAGCAGCGTAACCATTGCGTAACTGCAATCCACGGGGGAACGTACTTTCCATATCTATTTTCAATGATTTTAAGTATTTTCATTGGGTGTTGAAACAGGTCTGCTAAGTACTTGGAGAATTCTAGCCATGCGTCCGATCAACGCATGGCCAGAGTCTGCAAGAACAAGGATAAACCTGTTAAAACATCGAGTTATAAAAGTATTTTGATAAAGTATTATATAAAAGATATTTTGATCATTTTTCCCTTATAAATACTTTAAAATGTTTAAATATTGTTTATTTATGTACAACATGGTTTAGTAGTAAATTATTAGTGTTCTAAATATTGTCACAAGTTATTAATTAAATAAAACATTTTAACGTTAATGATTATTGATTTATTAATGATGTTTAAAAGTATTTAGAGATTTAAAACTAATAAAATTTAAACATAATGGATTTAAGGTTTTCAATAGCTTTTTTTTAAATATAAGTAATGATGTAAGTAATTGTTTTCAAATAATTTACATATATTTAAAAAGATGTTATTTAAAATTTCGGAAATGGTATTAATAAAGTAAGCAAGAAAATTTATAGAATTTTTTTTTGTGAAGTATTAAAACATTAAAGATGATTGATTTGCAAATGAAGTCTTCAAATGAATTTTTTTCTTGTAAATTTTTTTATAAGTTTCTTTGAATGTATAATTTGAAGATATATTATATAAATGGAAAAAATGATTTGCGAAGTTTTAAATATACTTGGAAAATAAATATGAATCTCAATTTTGGAAGTATGATTTTAAATAATTACTTGATTTCGAAGTACTAGTAGTAAATTTATAGGTTTAGTTACTATTTGAATTTTGTATTAAACCATGATAAATGTTTTTCCCATGATTTGAATATTCATTTTAAACCAAGTGTGTAAAATTAATCATGAATCTATGAAAATTTATACTTTTATTTAGATATTTAGTGCAAGATTTGAGTATGCTATTAGTTTCACTTTAATAATCTAGAGTTTATACTTATTTTGGAATATTGAGTCTAATAAATTATCAGATTTAAGGAACTTTATTTTTAAAATCTTATCATAATGTTTTAATATAAATTTTCGATACAAATTTCTTACATTGTTTAAACTTTGGGAAAGTCCTTGCATAATGCTATAAAGATGTTTTAAATTTATCTTATATTCCTACTAAGTGAATGAGGTTAAATGTTTTAATTGAATTTTTAGATATACTGAAGTATTTCTTTTCTCTTCAAGGGCGAACACCAAAAACTTTAATTTTTATTCTATAACTAAATTAAGGTATAAAATTAAGTAAGGCTGTAAAAGCTTAAGTAATATTTTGTGAAATGATTCATTAATGGCTTAAATCTTTAATGGAAAACAAATTATGTAAGTGATCGGCCTTTATATAAATAACTAGTGCGTGGCCCGTGCTACGCACATGGGCAGTGCTGCTATTTTGTTGTAATTGTAAGTCCAATTGGATGTTAAAGCAGAATGTGGAGGTCATGTGCTGTGCTGGTTCTTAACCCCTTCAGCTTTATGTTTAGTGTTGAGGTAGGTGGAAAATGTGGGGAGAAAATAAGGTAGGTTTAAAAATTTGCAGTAGGGACATAACCAAATTGCCGAGTAGTGTATCTGCAATTATTCATTTGCAAGAAGGCAGTATTGTAATGAAAAAGGGAAAACCTTGTTTAGGACAATCAATATATCTTCATTGAATTTAATTTGTTTAGTGTAAATCTTTTTATGTGTAGTTGTTATGTGGTTAAGCTATTATTTGTTATGGCTCGTTTTGTTGTTAATTAAGTTATGAGTTAATATTTTGTATTTTGGTGTGAAAGAGCGGTTGCACAGTAAGGTACGTGGAATCCGTTAGAGAGAGATTTTGGTAGTCGTGAAAAGTGGGGATTAATAAAATTTGGTTTTAAAAACTTGTTATTCGTCCTCTCATCTCCCCTTTATTCGCACCGTGCTGCTTTGTTATACCATGCTGTATGATTTGATAATTGATGTTGGAGCAGTGAAAAAATATGTACAAATAAGTTGGGCCTGTAGTTATTTAGTCGTTGGGTTTGGAAAAAATATATTAGCTGCAAGTTTTTGTATAAAGAAATGGTTGGTAAACACAATGAGCTGAAAAACATTTTTGGTTTTGAAAATTAGTAAGTTTATGTTTTGTAACCAAGTGAAGATGGAGAATTATACATTGTGTAAATGACAGTGAAAAGCAGAGAAGGCGTTGATGTAATTGAAAACGATGTGTTGACATTTATTTATGCGTTGAAACCCAACCAAGACGCACCGTAAGTCAGTGGGTGTAGACAGTATGACGACTGTTGTTTTTCAATTGTAATTAAAGAAAAGAGTTGAATGTTATCAATAATAAATACATCGACCTTTGTAAGTGTAAATTTAATTTTTGGATTAAAAAAGTTTTCAACTATAGTCCACGTCGCGCGATATGTAGTTGTTGTAAAAACCACGTAAACTTATGCGGGGATGTAGAAAATGACGCATATGATGATGGTCGACAGAATTAACAGCTCATATTGCACTTTGATTCCTGCAGAACGTTTGGGTTGACAATTCCTTGCCAATTTAATTTACTTACCACAGTGACATCCCTTCTTTGAAAATGTATAATGCGGAGCTGTAGTAAGTACACATATATACTGGACCTTGTCACCATCTACTTCTTGTACAACATAGTGAGTGAGCATAGTATGTACCTTGTGAGTACTAACAGGGTTCATAGGAACTTAGTATGGAAATTAGATGAAAAAAAGTGAAACATAAATGTGTCCAATATTTGACTGACTAAGGTTTATTGCATTGTCATCCGTAGGAAAAATATATCTAGTGGCGAAAGGAAGAAAAGCGGAAAGAAATGTTGATGTTGTGTACAGTTATGCAGTAAAATATAAACTGTTAGTTGAAAATAGGCCAGTTATGTTAAAATTTTCATATAAAAACGTCATCAGGTTTGAAGTGTGCATATGTTTTCAATATCTACAGCTGAAATTAACAGTTGTAATGTACAATACTTTTATTAGTTAAGAAATGAGTGGTGTTAAGTATGTTGCTACTGTCAAAAGTTCATTTTCTAATCACTGCAAATTGTCCTTCATAGTTGTAGTAAAAAGGAGAGTAAGATAATCAGTGAGTCTAACCATCATAAATAGGCTGGAAAGACTGCAGGTACGGGCGGGGAACAGTGTTTGTATTATTGTAGAATGTTTATATTAACAGTGGTTAATAGTAATGTGAAGTGTGTATACAGGAAACCGAATGGACAGTGTAAAACAATTTCATTTATTACACTGATTGAAAATACAGGGGTTCAAACGGTAGTACACATATGTAAACTAACATAGACAGATACAGTAAGCAAGTAAAGCCGCCTTTCTCGTGCGTAGTCGAAGGCAGAAGTAGGTATAGGAACAAATAAAGATGGACAGTTGCAAACATAACACAAAATGTAGGAATGGGGAAGACAGAGGTAGGATGGTGCTGTAGACGTATGATGGTTCGTCATGCAATTGCCCACCAGGCTGCCTACTTCTTCCTCTTACTACCAGTCAGTCGTCCACATTTTCTCTCCTTACCATCAGGCAGCATGTGACAGCTAGGTTCATACTCCCGTCCAAGGTGCGTTCGGTTATGCTGCCATCCTGTAAGCAGTCGTCCGTCTCCTACAGTTATGGAGAGTATATATGTTAGTTAGTTTTTGTGTTATGTGGAAATAAGGACGGACTATGAGCTGGAATACAGACCTATTTAACTTTAATATTCTCTATGTTCGTCACACCTGAGTAAGAATAGCAGAGTGTCGGTAGGTAAAATGTACGTCATATATCGTAAGAAGAATGGACATTGTTTTGAGAAAGAGTTATACCAATTTTTGTGATAGTTCTGGATTCAGCAGTTAGCTATGTACCATCGCCTTCTTTTGTATCCTTTGGTTCCGGGGGGTGAGGTCGATCATTCAGAGGGTCATTAGGGTAGTGAATATGTGAAACTCTGCTAACAGTGAGCGATTTTCCATAATTCATTATGTCGTACTTTGACGGTCTGAATTCAAACCGAGCTTCCGTGCCCATCAAGCTAGTGAACAATTTACCAATCAGTTCATCACCGTTGGTCTGAAGAAAAAGAAACGGTAGTGTTAGGTAGGGTGAGGTAGTGGAGGGAGGATTGGGACTTCAGTTGTGTGCTAAGGTTAGACAGTTTGAAGTTAGTATTTTAAATTGATAAAATAGTGTAGGTGTAAGATGTGTACCATTTTGGATATATCCATCATCTCATCGACGCTCCTTTTGAGTAGGTAGGCAACATCTTGGTCAAAAGCAGTCACAGTCATTGTACCGGTATGGTCAAAAACTTCTATAGATATCCTATACCTGTGAGGATATAACATAATGTAAGGGAGTTGAAATTGAACGGTAAACTTAGTTATGCAGACCTGTTAAATGGATGGGTAATATTGTTATTGCATTTAGAGCAGCTAAAACCGGTTGCTTCGTTTGTCACCGTCATCCTACTAATGGGACATGAAAGATAATTCCAGCCTGATGTTGTGTTAATCCTCATCAATGTTGCATTTACGACATACTTCTTTGACTGCAAAGTTAGAGAAATTGAAAAATGTTAATCAAATAGTAAAGGTAACATAGCGATGGAAATAAAAGATATTGACATACGTGGCAGTCATTAGATCGTATGTCATCTAACATATTAGCTATGGTACTTCTAATTTCTGGGTCGTAAGTAGTTGAAGATGTAGGTCGTTAATGCTCAATGGATGTAACGGTACTGCCTTCAATGTCAGTGACAATGAAATGTAATACAACAGCAATAAGGTTGTGGATGAAGTGTACGTATCTGCAATAGTTGTAGAAATTAATTGGAGTTATACATGGAAAGTAATTTTACTACCTCTGGACAGTCAGTGCTGAAGTATATTTGTGTAGCATTGGTGGATGAAAATGTAAAGTCTCCTATAATTATTAGTTTGGAGATAAGATTGGTATTCAACAATGAAATATAAAGGAGTAAGGACAGTTTACCTTTGAATAGTTTGACTATCACAGAAGTGAATATCACCGATGATGGTTGTTTTTCTGATTCAATAGCAGTCACATCTATGAGGTCAGTTTTGTCAGCCCACAAAGTAATAGATGTATTTTTTAAACTGTGTAAAAATTGAAATGGAGATTGTTAGTGAGCAAATATGTATACGTAAATGTGACACAGCGATAAATGTTAAACCTTCCAGTGTATACAGTGATCTCTCTTTTAGTTGTTTGACATCCGGTCCTTGTAGTTAGTTGGACAAAATCTGAAATTCCTCGCAGTACCTCACCAACATCTGGTAGGAAGACATAAAAAGGTGGAATGTCAAAGAAATCTGATTCGGAGTGTTAGTGGAAATGGTAGAGTGATAGAATATGGTGTGTAGTAGTAGGAAAAATGAGTGCACCTGTAAGTTGAGCCACCTTATTTATGCGTTGAGCAAGAGTTTCATTATCGACAAAACCAAATTTGTATCTAGAAATATTGTACAGTGTTGGCGGCAGCCGTTTGACTTTGGTGTCATTACATTACGAAGGATGATCATCAACTCCTCATCTATAGGACGGTACGTATTCTGCGAAGGGTAGACGTTAAACGTTTCAATCTCGTATAAACAATGTTCTTCAAATGTCTGTGAGTATTTGTCGATCAAACTCTTTGGCATGACAGCATGCTTTTGATTGCCCTTCGGTACAGTTAAGTGTGATCCAGTTGTAGCATGAAAGTAAGTGGGAAATAAAATGTCCAGATATTAATTGGGTTTACGACTTACCTTTACGTCAAGAAGATAAAGATTTGTCGAGCAAATCTCTTTTGCGGCTTTTGAGATTGAATTCCACATCCTAGACAGTCTTACATGTATGTGGTCCCAGTTAGGACCGACTTGTAACTCAAACAGTAGTTGGTATTGGTTCGCCATTCTGATTGCTGTTGGAAGAAATATAAGAAAGGTTAACAACATTGGCAAACAGAATAGAAGTAGAACAGGTATAAATTTGATATCTGCAGTGGGTTAGGCGGCATAGAAGATTTAGGGGCTGAAGGAATTTTATTTTGTACAGAGAGAAGGAAGCACCCGGGTAGTAGTGTGTAGTGGGAGACGAAAATTTGTTGAGACGTAGGGTGGATAACAAATGAATATGCGGAGTTATTTGTAGTTGGAAACTGAAGAGTATAACTGATGCAAAGTTTTGAAAATCCATCTTTTGAACACATTTACAAGAGTCGGTTTGTCTCTGTTCGTTGTTGATGTAGTTACGTAAGGACATGGGTTTAATCGGTTGATTGGGGGAAAATAACTGTATCCAAAGGACTGTTGCAACCGGAGAAAAAGTACGTGCATTTGAATAGTTTAACAGTTGGTGATAACAGTTGGCTGTTTGTGATATTTGGAGTTCATGGTTGCATTACAGGTGTACTACCTATACACCATATTTGAAGTCAGTTTTATTTATTATTTTGTACGTAATGGTGATAGAGGAACATGTGAAACAGCAGGGAGTTAGTACGTTCAGATAGGGAAAATCGGTCATACAGTTGACGGTAAGTGAGGATAAAAATAAGCTAGTATGTGCATGATCATGTAAAATACATGAAAGTAATAAGATTGCTACAGAAATTTGCGTATGCAATTATATTTAACTAAAGCTGATCAAACAACACATGTTGAACGATAAAGCAGAGAAAGAAGTTTAACAGTAAAATATTAGTTTAATGATTGGTATATTAGTTCAAATGTTAATATTAAAGAATGCTTTGTTGAGTATTAGTTCTGTGATTTTGATGGAGTGGAAGTAAATAATTTACACACCATCCAGTTGAACATAACAATATAATCATTAAGTTTGCACTGCTGTACAAATTGGTATCCACGTACGTACTGAAAAAGGACAATCAAACATGGGAATCATTACCAATTCATCCTTCATTCTATATCATGATAAAAGTGTGTACTTTATTGAAAAAAAGATTGCGGGAAACTAACAAAATAAATATTGGGAGTTAAAAATACTTATTCATCCAATTTACTGACAATAATACAGACATACAGAAGACTAATTGGAAAGAAAATGCTGCATCTGTTTTGACGAAGAAACCTGCCCAATTTTCTTCCTCCCCTTAAGCTCCAAATCTGAGTAAAGTATCAACAACATGATTAGATATAATAAAAATGCAGATCGTGTAAAATAGGACTTTATGTACCATGACAGATATTCCTGCTTATTCTTGTGACTATGTTGGACTCTGCAGTGAGTGGTGTACCTTCAAATTCCTTTGTCTCTTCCGCCTCCACTTTGTTAGTTTTATAGTTTAATGGCACATATTGTTGATGTATATTTAAAATTCTGCTGACAGTTAATGTTTTCCCGTCATTTATTATGTCATAGTTAGTAGGCCTAAATCCAAACCAAGCCTCTGATCCCATAAAGTTGCTGAACAGTCTATCAACTATGTCATCTCCATTGTCCTAAAATAGTACCAGAGTGTTGATTACTGATTTGAACTTCAGTCGATTTGCTAAAAAATTCATCAATCGTAGGAAGCAAGCATCTATTACGTAAATAATCTTTCTATTTAAATCAGGATATAACCTCATTAGCTGTATCATAAATATAAAGTTGAGCAAGTTTAGCTTGTCCATCTATTGGCAGCATATGACCAATTTTATGGAAATTCTAAAACAACATTTGCAGCAGAAAACAATTGTTACATTAATAGAAAAGGAGAGAAATATAGTTGTTGTACTGACCACGTGGAGACAAAATACATAGTTGCTAATAAAAATGATATTGTAGGACAAAATCAGATAGACGGTAGTTGTAACAGTTTGGAATATTATATTTGATATTTTGGAGAAAAATTTGATAAAAGAATTGTGACAAAAGATCATAATCATTTAGTATTAATCTACTAACGAAGTTGTATGTTTCATTCATGTCATCAACGGTTCATTCTACCAATCATTCAGCGTCATTGTACAGTATCATTTGTAGGATCTAGATTAACCCTAGAGGGGGGGTGAATAGGGTTATAGCAGATTTTATCGATTTTATACATAGAAAAATAAATATGCTGAAAAGTAAATCACACACAAAATTTACCCAGCTTCGGCAACCCCTGCCTACTGCTGCATTCACAGATTTCTATTAGAATTAAACAGTATCACGCTTACAAACACTCTACTAGACTCGCAGACACTTGCTCCACGCTCACAAACACTCTACTAGACTCGCACACCCTGCTCGCAAACATTTGCTCCACGCTCACAAACACTCTACTAGACTCGCACACCCTGCTCCGCCTATAGAGTTTCGCTTACTCGCAAACTTTGCCTCCCGCCTATAGAGCTTCGCTTACTTGCAAACTCTGCTCCCGCCTACAATAGAATTTTGCAAACTCGCACACCCTGCTCACTGAACTAATTCTAACTAGACAATCTGACACTACCTAAACCCTAGGTGGTGATTTACAAAGTTTTGATTCGAAAAAAAAACGATAATTAAAAGACAATAAAAATATAACCCTAAACCCTAATTAATATAATAAAGCCCTAACACTAAACCCTTTTTAATAATAATAAGAAAGGCCGGCCCTTTATCTTCAACCCATTTGTCTTTGCTCCGTTCCTTTTTGCTGTTGCTTGTGAAATTATGGCCGATCCTCTTTCGTTCCTTTTTGCGAATTAGGGTTTCTGCAAATTGCCTTTACTCCTTGCGATTTAAACTAGGGTTGTGCAAAATTAAAGGCGCCGACTTCGTTGATCGTTCAGATGGTTGTTGTCGTGACTGCTTTGACGATCCTATATTTCTTCGATTTGCTTACGGCTTCTTCAATTTTGGATCGAGTTCGTTTTGTTTTTCGGTATGTATTTTTCTCTTTTTTCTTTGCTGTTCGATGCTTGAACTCGATGGTTTAAATGCCGATGATGATTAGGGTTTTTATAGGATTTGATTTCCTATTTTTGCGTTCGTATATTTTTGATTGAATTCGTCTTCGGCCGTTTGATTTCACTTTGATGCTAAGATTGATCTTTGACTTGTTCATATTTACTTGAATAATACGGTTTTAAACTGCGACTTGTTCAATTTGCTTGGTCATCACGGTGAACGCTTGATTGACTTTGACAATACTGATTTCGTGAATTTTTACTTTGTTGACTTGTTCAACATTGATTTTTGCTGGCATTTTTGGTTCGAACTAGTTGCCTTGACTTGGGATTCTTCACTGCACTACTTCATCATGTTGCCTACACTCCATAATATTGTTGATACTTGGTTTACTGGTGCATGTTGCTGCTGTGTTGCCATATTGATGCCTTTGTTCGTTTCTGATAGTACTTTCCAGTTGAGTTCGACTTGTTTCAATGTGATGTTTACACTATCTTCATATGCCCTTGACTTTGTTATACCTTGTTGTGCATTGCATTGTTACTTGGTCTTTGTGTAGTTTGCATTATATTGGTCGAGCTTTGATTCTTTGTTGGCACTGGTCCTGCTGCCTTCAGTTGCTTGTCGAACTTGCAGTTGGTATTTGAATTGCTTCATATGTATGTTAGTTGCGGCCGGTACTTGTGTACTTCTGGTATGCTGCAGCTTGCATCTTTGTTGCATTTGCTTGAGTTTGTGTCATCTTTACTTGCATTGCTGTACACTATTGCTGCACTCGAGTTTTTTTTGCTTCTGGCCTGCATGTAGCTGTTGCTCCCAGTGTTGCTTTGTCATTGTGTACTTGATGATTGCTGTGCACTTTTGTGCTTTGAGTCAGTTTCATTGACGTTGATCACTTTTGCTGTCCATTTAAAAATATTGTTGCAGTAAGTGAAATTTTTTGCAGTGTTCATGTTTGCTACAGCCTTTGATGATGTAGATGTAGTCACTGGGTTGCTTTGTAGTTTTCTTTGACATGTTGTATCTGTTGCAGTCTTATAATCTTCACTCTGGTCATACTGCATCACCACTGTTGCACTGCCTTTGTGGTCTTCACTGTGTTCATGCACTTTGGTCTTTGTTTACTGTGTACTACTTTGGCTTCACTGTACATTATATGCAGCACCACTGTGTTGTGTGTATTTGTTCACTTGAATTTTGGCTGACCCTATGAATTATGTATCTCGACCATTTCATTTGATTTTTCACCTGTGTTGAAACCAGCTTGAGGCTCGGTTTTGACCTTGTGCTGTGAGTTGTGACGTTTATGTTATTGCACGTGAGTTGAACCCGGCTTTTTATTTGGGTTTGACCTGTGCTCACCTGTCCCTGTAAATCAATCAAGTGTATATATCGGCGTGCACGGCCTTGTGGCATATACAGTAATACACTGCGTATGTCACAAGCTGTTCGTGTATGATGAATTCAAATTTAAATGATGACGAACAACCCAAATAACTGAGGCAAATCATATTTTCAAAAAAAAATTATCTTTTATTTTTTATTTTTGAATTTGCAAAAATATTTCTTTTTCAATTTTACTGCGTTAGTTTATATTTTTGCAGATTGCTCAGATGCTGGATTCAAACTGGAATGCAGTTGAAGATAAATACGAGTGTGAGTGATATGTAGTGAGGTTATAAATGTAAATTGAAATCGTGATGTATTCAAAAATGTATATGTATAGTGAGAGCTTGAAATTGTACTATTCAAGATTGTAATAAATATTTGTTTGAATAAAATATTCGTTTGAATTTAAAATCTGCGTCATTTAATTTTATTCAGCAAATATTTATTTAATCTGTGAATATAAATAGTATATTAACAAATACATTTAAATGAATGTATATATGTTTATTATCATCAAACAAAAATCATATAAGCGCAAAGCGCATATTCAACATCATTTACAACTTCCTTGTACATTATTGTTATGCACTTATAACCCTTCAATTTTGCGGTTAAACAATACTGTTTAATCGAAACTGTTCAAACATATTTACCATAATTAATCTTCTTGCCTTTGGTAGCAACAGTTCTCACCTACATCCCAGTTGGATTTCTACATCTGGCTTTTGATTTCTCGGTCAATGGTTCATAAAATTTTATATCAATCAGAATTTATATGTCAGAATAAGGACATTAATATAATATTTACAAAGAAATGTAGAAAATAATAAGTTGGTATGTAATAAACTTCGCAATACCTGAATGACAGGAAACAAATGTTCTTTCTTTCTCATGTTTACCTTATTTTTTCACTGTAATTCATGGGTGGTTAGTGTAGAGGGTCGGGCTTAGTTGATTTTGTAATGGCATGAAAGTTTATATGCTTATTTGTTTGCACGTAAAGAAATAGTTATATGCACAAATTCACATTGTATATAAATCTCAATGTTGCTTATCTGAGATAAAGTGTTTTCAACCGGATAATTTACAAAATAGATAAGAACCAACAGGGTCTTTCAATTATAGCCATTGGGAGATAATGCATTTTAGAAGTTATATCTAATTAGAATATTCAGCAAAAAACATTGTATTAGTATTATAGTACAAATGAAAATTATGGATGGAAAATAAAAAAGTAGTTAGTGCAACACAAATGCAACATAATACATATTAGGGAACTGAAAAGCACTAAAAACTTGTGGTATCCAATCAAGGTACAATTGTGTACCTAGGGTCTTCAATGGTGGGATGCATATTATGTGATGCTGTATAATCCTTGATTGCAATTCTTTCTCTCTTTCAATGGTAAAACCACCTACATACTGGTATTCTTAATTATTTGACATGAAAAGTGCTAATAATTAAAGCCTAGTTCAATAAGTCTATTAAAGACAACGTTTACTTGAAACTTATGTTACAGGTAAGGTATAAGTGCATAGCATATACATAACGGAACAACCAAAATACTATTGTATCACCAAAAAAAATATAGCCTTAATAGCCTATGATTACAACATGTAGTTAGGAGCTAAAATACCATAATTGAATTTATTATTCATAGATTTCATTGTTCGGAAATAAAGGTTATATAAGTTCACCAATGCAAAAAATATTGAAAACACACCATTCATCTGTGAGTCTTCACATCCCTTTTCGGCTTTAAGGTACTAAGAATAAATGATCAAAATTAGTTAGATCGTAGCTTTTTTCCTCAAACTAAAATATATCCAACTTCATCTATGAAAAAATTACACTCATAGCAATAGATGTGAATCATGTTTTATCCACATCCATGTAACCTGTTACACATCAACATCATTATCAACCATTCCTTTTTTATGTATGAGTGATCATCCATAGTTTAGTGGATTAATATATGTACTCAGTTTGTTGTCTATATAAGTGCGTATTATTTTATTATGTATAAAGGAAACTACTAAATATCCTTTAGTAAGCCATCTAATGATATGTCTACATCATGTTAGATATATGTATCATATATTTATTAGAATGGATATGTATTTGTTTCATTAAATCGGCATTTGTTATCAATGTAAACATTCATAAAAAGATGGTTTACATATTAAGAACAAATTCCTGATTGGTTAACAACAATATGAGTAAAGGACTATCAACAAAAGGTTATAATTACGTATATATGAAAAAGTATAATCAAATTAGTTAAGAGTATTATAATTGCAGTACACTGATTTGTAAAAAAATGCTGGGAAATTTGGAACAAAATTTTTTTGGACATGTGCATAAAATAAAATAGTGATTAATTTAGTTGAGTTGAAGCACCTGTTTAAAAATACTGATTTAACTAGATGCAAATGAATACTCTGATTTGTAGGTTAAACTGTATATAAAATGAAGATATCCTACAGTTTGTTAATATTTGTACGTCCAGTGTGACTGCCTACTGGACTGGCTTATTTAAGTACAGCAGTTGCAGTTTGTCCTTCGCTCGTACAGAACTCAGACTGAGATATTTTACATGCTTATTTCCAAAAAAAACCACAGCAGAAGTAATATGACAGCATATATATTGGAAGATAGACTAAATGGTTGGGATATGAATTCACACAAATATGAATGCGGTTGTGATATCGTGTGGGTGAACAATACCACTGTCTCCCCTCACCGTTATGAGATGCAGCAAGTCTATGAACGACTTATTTACCCTAAACCAATGTTGAAACCGGCACAATACTTCGTCTACCAAAACCATAAATTTTGGGTGCTAACCGAGTCATACAGAAAAAATGAGTAGGGAGTACTAAATGGGAAAGGGCGATGAAATGCACACAGTGGAAATTTTTTTAGTGCGTATGTCAGTTCTCGTTGTCAGATATATATACAGAAAGAGAATAGCTGGCTGCTGAAAGAAATTGGTTGCCCAAGAAAACGGTGTAAAATAATGAACGTTGTAATAATGTAGTATACCATACGTAGACATATAGTACAGCAACTGATGCACAGTGAAATTAACAATTTGTTTGTGAACCATGAATGTTTAAATGATATGGTGGAAGAATTGTAAATAAAAATGGGACATGAAATTTTTTGCACATGATCTACAAAGAAATTATTCGGATGCTAGCAGACCATTGTCCATTGCAGAGTACATGGGTACTGATCATGGGTAGCATTCGTGCTGACAGTACCTAAAGGTTGTTTCAGTTTTAGTCGAATTTGCCATGCACAACTAACATGAATGACCACAGTGAGCAAACATGATCTAGCGATTTGAATGCCTAGGCCCAATCCTATGCATAGTCATAGGACTTCATATAACTCATACGGATACTAAATTCAGCCATTTACATAACACACATGAAAGATATAAGTAAAATAATGTGTATTTCTTTGTGACACAAATTTTGAATAAGACCACCTAAACGGTTGTATTTCTTCCACACTGTAAGAACACCGAAATAGTTGTGTTTTGGACAAATATGATAACTGTTTAATGTCCAAAGCTTTCCACTTAAATTTGAGACATGGGGTTATCAAATGTATTCTCGATTTCTAGAACACAACCACGCAATCAATACGGAGGTGGATAAATAGTTGCTATGTTTGTATGATAAAAGCCATCAGTTCTGATAGTTGGTATGTAAAAGAAATCAGTTATGAACATTTTGTTTGACTTCACAGTGAATAAGGACTTACTGAAAACTTAACCAAAACCAATCATATGAAAAAACATGAGCATCGTTTTCTGAGATTGATAAAGTTTTCAGAATAGAAATCATTGCACTCATTACGCTGTCAATAGTTAAGTAAATACGGGGCATTGTAACTGCAGTACACATTTTTGGAAGGACAAAGGACAAATTTTAACGACCTGCAGTTGATTTTGTGCACAAACGTCAAATAGTTATTACGTAAATTAAGTTGAAATGTTGATACAGATTGTGTAAAAAAATGAAGACAGGAACATGAAACGGGATAGCAACACAGAAAACAGGGGTAGTATTTCGTAAAACTAACAATCTTACAATATGAATAAGTTGACCTAGATATGTTAAAACTTATTAACCATACTGTCCTAGTTAGTGCGCGGTGGAAATAATGAAAAAGGTTATTTGCCCATGTCATTATCCTTATATGTATGCATATATATTGGTATGTACGTGTATATATATGCACATATATATATGCATAAACCATGTGATGCAGATGGGATATGATGAAGTAATTAGCATATGCAAACCGGTTTAAAAATATATCACTACAGTTCATAAATGATGAAAAGGAATAATTAGCAAATAAAACTCAGTGCTAAAAAATTCTCAGTACAAACTATGTTAAAGAATAGTGATAGCAGGACATAAGGAAGTGCAAATTGGTTTGAGGAACAGTGGCAATGAATACATACCATGCTAGGGTGGATTACAGTATCGTCCAACTTGATTTCCTGAAAAAGACAGCGGAGAGCAAGTTACAATGCTGTATATGACATGATAAAAAAGAAAGCACATACTGTATTATGTCTTAGCCGACTCTGTGTACGGTAAACACTGATTATTGAAAATATAATCTACAGACGTATAGTGGCAAGATGTATGAGTATGTTCTCGTTTGAGATAAATTTTCTCTATCGACTATTTCCTATTACCAACGTGGGTACCAGTATCGAATATGCTCCAAATCATCTTGCAGGTGGATGATTTAATTATCACACAACATATAGACAATGTAGTCCATATGTTGGTCAGTGGGTCATAAATACAGAATGTAAACATAAAACTACATGTGTCAACGGTTATAAAAAGAGCAAACATAAAAGACTTGAGACGGTAAGCAAATGAACATTTAACATGTTGACTATACTGCGTCTGAAAATCGTGTCCTAATTGAGTTATGTAAAAAAACCAGACATTGCAGGTGAAGAATGACGCAGTGATAATTTCCATGGACATTCGGAGGGCAACAACATTTTTCCGTAAAGTTATCAGCACATGGTTTGAAATTTTATTTACTCTATGGCATTGAACTACAAAGATACGTATGTATTGCCGGGAAAAAACTATGTATAACAAAAAAAGGAGTCTAAAATTTTGCAACTGTTAACTGTGGGTTGTAATCAGGAGAATGAAAAGAGAGGCCCATCTGTGTGCAACTTAAACTGAAACATGTGCGGTACAACTGTTGCAAACTATTGTTATGCGCAATACTGTTAGGTCGAAAGAGGTAGAAAAAAGTAGTGATAATACAACAGGTGTTTTCAACAATCTCGGTGACCACCAACATGGTCTAGGTAACCACCTAACATACAATGATGATGTAACGACCCAGATTTTTGAACAATTTAAAAATGGAATATTTAATTGATTTTAAATATTTAAATGATGGTTTAGATTGAAATTTCAATATAACTTTAAATTTGGCAATTAAATTATAAAATTTAATCGATTGCAACTGAATAAAAATTTAAATCTTCAATTCTAAACTGATTAAAAATATTTCAAAGGCTTGTAAAATTTATATTGATAGTACTGAAGTTAATCAAAGCTTCAGAATTTAATTTGAAACTGTTTTGATCAGTTTTGAAATTATATCGTTTGAATTGAATTTAAAAATAGTCGTCCGAGGCACAGTCTCGGAATTCGACGAAACCAGTTCCATTGGGTCCGGAATATTGAATTATTGCCGGATTTCAAATTTCGTATTTTTCGGAGCTGTTGTGTGAGCACACGGTGAGTAAACGCATTAAAATTTACTCGAATTCAATTTAAATTTAAAATTTAAATAAAGTCAACATCAGCTACCCTATGCTGTTCAAGGCAGACCTACCCCTGTCATCACGTACTCTTGTCTTCCCACTACTCTACATATCTCACGCAATCTTCCTTCAGAGCAGAACGAAAGAAAATCAAAAATTAAAAATAGTCAACAAACATCAACACGTTCTCCCTCTTTCACGCCTAAAACCACGGTCCTTTGCTTCAGCCTAAATCCAAGCCTAGAATCACGAACGAGAGCGCTCCTTCCTGTTTAAAATCTCCCTCCTCAGTTCCAAATTTTCGTTCAGGAAAATCTAACAATGGCCGAAGCCCCTTTTCTTTTCTCGTTCCAATACTCATTTCGAAACCCCCTCCCAAAACATATTCACGAAATCAAAATAAATTGGCCGAAGCCCTAAATCGATGTCGCGATGCAGGCGAAGGCGAAGGCGGGGCGATTCGTAGGAAGGGGACTGGCGGCAGCTCGTGTCGGCGTCGACATCAGGCTAGGGCAGCGGCAGTGCGAGCGCGATAGATGCGGGAGGCCGTGTGTTCCATTGGCACTTCTGGTTCGTGAACGACGAGGCTTGGAGCTCGAGTTTGCAAGCGAAGTCGATGCATGTTTGGGGGCAGTAGGTATTTTACCTCTAATTGATTTAAGTTTATTGAAAATTAGAGAAATCAAATTTATTGTAGAAGAATAAGTATATACAGTAAAAAGTAGGAAACTGTTTCTTATTTTCAATTTAAAATTTGCATATTTAAATAGAAAAAGGTATTCCAGTGAGTATATATAGAAAAAAATTTTGAATATGCATATTTGAACTTACTGAGTTATTTTAAAAAGCAACAGATAGTTGGATTAACTCGTTTAAATAATTCGTTCAATTCTTCTTATTTCTAATGATTTTCAAAGAGGGGTTTGAGTTCAAAATAAAAGGAAAATTTATTTAAATTAAATAGTTAGTTAATAAAATTTATTTAAATAGAAATTAAAATTGTTCGACAAAATTAAATATTGATTAATTTAAAGTAAAAGAATCAGTTAAAATAAATTTATTAAAGGAATTCTATTTAAGATTTAATTCTTCGATTAGATAATTTTATTGAAAGAAATTGGGTTAAAATAAAATCTGGGTTAAAAAGAGATAAATCTTATATATGTTAAAAAAAAATTTAAATCACTAAGTTAAATTGAATCATTTATAATTAAATTTATTAAAACGAAAATTTATTATTCGATCTGTTTGAATATTAATAAATTGTGTAAATATTTATACAAGGTATAAATCGAGAAAACAAGCCGGAATTGGGATTGGACTGCAAATTAAAAGCAAAGGTGAGAACTTCTCACTCTACAAAGGGTTTATTTAAAATTTTAAATAGTTATATTTAAAATTTGTTGATTGATTGATTGATTGCTTGATTGTGATATTAGATATTATAGGATATATCTATATATAGCAATATATACATATTGGCATATGTATATATTGCAGTTGATGATATTCCCGCCTAGTATAGCGGATGAGACCCTATTGCGCCGCCTATTAAGCGGATAATATTTATAAAATCCCATATACCGCGATATCTCGTCTTGAAGCGAGATTGGTATTGTGCTAACATCTGTGGATGCAGGGAAACAGGTTGGAGGGATCCAACTGGATTCCTCGCCAATATTTATTTATTTCAGATATTATGATATTTGATTGTTTATCATATGGATATATGATATTTGGATGCGTTGATTGTTCACTTGATGCTGTGGCATCATTGGATCCCATATTTGTTTTTAAGTTAAAGTAAAGATTTGATTTTAAGAGAATTTTAAAGTGATTTTTGGAATTATATATTTTTATTAAATTTTAAATTGATTCCTTTTAAAATAAATAAATGTTAAAATTTTAAAGTTATAAGGAAAATTATATTTTTGTGAAATATAACCAAGAGATGACTTTTGAAACGAATAATCAAATTGATTTATAAAATAATTTAAAGTTTGATTTCTGAATAATTATAAAGGTTGAATATAAAAGCTTTTATAAATTTATATTTATAAATTAAAAATATTGGAATTATAAACAAATTTATTAAGTGTTAAAATAAATTATGAAATAGATTTTATTGAAATTTATAGATTTTAGATTGTGAAGATTATAAAATGAATAGAAGTTGGAAATAAAGGATTTATAAGTAATTATCTTATAAACTGGATTTTTGGCATTTGAATAGGATGTTAAATAGGAATTGTTAATAAAGGAGATTTACAACTCGATGTTGTTATAAAATATAAACGAAATCTTATAAGTAACCAGACTTATGATTTGTGAAGTGTTAAAAGAAACGATTTTGTGAAAAAATAAATGATATTATAAGTAATTAACTTATAATATGGACTTTTAGTATAAATTGAGTTGAATAAATTAAATTGGATAGATAAAAGATATTTATAAATCGAAGTTTTATAAATGGAAATGGAAATTATAAACATTGTTTATAAATTTGAAAATCAATGGAAGTTGATAAATTAAACTTAGAAGTTTACTAAAGGAGATATACTCACGATTTTTAACAGTGAATATATTATGAAGTAAAATAGATATGTTTTTGGGAAGGGGTGTTCTAAAAAGTATTAAAACAATTTAAAGATGTTTTGGAATATATTAAATGTCGAAAACATAGATTTCAACATTTATTGTTGAAATAGACGTTTTCGAGAAATAGAAGGGAATGATGGACTATAACACTGTTGTTATAGTAAATAGTTCCGAATGGAAATGTTTTGTATAGTATTGGGATTTATATATCCATCTAAAAATTCGAATCCCTATACTAGCGATTTTGGGTTGTCATAACGATGTTTTACGCAACATTCGTTTTGACCCAAACAATATGGCTAATAGAATGTTTTCCCTAAGGAACGAATTATATACTTAATATTAATTTAAGTATAGTGAATATTTTCAAAATGTTGAAAATAAATAGAATTATGAATCACTTATTATTAAATAAGTGTAGAAAATGTTTTCCAATAGGAAATGAATGATTTGGAAATTATCTTTTAAAGATAATCTGAAAATGAAAATTGAAACTGATTTGGAAATCATATATTCACAGATATTTGGAAATATAAATTCAACATGGAATTTATATAAGGAAGGGGAATTTGTTTTTAAAAATAAATATCGATTTATTTTTGAAATGGGGAAAATTATATCTAGTAGAAATATTTTTTGAAAATAAATAATTTTGGAGGAATTATTTGGATTCTGATGATGTTGCGCATCTCTATTGATAGTTAAATAACCGACTATCAATATTTACCTTTAAATAGGTATTTGTTGTGAATTGGATGAATTCGAATGCCACACTTATTTTTTTTTTTAAAATAAGCGCTCACTATTCGGGTTAGTTAGGAAAGGACCATGGGGTCGTATAACCCATTCCGAATAGTGATACGTCGTAATGAATAGCATTTGAAGACCGGTGTTGAAGACCGGGTATTTGTGAAAACGATAGAATGACCTATCGATTGTCTCTGCACTAGGTAGCTCCTGGTATAGAGATTTCCCTTTGTGATAGGAAATTTTATCGGGATTGTGAATATCCGGATTGCAAGGGCTTCGTAAGAAGTGCCTTCGGTTTTGTTCGAGCCCGGAACAGACTTGTATGGATTGTATGTCTGACATTACAAGTTGAGATATAAAGCAGATTTCTTTCAAATATATTTCTGTTGGTGGCGGAGAATTTATTCTTTTAGCTTAACACCCTTCTCTGTGACGTACGTGCTCAGAGGTTATATAGTTGAAGTTATCAGCGATATATTCCCAATTTGGTAATGTGACATGCTGAGTGATGCTGAGATGATCATTGTGTTGATTATTTGTGATTGGATCGTTTATTTGATCGTCTATCCTTGTGATCATTGTGTTGATCATTTGTTGACCCAAGGCATGGCTTTTGTATAAAGTATGTTTTTGTGGACGTGACTTCGTCGAGCCTCACACCCCGTGAATGGTCAAAACAGGAAAGATGCGGCAAGGTTATGACGGGTAGCGCCCTTTAGGATGTGTCCATTTCCTTCTGGAAAAGGGTGGTATCATGGTATGGAGCCCAGATACTTACTCATGTTGAAAACACTTTGTTATGATTGTGTGAATTGATTACGAGCGCTCGGTGAAAGGTCCCAAAGGACCGGGGGGTGGCATATTCGGTCAGTTGTTACTCAGTTAGGGGTAACCCGGCCTTGTGTTGGTAGAGATCCGGTTTGGTTCTCGGGGATGTCCATCCAGAGGCATTCTCATGTGGCAATGGGAAGTTCCTTGGCCAGATCATTCGTTGGAAATCCAATTCCCGATACGAAACTTGTACGGTATTAGTTGTAGAACCTGCCATTCACTTATGGTGGTCACCACTGTTTGGATGGTAGCTATAGTAGGCATAGTTCGAAATGTCTATGTTGGCTAAGATTTATATTCTACTTTCGAAATCAATTTTTCTCTACACTATGCACTAGTAATAATATCAAATATTATTTTAAATGCGTATCAAGCACCTTTGACTATCATAAGGAGAAATCTCCTCCGATTCTGCGTTTGCATTGTGTGTGTGTGTGCGGGACGCCTTATGGTAGTCTCATTTTTAAAAGCATTGCGAATTGAATTTAAAAATATTCTTCTATTTTGATTTTAAAGATAAATAAACTGTTTTGAGTTCTCACACCAGTCACATGACTGACTTGGAGTTTATTGTTTTCCTTCCTAAACTCTGGGTGCCCACCAATTTCCACACGGGCAGTTAAGAGTTAGGTTTATCAGGATATTCTGGATATTCTGGAGTTGCTGGAGGCAAGCTGGATGGCACGGCATATTACTTATATAGTATTTCTTTTTCCGCTGCACTGTTTGATGTTGTTGAATATTGTTGTACACTCTGATGATATGATGTAATGAAATGAAATGTATAAAATGTAATAACTGATATAGTTCTTTGTTTAAAGATTATTCATTCATTATTATATGTTGTTCCGCTGCGATTGTGAGATTGTTCTGTTATTCTGCTGTTCTGTTCCGTTCTATTCTTTTTTTCTTCTATTTTAAAATTTTCTGTTCTCTTTTCTATTTTCTCTTCTTCCTATTTTCTGTTTTCTTCTCTATCTTTTCCCTCTAATTTCTCTCTTTTTTCTTCTTCCTTTTTCTTAAATTCTTTTTAAAACCCATAACATTTCGGTTTTTCGGCAACGAAAAATCGCGTGCGTTACATTTGGTATCAGAGCTTATGGTTAAGCGACAACCATGGTTCAGTTGGGTATTACTCATTAGAGATAGAGTCAGCAGTACTCTAGAATGAGTTTGAGTGTAATAATAGCTATGAGAGCGTATTCGTTAGTGAATATAAAATTGTTTTATATTGTGATGATTGGTTTATTGAGTGGTATATGAACTTTCCTCAGCGTGGTCTCGACAACTATGCCGAAGGGGTTTCTAAACACTTGAATAGAACAATTCGGCACAATATTGTTTTAAAATTGGGTAAATGAAATAATTTTACTTGATTATATTTTTATATATAAAGGAATAATTTTTCAAAATTATTAAAGTGTATATAAGTTGATTGTTTAGATGTTTGAATAGTCTAAATTGAAGAATAATGGTATAAGCAAAAGAATTATAAGAATTGAATTATAATTAAAGTGATTTACAATTGTGAAATAAACTTATATATATAAGAAGTGAAACTATATGAATATATTTATGAATGTGAATTGTAAATAAAAAGTGATGTTTATAAAATGGAGTATAACTTAAGAAATGTTGAATGAAGTTGATATTGGTATCAAAGTAAATTAATAAAGTTAAGTGATAAATGTGAACTTAAGTTATGTAAATGAAATTCAACTTTAGAAATTGAATTGAATAAATGAATTGAATATATAATCAATTGAATGTGAATGAAGTTGATATGGAATAATGAATATAGGTGTTAATTCTTTAAAATCTAAAGTTATTGAAAGTTGAATAGTTGAATGAAAATCAATTAAATTAAACCAATTGTAAGCAAAAGAATTTGGTTGTAATTAATATACATTGGTTGTTATTTGATTGATTAGTTGATTGTATCTAATTCATTAAGTATTAATGAAATTTAAAGCTATGTAATTGAATTCAAATTAGAAGTAAATAAATTTGAATAGAATTGAATTTGATTTGGAAGTGGACCAACTTGAATATGAATTAGTGAATATAAGCAAATTGGTTTGAATATTGTAATTGGATGTTGTGGATATTATTATTAAGCAGGATGTACAGGTATATAAATGTTATTGGAATTTTGATTTCAAAGATAAATTAGTTTGCCCGACAAAAGGTACGTATTTCAATTTTAATATGGGATTTGATGACTTTCTCCTCTAGCCGCTTGGCTTTTTCTTTTTCTTTTTGAAATTGGGAGGCCGTAGAGCCGTTTTGTAGTCGTACCGATCTAGCCGCGCAAAGGAGACGCTGGTGAATTTTTCGAAAATTTAGGGTGTTAGAAAATTTTTGAGAAAGTTTGAAATTTGAATTTGAATTTAAATTTGAATTGTGAAGTAAACAAGGTTGTTTGGAACTTGAAATTGAAGTTGGAAATCTAGTTGAATGATAATGAATCTTTAGTAAAAAAGATTTAGGTTGGTAAGTTGATAAAACTATTTGGATTGTGAAAAATAGTAGATGAGTTAAGGACCTTTCTTCCTAACTTGTAATTTCGGGACGAAATTCTTTTAAGGGGGAAAGATTGTAACGACCCAGATTTTTGAACAATTTAAAAATGGAATATTTAATTGATTTTAAATATTTAAATGATGGTTTAGATTGAAATTTCAATATAACTTTAAATTTGGCAATTAAATTATAAAATTTAATCGATTGCAACTGCATAAAAATTTAAATCTTCAATTCTAAACTGATTAAAAATATTTCAAAGGCTTGTAAAATTTATATTGATAGTACTGAAGTTAATCAAAGCTTCAGAATTTAATTTGAAACTGTTTTGATCAGTTTTGAAATTATATCGTTTGAATTGAATTTAAAAATAGTCGTCCGAGGCACAGTCTCGGAATTCGACGAAACCAGTTCCATTGGGTCCAGAATATTGAATTATTGCCGGATTTCAAATTTCGTATTTTTCGGAGCTGTTGTGTGAGCACACGGTGAGTAAACGCATTAAAATTTACTCGAATTCAATTTAAATTTAGAATTTAAATAAAGTCAACATCAGCTACCCTATGCTGTTCAAGGCAGACCTACCCCTGTCATTACGTACTCTTGTCTTCCCACTACTCTACATATCTCACGCAATCTTCCTTCAAAGCAGAACGAAAGAAAATCAAAAATTAAAAATAGTCAACAAACATCAACACGTTCTCCCTCTTTCACGCCTAAAACCACGGTCCTTTGCTTCAGCCTAAATCCAAGCCGAGAATCACGAACGAGAGCGCTCCTTCCCGTTTAAAATCTCCCTCCTCAGTTCCAAATTTTCGTTCAGGAAAATCTAACAATGGCCGAAGCCCCTTTTCTTTTCTCGTTCCAATACTCATTTCGAAACCCCCTCCCAAAACATATTCACGAAATCAAAATAAATTGGCCGAAGCCCTAAATCGATGTCGCGATGCAGGTGAAGGCGAAGGCGGGGCGATTCGTAGGAAGGGGACTGGCGGCAGCTCGTGTCGGCGTCGACATCAGGCTAGGGCAGCGGCAGTGCGAGCGCGATAGATGCGGGAGGCCGTGTGTTCCATTGGCACTTCTGGTTCGTGAACGACGAGGCTTGGAGCTCGAGTTTGCAGGCCAAGTCGATGCATGTTTAGGGGCAGTAGGTATTTTACCTCTAATTGATTTAAGTTTATTGAAAATTAGAGAAATCAATTTTATTGTAGAAGAATAAGTATATACAGTAAAAAGTAGGAAACTGTTTCTTATTTTCAATTTAAAATTTGCATATTTAAATAGAAAAAGGTATTCAAGTGAGTATATATAGAAAAAAGTTTTGAATATGCATATTTGAACTTACTGAGTTATTTTAAAAAGCAACAGATAGTTGGATTAACTCGTTTAAATAATTCGTTCAATTCTTCTTATTTCTAATGATTTTCAAAGAGGGGTTTGAGTTCAAAATAAAAGGAAAATTTATTTAAATTAAATAGTTAGTTAATAAAATTTATTTAAATAGAAATTAAAATTGTTCGACAAAATTGAATATTGATTAATTTAAAGTAAAAGAATCAGTTAAAATAAATTTATTAAAGGAATTCTATTTAAGATTTAATTCTTCGATTAGATTATTTTATTAAAAGAAATTGGGTTAAAATAAAATCTGGGTTAAAAAGAGATAAATCTTATATATGTTAAAAAAAAAAATTAAATCACTAAGTTAAATTGAATCATTTATAATTAAATTTATTAAAACGAAAATTTATTATTCGATCTGTTCGAATATTAATAAATTGTGTAAATATTTATACAAGGTATAAATCGAGAAAACAAGCCGGAATTGGGATTGGACTGCAAATTAAAAGCAAAGGTGAGAACTTCTCACTCTACAAAGGGTTTATTTAAAATTTTAAATAGTTATATTTAAAATTTGTTGATTGATTGATTGATTGCTTGATTGTGATATTAGATATTATAGGATATATCTATATATAGCAATATATATATATATTGGCATATGTATATATTGCAGTTGATGATTTTCCCGCCTAGTATAGCGGATGAGACCCTATTGCGCCGCCTATTAAGCGGATAATATTTATAAAATCCCATATACCGCGATATCTCGTCTTGAAGCGAGATTGGTATTGTGCTAACATCTGTGGATGCAAGGAAACAGGTTGGAGGGATCCAACTGGATTCCTCGCCAATATTTATTTATTTCAGATATTATGATATTTGATTGTTTATCATATGGATATATGATATTTGGATGCGTTGATTGTTCACTTGATGCTGTGGCATCATTGGATCCCATATTTTTTTTTAAGTTAAAGTAAAGATTTGATTTTAAGAGAATTTTAAAGTGATTTTTGGAATTATATATTTTTATTAAATTTTAAATTGATTCCTTTTAAAATAAATAAATGTTAAAATTTTAAAGTTATAAGGAAAATTATATTTTTGTGAAATATAACCAAGAGATGACTTTTGAAACGAATAATCAAATTGATTTATAAAATAATTTAAAGTTTGATTTCTGAATAATTATAAAGGTTGAATATAAAAGCTTTTATAAATTGATATTTATAAATTAAAAATATTGGAATTATAAACAAATTTATTAAGTGTTAAAATAAATTATGAAATAGATTTTATTGAAATTTATAGATTTTAGATTGTGAAGATTATAAAATGAATAGAAGTTGGAAATAAAGGATTTATAAGTAATTATCTTATAAACTGGATTTTTGGCATTTGAATAGGATGTTAAATAGGAATTGTTAATAAAGGAGATTTACAACTCGATGTTGTTATAAAATATAAACGAAATCTTATAAGTAACCAGACTTATGATTTGTGAAGTGTTAAAAGAAACGATTTTGTGAAAAAAAAATGATATTATAAGTAATTAACTTATAATATGGACTTTTAGTATAAATTGAGTTGAATAAATTAAATTGGATAGATAAAAGAGATTTATAAATCGAAGTTTTATAAATGGAAATGGAAATTATAAACATTGTTTATAAATTTGAAAATCAATGGAAGTTGATAAATTAAACTTAGAAGTTTACTAAAGGAGATATACTCACGATTTTTAACAGTGAATATATTATGAAGTAAAATAGATATGTTTTTGGGAAGGGGTGTTCTAAAAAGAATTAAAACAATTTAAAGATGTTTTGGAATATATTAAATGTCGAAAACATAGATTTCAACATTTATTGTTGAAATAGACGTTTTCGAGAAATAGAAGGGAATGATGGACTATAACACTATTGTTATAGTAAATAGTTCCGAATGGAAATGTTTTGTATAGTATTGGGATTTATATATCCATCTAAAAATTCGAATCCCTATACTAGCGATTTTGGGTTGTCATAACGATGTTTTACGCAACATTCGTTTTGACCCAAACAATATGGCTAATAGAATGTTTTCCCTAAGGAACGAATTATATACTTAATATTAATTTAAGTATAGTGAATATTTTCAAAATGTTGAAAATAAATAGAATTATGAATCACTTATTATTAAATAAGTGTAGAAAATGTTTTCCAATAGGAAATGAATGATTTGGAAATTATCTTTTAAAGATAATCTGAAAATGAAAATTGAAACCGATTTGGAAATCATATATTCACGGATATTTGGAAATATAAATTCAACATGGAATTTATATAAGGAAGGGGAATTTGTTTTTAAAAATAAATATCGATTTATTTTTGAAATGGGGAAAATTATATCTAGTAGAAATATTTTTTGAAAATAAATAATTTTGGAGGAATTATTTGGAATCTGATGATGTTGCGCATCTCTATTGATAGTTAAATAACTGACTATCAATATTTACCTTTAAATAGGTATTTGTTGTGAATTGGATGAATTCGAATGCCACACTTATTTTTTTTTTAAAAATAAGCGCTCACTATTCGGGTTAGCCGGGAAAGGACCATGGGGTCGTATAACCCATTCCGAATAGTGATACGTCGTAATGAATAGCATTTGAAGACCGGTGTTGAAGACCGGGTATTTGTGAAAACGATAGAATGACCTATCGATTGTCTCTGCACTGGGTAGCTCCTGGTATAGAGATTTCCCTTTGTGATAGGAAATTTTATCGGGATTGTGAATATCCGGATTGCAAGGGCTTCGTAAGAAGTGCCTTCGGTTTTGTTCGAGCCCGGAACAGACTTGTATGGATTATATGTCTGACATTACAAGTTGAGATATAAAGCAGATTTCTTTCAAATATATTTCTGTTGGTGGCGGAGAATTTATTCTTTTAGCTTAACACCCTTCTCTGAGACGTACGTGCTCAGAGGTTATATAGTTGAAGTTATCAGCGATATATTCCCAATTTGGTAATGTGACATGCTGAGTGATGCTGAGATGATCATTGTATTGATTATTTGTGATAGGATCGTTTATTTGATCGTCTATCCTTGTGATCATTGTGTTGATCATTTGTTGACCCAAGGCATGGCTTTTGTATAAAGTATGTTTTTGTGGACGTGACTTCGTCGAGCCTCACACCCCGTGAATGGTCAAAACAGGAAACATGCGGCAAGGTTATGAGGGGTAGCGCCCTTTAGGATGTGTCCATTTCCTTCTGGAAAAGGGTGGTATCATGGTATGGAGCCCAGATACTTACTCATGTTGAAAACACTTTGTTATGATTGTGTGAATTGATTACGAGCGCTCGGTGAAAGGTCCCAAAGGACCGGGGGATGGCATATTCGGTCAGTTGTTACTCAGTTAGGGGTAACCCGGCCTTGTGTTGGTAGAGATCCGGTTTGGTTCTCGGGGATGTCCATCCAGAGGCATTCTCATGTGGCAATGGGAAGTTCCTTGGCCTGATCATTCGTTGGAAATCCAATTCCCGATACGAAACTTGTACGGTATTAGTTGTAGAACCTGCCATTCACTTATGGTGGTCACCACTGTTTGGATGGTAGCTATAGTAGGCATATTTCGAAATGTCTATGTTGGCTAAGATTTATATTCTACTTTCGAAATCAATTTTTCTCTACACTATGCACTAGTAATAATATCAAATATTATTTTAAATGCGTATCAAGCATCTTTGACTATCATAAGGAGAAATCTCCTCCGATTCTGCGTTTGCATTGTGTGTGTGTGCGGGAGGCCTTATGGTAGTCTCATTTTTAAAAGCATTGCGAATTGAATTTAAAAATATTCTTCTATTTTGATTTTAAAGATAAATAAACTGTTTTGAGTTCTCACACCAGTCACATGACTGACTTGGAGTTTATTGTTTTCCTTCCTAAACTCTGGGTGCCCACCAATTTCCACACGGGCAGTTAAGAGTTAGGTTTATCAGGATATTCTGGATATTCTGGAGTTGCTGGAGGCAAGCTGGATGGCACGGCATATTACTTATATAGTATTTCTTTTTCCGCTGCACTGTTTGATGTTGTTGAATATTGTTGTACACTCTGATGATATGATGTAATGAAATGAAATGTATAAAATGTAATAACTGATGTAGTTCTTTGTTTAAAGATTATTCATTTATTATTATATGTTGTTCCGCTGCGATTGTGAGATTGTTCTGTTATTCTGCTGTTCTGTTCCGTTCTATTCTTTTTTTCTTCTATTTTAAAATTTTCTGTTCTCTTTTCTATTTTCTCTTCTTCCTATTTTCTGTTTTCTTTTCTATCTTTTCCCTCTAATTTCTCTCTTTTTTCTTCTTCCTTTTTCTTAAATTCCTTTTAAAACCCATAACATTTCGGTTTTTCGGCAACGAAAAATCGCGTGCGTTACAGATGAGCAATATGCACACGGTCAATCATATTTCCGTATTCGATGCATAGAAATGGAACTGAGTACATGGGGAGAAATAGCCTGGGGTGTTTGTAACTCATCCAGTAAGTTACGAAAAGGGAAAGATAGAGCAAAGCAGAGGGATATAACCCTAACCCAAACTACTGTGTCAGTGGTATTCAATCAGTTTGAACCAGTTTAGGGATTTAAATGCAGAGCAGAAATAAACCCAGAAGTAATGAATACAGCGAACAACTCAATATATCTGCAATTATTTCCAACTTCAAAATGGACATAAATTGGAAAGTAGTGGTAGTAGAGGAACTACAGTTCCATATCTACAGTGCAGTACATACGGAAATGGTGGACAAAGAAACAATGTTGAATAGCAGCGCAGACAGTGAGTGTGTGTGGAATTGAGGAAGAAAATGTTCGTATAGTAGGGTGTTTGAAGACAAAGGCCATCTTCGTACTCAGCCAAAATCCAAGGTGGTAGATCGATCGGGAAGAAAATGGATACCAACCGCTGGCGTGGTTATAGCAAATTGAAAGAGAGTGCAGTTTGAAGTCAGCCAGCGCAACGCGCTGAGGATGAGCGTGGCAGATAATGATTTGGGGGAAAAAAATGCAGATTAGGGAGTGAGTAGGACTAACCTTTCAGACCCTCGTGAAGGAAATCTTCATGATGGCTATGGAGGAAGAAAATCGCTGCGGGCAAATAGGTCTATGTAGTGGAGGGGGGGGGGGGGAAAGCGAAGGCGGGATGTGGGCAGGTATGTAGAAGAAGGGGAAGATAGGAAAAGTGAAGGTGGGAATGAGGGTATGTACGGCTGGTTGGTAAGAGTGGCGGTTGAGCGCGTCGTCGTGTGTGCAGACGTTAACGGGGAGAGAGGTAATGCTGTTAGCAGTTGAAAAGTAATGAAACCGGGGAATGGGAGGAATACTGAAAAAGGACAGGTGTTTCTACGACAACGCTCTGGTTTCTCCTTTCCTATTTAAGTAATAGATAATTAATTAAATAAATAAGAATGGAATTTTATGAATAAAATATATAAGAAATTGGAAATTTGTAACTTGTAAATCAAAAGATATAAAAATTTAGAATATGTAATCATTGAATATTTTGTTAACTAACATGAATAAAATAAACTTGTATAACACTCAGTTACATTCTTAAAACACATATATTTACAAAAATGTTTAATAAGTTGAAATGTTAATAGAATATGTAATAGAATATTATACAGGCAAAACTTAAGCAATGGATGCGTTCAATGAAATTATTTCTAAATAAGAATTTTGATGAACAAGAAATGTTATGTATGTAAGTTAATATTGTGAAATAATTTATATATGTACATGTAAGAAAAAGAAAAGGACGTTATATGAGAAAAAAGGAATAGTAATGATGTAAAAAAAGAAACCAATTGAATAAACTTAAATATTGTGTTGAAATTATTGGTTATTTTGGCTTTTGAGATGATAGGAAAGGATACTTCTAACTCTATAAGGATGTATAGATAATATATCAAGTATTTATCTAAGGCTATTGAGCATAGGGTACACTTAATAGTCTATTTATCATCTTGTACGACTAAAAATGTCTGAACCTGAAAAATCATCAGTTTGGTTGCTATGGACATATGATTGATTCCTTTGTTACATATGATGGTCATGTTGTTTGTTTGCATGTAACTATTATTATATTGTGTTGATTTGTTTGTTATTAATTGAAGCAACTTAAATATATCTCTTTTCACGTATTATTAGTTTCTTTGGATTTTTCAAGTGAAGTACAAGTTTATGGAAATAATAGCTACTACTTTTGGTTTCATAAATTAAGCGTTCTTTTTCCGACTAATAGGTATATTTTTGGATTACAGGTTTCTAGCAATATTATATTGTTTCCCATGGTTTGGGATGTTTATTTTTTTAATATGATATATATATGATGATTATTGATATTATTATTTCTCCGCGACCTCTCCTTACAAAGGAGACTCTGCCGAAATTTTTCGTAAATTTTAGACTTGGAAATTTTGTGAAAAGTGAAATATTTTCAAACCTTGGTAGACTTGAATATGAAGAATTACTTGTAATTAATTGTATATTCTATTTAAATTAATCAGTTATGAAAATTAATTGTTTATAAATTTAATGCTTTGAATAAAATATAATGATTCTTTATTTTCTCCTTTTCCTAATTTCCTTCTTTTCCCTTTTCGAGGACGAAAAGTTTTGAGTAGGGGAGAGTGTAACGACCCATAATTTTCGATTATTAAAATATTAATTAAATAATATTTTATAATTTTACATTGAAATAAAACTAAAAAAAATTGATGTTACAAGGAGGAGAATAACTAGAATGTAATGTTAGTAATGTTAATATAAGGTAATTGCTAACTATTTTAATCTAATTTCCAATTAATTGAAGTGACTTTAAGGTTATAATTAGTTATAACTAAAAATAAGGAAATACATTGAACGTTGAAATTATATGTAATCAATTAGAATTGGCTAATATTGAATATTAAATCAGTAGTGTTGTCTGAACGCTACTAATAAATATTTAAAGTAATTTCAAACTAATTGAAATACATTGTAGGTTGACTTGGTTATGATTGTAAATAATGAAATAAATTAAATGATGTAGATGGTGAACTTGTATGTAATTAATTGAAATAGGTTAATATCGAACATAAAACCTTTTTGGGTAAGCAAATTTTAACCCTTGGTTGTAAAGAAGAAGATAAGGGGTATGAATTATTATTATAAACGATTTTATTAACTATTTTCTCATTAATTGATCGTTTTAATATTGAATGGGTAATTAATTGAATTAAGGCAATTGAATGTTGGGTTTAATGTTGGAATTGTATGTTAGTGATTAAAATAATTGTAACGTTATTTGATGATAAGTTGAAATAAGGAAATGAATTAAATGTTATATAAAAGGGGAAATTATATGAAATTAATGGAAAATTGAGTATAATCAGGATTGTGTAAGTAGTCATAACATTTGTTGTTAATAATAATCTTGTAAATGCGATTAAGTAAGTAAAAGGTAACATTTGTCATTCATCACCTATTTATTTAATCCATTGAAATTAAATTGAAAATCAATTGCAGTTAATCTAATTACCTGCTACAGTTAATATGAACTAAAGTGATAAATATAGAAGATTGAGGTAATGAAATGGTAAACCAACGTTAAGTACATATATAATATGATAATTGATTGAATAATAAGATTTAAAAAAAACAAAATAAGTATATGTTCAAATTTAAATTAATTAAAGAATTTATTGCCGTTAATTTGACTTGGAATCTTCTAATAAAAGGGAAAGAGAATTTATTTGAAATTAATGGCATTTAATGAAAGAAATGTACGTTTGTTATAATCCGTTATAAGTGTAATTTTGAAATTAATTACAATTATGTCTATTTGGGATCTTTCAATTTTAAAAAAAGAAAAATTAATATTAATTTTTGGATTTAACGAAAGAAATATACATTATTGTAAAAAAAATAAAAAGAACATTTTAATGAAAATAAAACGAACATTTTCATTTTTAAGGTAAAAATAATTCTATATAAGGAAGAAAAAAATGAATTTTAAAACAATATTTTACAGTCATTAAGTATACATTTGAGGCTGTATATAAGTGATTTTAACACTAATCTTGAAGTTTAAATTTAATTGACTTTTTAGGTTGTGCAATTCCCCTATGAGAAAAACATTATTTTGAAAGAAAAAAAACACTTGAATTTGAGTTCTAGATCATCTTTTTTTTGTAACGTTACACTGGTTACTGTATTCAAATTTATTTACTATATGTTAATTATGTGTAAACGAGTGTGAAAAGGGGTATATTCAGTGATATTATATTTAATTGAGTGGATCATGCAATTAACTAGATCCTAAGTGGTCTCTTCATTTCCTTATTATTCAATACACCTGCCACCATTTCCACATTTGGTTTTATTGCAATTCTTTGATGTAATTGAAACGTGAATTTATATCCTTTCTTATTCTTCCATTTTGTTTATTTATTTCCCAAAGCATCTACTTAGATCATATAGTTTTGTTTTATTTGTCCCTTCCATACATATTTCATTTGTCACTTCCCTTTCTTCTTTTGTTTTATATCATATATCATTCTTTCCCCTAGAAATTTCTTATTTTTCAAACATCAGACCTCGATTTGTTTCCCTCAAAGTCTCAATGTCAACATAGCTTTATACCTCTACTTAATTGCTTCCAATTCATTTTACTGAAGCTATGTTTAGAAAAAGAAAAGAATAAAAAAGTGTGAGCATCCATTTCTTCCTTAACCACATCCGTACCTTTCCTCATCGCCTTGCCTTCTTTTGCAAGAAGCCTTCAAAAAAATTGAACATTGAGAATTAGCCTTAATGTTTTTGGCTTTCCACTTCTTGCCTTTGTTTTGGGTACATCAAATTTGAAAACATGAGTTATTAAAGTTTCTTATTTAAGAATTAAATATGTATGGGTTTTTATTTTATTTTATATCCTTATAACCTGAATATCTTCCTCATACGAGCTTTGATACATGCGTAGTTTCTTTCCTTGGACTCGTATTGGAATTCCTAATAACATAAAATAGGTTTGGCTGAGTTTGGAGACTATTGGAGAAGGCATCTTTGTTTGGATTTTTGCGTTCTAAATATCAAAGGTGAGTGTTTTGACCCACTCACGAATACTAGATTATCTTATGCTACTTAAATTAAATTTATAATGTGATTAGAAATTTATTAATTGCTTTTGGTATTATTAGATTGTCATTTAAGTTAAATTTGAATTTATATTGAATTGAATTCGCCATTTATTTAATAATGAATATAAATTGCAAGTTATACACCTGATTATGATAATCAATTGATTGTTGTGATTTATTGGCTGATTTGGATGTTGGATTGTGATGGATGTTATTGGTTGTCATTTTGAATGATTGGATGTTTATTTATGTATATATCTTTGTTACCACTATGGATTGAAATGATAACTCGAGCGGTTTCCATTGATTTGGAAAGTTTGTTTTGGATACTGGTTGAAACGACATATAACATGTAATTTCTTTAATTTGGATTATTTATTAGAATTGAATTATTTGAAAGATTTAAGTTTTAAATTTAAAATTCAGATCTATTTTAATTAAAATGATTAAGATTGGTATTTTTGAATCGGTTGAAATCTTTTAAATAATTAAATCCACATTGTACACTTGATGGGAGTTGAAATTCCTGTTATACATCTCTGAATCCATTATAGTAATATTTTTGTTCTACTTATTTTGATTTGACTTACATAAGATCTTTTAGTCCTGACTCGATTGTTTTGTCTTTTTATTACGCTCGGGTCAGTCTGAGCTTTTTTAGTGTATTGAAGACCATTATATTTTGGAGGATGAAGACGGAGACGAGTCTACTATTTATTATTAATTATTCCACTACGTCATGTGTTCCGTTGCATTATTTATTTATTTCAACTGTATGTATAACTCTGATTTGTATTGTAAAGGTGTAATCAAATGTTATTTGTAAAACAGGTTCATTAACTGTTTATTTGATTTTTATATTTTGTCATTTCGCTGTGAGATTATGTGTTTTATCTTTCCTTCTTTTCTATTATTTTCTTATTTACCCCATTAACAGTCTTACCTTTTGAATGATTTCAGTTGACATGTGTGGTTTATTGTCGATTTAAATCATCCAAAAGGGTGGGATGTTACATATTTCACTTGAGTTGGATTTATTGATATAAGAATATTAATCCTGACTCGAGTGTTTTGTGTTTTGCTTTATGCCCGGGTTAGACTGAGTGTACCAGTATTCGAGGCCCACCTTTGGAGTTGGAGCTTTGCTTGAAGATCCAGCCATTTATTCTGCTTTCAGTATTCGATGATTCCAGTGATGTAGTCTGATTTGTACTTGATGTATCATATTTCTCTTCTCTTGTAAACTTTGATGTATCTTATATATTTATACAGTAGCTTCATCTACTACTATCTCTTTTACTTCCGCTACATATTATTACTCTGTGTGTGCGATTCTGTGATTATTTATTTACTGTATATCTGAGTTTTGTCAAAATTTAAATTAACAATTCGGTATTTTGTATTATTCAAGTCCGACATGTGCGGATGCGAATAGTCCAAAATAGCGGGTCGTTACATCTTTTGTGCATTGTTCATTCATCGCATATGCATTTACCACGGATGATCCCACTTCTTCTGTTCGTCATAATTTGTGGGATGATGCCACTTACTCTTTTCATCAACGATTTGTGACGATCCGGGAATTTTGGCAATTTAAATTGAAATAATAAATTGATTTTAAATATTTAAAAGTAAATTTTAACTTGAATTTCAAATATCAGTAAGTACTTGATAATTAAATTATTGAGCTATATAATTTAAAATTGGATAAAACATTGAATCTTCAGTTGTAAGCTTGTTAAAATAATTTGAAGGCTTATAAAATTTATAATGATAACACTGGAGATAATAGAATGATTGGAATTCAATTTAAAGGTGGTTTGTTCAATTTTGAAAATATATCGTTTAAATCGATATTTAAAAATGGCCTTCCGAGGCACAGTCTCGGAATTCGACGAAACCAGTTTTATTGGATCCGAAATGTTAGTTATTATCGGATTTCAATTTTCGTAGCAATCGGAGTTGTCGTTTGACCCCGTCAGCTCAAAACGTTTAGAAATATTTCAATAAAATTAATTTAAAATTGATCGTTTTCTTCTGTAACTCGCGCATATGGTCTAATTTGCTTCCGAAACACGTTCCATTGTGTTCGGAACGCGGGTAAAACCTTATCTACGCTTGTCGGCATGTCTGATTTGGGGTTCGGAATTTCGTGTTATGCAACGCAAGATATTTTCGATATTTTAATTATAATACAGTTAGGCGTACTCAAGAAGCTAATTCCCTGAACCTATGTTATATTCCCGTTCTCTCTCTCTCTCCTTTCAACAGATCGAAACCCAGCCCCTCTTTCCTTCCTCTCTAAAACCATATCATTTAAAAAAAAATACGAGAGATAATTAATGGCCGAACTTCCAATCTACGGCCTTGCGATTTCCCCAGCTACCTCCCTTCTTCCTTTATCAGGCCGAATTGATTTATCCCCTTTCGTTGATCGAACCGAGTTCGATGCTCGACACAAGAAGGCGGTCAATTGGAGGGGGAAGGCCGCAACGTCGTTCGTGTGGAGTGAAGGGGCATCGACATCTCGGCGTCGCTCGAAGCAGGGGAGTTTGGGTTTTGCGACTACGGTTCGGTCATAGCGTCGCTGGTTAGGGCTTCGAATGTGGATCTGGTAGTTGCGATAAGGCGGACTGAGACTCGATGGTGGAAGCATCGCGTGCTTGTGGCAGTAGGATTTGCGAATGGAGGTTTGTGGGGTTCTCTGGGTGATCTACAGGGAGAGGCTCAGTGATTTACAGGTGAGTAAATTCCTTATACTCGTTATTCTTTTCAGAGTTTGGCAGTTTGGTATTTCTTGGATTCATCTGAATAACTTGGTTCATCTGAGTTTGGAAGTGGAAGGCACTTTGTTTTTAAACCTAAACAATATATGTATGGTCAGGGAATTCGGGTTTGCCACAGTATAGCGATGATTAAAAAAAAGTTTTAGCAATGTGTATAATATTTAACCAACTGAATGTCTTCTTTAAGTATAATTAAGAATTGATAAATTATAAATTAAGTTAAAGATTAATTAAGTAATTGGGATTGTAATTAGTGTTTAAGTAATTAGTGTGACGCCCCACCTCTATACCCACGCTAGCCAAGAACATTACGGTGAATGCTGTCGACTAGCACGGAGAATAAGGCTGTTGAGGAGCGACCATCCATGTAATTTCTTTGCGCAAGCACCGATATGTCAGATAATATAACATGCATTCTATTTCAAGAGGAAATCCGACATACCGACACAAACTCAAAGCTACTACACAGTGGCTATATAAATCCTTCGGAAAACAAATATAGAAATAAGCATAACACAAATCAGTCACAGACAATTCATATCACAAAGGCGGAATAAGATATGAATATTACACTAGAAAGTGTACATCAGAGTAGTGGTCTAAAAAGATCCACAATATCATAAAAGAATAGTTACACGAACTACACAAAAGAATAAGTATACATTAAGGAGTCTATATCTCAAATGTATACAACAAAATAACTACTAATCTAAGTAGTTAACCCAAAAGTCAAGGAGTTAATCCCGGATGAGAAGTCAAGCAGAAGCACATGTAACATCTCGGTCTGACCCGAGTATTATTTAATAAGAAAATAATAAACGGATCAGTCTAACTATAAATATCAGATGAAACGATATAGAATAAGAGATATGACAAAACACATAATAATCACAATGCCAAGCTGTGATATATATATATATATACTTAGTTGATAATCATCAAAAGATTAATCAACGTCACCAAATCTACACAAGAATCAAAGAAACGTCATACTCCTTATTTCGTTCACCATACCATAAATATTGACGATAATATCAATGTCAATCACAAAAGTCAATGACACACAAATTCCAGAAGACTACGCAAGAAATCCAGAAATCACCAAAGTCAATGACACACGAATTCACCAATGCACAAAATATTGATAAAACTTATCAATGGAAATCACGAAAATTGGTGAAACACAAATTCTAGGAATCTACACAAGAAATCCAGAAATCACAAAGGGGGGGAGGCCTATCACAAACGGGAGCATAAAGCACACCAACACGTGTATCACAAACGGAACGCTAATTCCATGGTCGCTAACCATCACAAATTGAGCCGAAGCTCCACAAACGGCCCGAAGACCATGGGTTGCTACCCCATCACAAATTGAGTCGAAACTCCACAAAACGGGGTTTAGTCTCCCTCGCAGACAAAGAGACATCGCACATTGCTAGTCTAAATCACAAAGATGATCGTCATGATCAGCGAGAAGTGGCGATTACACTAAGCTAGTAAATATATGAGTTTAGCTTCATGTCCCATAACCACTTGCTTAACTTAAATATTTACGAACAAACTGTAAATCTCCACTAGAAAATTGTCACAAGAGGTTCAATTGAACAAGTCCAAGAATTAACCGACAAAGTAAACGAAAGCGTTTCATACCACTTGTTTTACTAAGCCATTTAATTAGATTTCTCATACGAGTGAGGTAAAGGTTTGTATATACTAATAGATTGGAAAACGGTTTTATAAACGAATTTGGTATTAAAATAGTATTGAAATCGTTTGAGGAAAGAGTTTTGATATTTACTACTAGTATAGAAAACCTTTATATTTTTAAAGTGACAAATCACGAAGAAGATTGTAAGAACAATCAATCACAAAAATTCACATACGAAGACGTGAATAAAATCCAATGAAATCGATAAAGGATCCATCGAAATGGATATTCAAAAATCCCTAAAAAGAGTCATCAAAATCATAATAGATGATAACAACAAATAGGATTATCACGAATCGATTTAAATTTGGAATTTCAATCCAAAAAGGCAAATTGGTCTCAAACAGCAGGTTCAGTCGACCGAACAGAGATTTTCAGTCGACTGACCCTGTACATGGAAATTTTCCAGGTTCAGGAAACTTTCTGATTCCAGTTTCAGTCGACTGTGCAGAGATTTTCAGTCGACTGAATCATGCCTGGAAACTCTCGGGTTTCAGGTTCAGTCGACTGAACAGCGTTTTCGGTCGACTGAATCATGCCTGGACTGTTTTTCAACCTTATTCAAATGAAGAGCAAACTCTTCCAAAATGCAACCGGACGAACATTGGCTCTAAGGGTTTATGCCAATCGGCAACCCGGCCCTATATGCTCCTCGGTGCATCACCAAAAACATGATCAAACATCCATAAAAGGATTTCTCACAAATTTGACTTAAAAACCCAAAAATTGGAATATTCACAAAACCAATCCAAATCAAGAGCAAATGCACATGAATAAGTGTTGGGAATTCATACCCAACAACCAAAGATATTTACAGTCATAGATGTGAGATAAAAATCTCACCTTTTCTCAAAATCAAACAAGAAGAAGCTTGAAAGCAAATGGAGAATCAACCTCTCTTCAACACAACCCAATTGATCTTGAATCTAAGCTCAAAAACAAGAACATTCCCAAAATTAGGTTTAGGAATTTCTGAAATTGGTATGAGAATAAGTTGGAGAAGAAGAAGAGAAGCTTACCAATGGGTTCTTCTTGAGTTTGGAGCTAGGAATTTGATTTGCAAGAGAAGCTAGGGTTTTGGAGTTTTAATTTCCAATCTCTCCCACCATTAAAGCTAAGAAAACTGAAATGAGAAGAGAATGAGAGTGAGTGGGGAAGAGTGGCTCAGATTTGAGCATAAGTTAACATAGGGCTGAGCCCAAACCAAACCCAAAGTAAAACGTAGAAGAAATCAACTTTCTCCAAACATATCGAAGCTTATGCTCAAAAAGGTCGCAAACGGCATTTTAAACTCAATGGGAGTGGTCCCGAGCCCTAATTCGACCGTACACAAAAAGTAGCTTTTCGGACAAAAATCCGACTAACGATAAAATATTTAAATAAAATATTTAAATATAAAATCGATAAATATGCTGGTTGTTACAGACTCCCCTCCTTAAAGAAATTGGGTCCTCGCAATATTACAAGAAGAAGATATATAGTAACAACCATAAAAGCATATTCAACACAAAAGAAGTTTGAAATAAGAAGTTCACCTCAAAGAGCACGAGAAAGTAAGTCCGGATGTGTACGCTCGATGTACTCTCTAGATTCCCAAGAACAATCCTTACGATTTGACGACCATTGAACTTTAACAAGCGGAACATCTTTATTTCGAAGTTGTTTGACTTCCGAAGCAATGATACGAATAGGATGTTGCTCATAAGTTAAATTAGGCGAAACTTCAATCTCTTCCACAACACCGGGCTCAAGAATAGAATCAGAATCTCGAAGACATTTCCGAAGTTTAGAAACGTGAAACACGTCATGCATGGCAGAAAACTGAGCCGGTAATAAAAGGCGATAAGCCATGGAACCAATACGTTCGGTGATAGGAAATGGCCCAATATATCGAGGCGCAAGTTTTCCCGATCGACTGAAACGTACAACACCTTTCATTGGTGAAACTCGAATAAACACAAGATCTCCCACAGAAAATTCTAACTTCCTTCTCCGGTTATCGGCATAGGATTTTTGTCTACTCTGGGCTTCATTCATCCTATGACGAATAAGATCAATCTTTTCTATAGAATCCCGAATAAAATCTGGATCTAAAACCAGCTTCTCACCGGCCTCAAACCAACAAGAAGGAGATCGGCATGGCCTTCCATAGAGTGCCTCAAAAGGTGCCATAACAATACTAGATTGGAAGCTATTATTATAGGAAAATTCAACAAGTGAGATATGATCTTCCCAACTTCCACCAAAATCAAGAACACAAGCACGAAGAAGATCTTCAAGAGTTTGATTCACACGCTCGGTTTGTCCATCGGACTGGGGATGATAAGCGGTGCTAAAATTAAGCTTCGTTCCCAAAGCTTTTTGAAGACTCTTCCAAAATCCACTAGTAAACAATGGATCACGATCACTAACAATAGAAGTAGGAACACCATGCAATTTAACAATTTCTTTGATAAATATTTTGGCCAAAAGAGGAACGGTTCGTTTAGACCGAACGGGAATAAAATGGGCGGATTTAGTAAGTCTATCAACAATTACCCATAAGCTATCATAACCCGATCGAGAACGGGGAAGGCCATCTATAAAATCCATGGAAATTTGATCCCACTTCCAAACTGGAATTTCTAAAGGTTGCAATAACCCTCCGGGCCTTTGATGTTCGGCCTTAACGAGTTGGCAAGTCATGCAACGTTTAACGAAGTTAGCGATGTCAAGTTTCATTCCCTCCCAATAATAAAGTCGCTTCATGTCCGCGTACATTTTACTACTACCGGGATGAATGGTAAATTTAGAGTGATGAGAATCTGCTAAAATATCTTTACGAAGATCCCTAACATTTGGCACGATAAGTCTACCAAATTTCCGAATGCCGCCACGAGAATCGATATTAAAGTCTTTCAAACCTTCATTATCAATTTTATCCTTAATATTTTGGCCAAGAAGAACCAATTCAGTATCTAGCCTTTGAGCTTCAAGAATGCGGTCTAAAAGAGATGGACGAGCCTCAAGGCTACATATAACAAATGATGAGCATAAATAGGAAACACGGTCTCGAATTTCGCATGTGGATAAAATATCGAGATCGTTCCATTCGGATATCATCATAGAAACAACAACTTGTTGTTTACTGCTAAGAGCATCGGCGACAAGAGTACCCTTACCGGGAGTATAAAGAATACCAAGATCATATGGTGCAAGAAATTCGAGCCAACGCTGTTGACGCAAATTAAGTTCCTTTTGAGAGAATAAATATTTCAAAGACTTATGATCTGTGTAAAGAACAAATTTCTCTCCTAAGAGATAATGACGCCAAATCCGAAGAGAAAAAACAATAGCCGCGAGCTCTAAATCATGAGTGGCATATCTAGTCTCAGCAGGCTTTAATTGCCTAGAAGCGTAAGCAATAACGCGTTCCTTTTACATAAGAACGGCACCCAAACCAATGCGACTAGAATCGGTATAAACAACGAAATCTTGATTCCCATCGGGAATAACAAGAATAGGAGCATCAGAAAGAAGTTCTTTTAATTTCTGAAAAGAAGCTTCACATTTGTCCGACCAAATGTATTTAACACCTTTCTTGGTCAAGCTAGTGAGAGGAACGACAACTTTAGAAAAGTCTTTAATAAAACGACGGTAATAGCCCGCCAATCCAAGAAAACTACGAATCTCTGTCACACTCTCCGGTCTCTTCCAATCTTGAATCGCTTCAATCTTTGAAGGATCCACGGAAATTCCGGATTCAGAAATAATGTGACCGAGAAATTTCACACGAGATTGCCAAAAGTGGCACTTAGAAAATTTTGCCTTTAATTGATTACTCCTAAGAGTTTCCAACACAATCCGAAGATGTTTTTCATGCTCCTCCTCGGTTTTAGAATAAACAAGAATATCATCGATAAAGATGAGAACAAACCGGTCAAGAAAGTCTTTAAAGACTCGATTCATTTAGTCAACCAAATAAGCCGGGGCATTTGTTAACCCAAATGGCATAACAAGCCATTCATAAGATCCATACCGAGTACGGAACGATGTCAAAGGAATACTATCCTCTGCAATACGAAGCTGATGAAAACCGGTAGCCAAGTCCAATCGTGAAATGACTCTAGCACCACTAAGTTGATCAAATAGATCATCAATCCGAGGTAAAGGACATTTATTTTTGATAGTAAGATTTTTAAGCTTGCGGTAGTCAACGCAAAGCCTAAGTGTACCATCGGATTTCTTCACAAAAATAGCTGAAGCTCCCCAAGGCGAGGAACTAGAGCGAATAAATTTCTTCGTTTCCAATTCAGATAATTGTTTACGCATCTCCTCGTTTTCTTTATTGGACATGCGATAAGGAGGACGAGTGATAGGTTGAGCTCCCGGAATAAGATTAATTCTGAATTCAATTGCTCGCTTGGGTGGTAATTCTAAAACGGGCTCGAATATGTCGGAAAATTCAGAAACAACGTGAATAAGAGAGATAATATCACCCTCATCATCATCATCGTCATCACGAGGATTTAAAGAATATAAAGATGCAACCAAAGCAGAATCTGAATCTTTAAGAATAACAGAAACCTGATTAACAGATTGAGGATGTCGAAGATGAATAGTCCGCTCAGGACATAGGATATGAGCTTCATAACGGTTAAGCCAATCCATTCCCAAAATCATTCCAAAGCCTAAATAACGCATGACATGCAAATCGGCTCGGAAAGAAAAATCACACAAAATAATCTCGACATCTTTACACAATAAACTGATTGTTGCGGATCCACCAACCGGATTCGCAATCCTCAAAGAAGTCATTAAACACAAAACATCCAAGGAAAAAGTATCAACAAGTTCTTTTGATATAAAAGAATGGGACGCACCCGTATCAAAAAGAACTCGAATAGGATGATCACGAAACAAAATAATTCCATCTAGAATAGAATGAGAAATAACTTGGCCACGGGATGTGTTGCCAGGGGCTTGAGCAACATTTAACTTTCCCTCTTGCTTGCCCTGAAGCTTGGGGCATGAAGATATAACATGACCGGGAACTTTACAGTAGCGACAAGAAAGAGACTTTAGACACTTGTTCGCATAATGGTCCTTCGAACCACAATTATAGCATTCCCCACGACCAAAGGAAGAAGTCTTTGTCACGGAGGTTGCTTGCTTCCCTTTCTTATTGGGATAAGGGCCTTTGAATTTGCTTGGCCTCTTCTTGTTATTGTTGAAGTTTGGTTTGGAACCCACCACTTCAACATCATTCTCTCTATCCGCCTCTTCAAGACGAAGAGCGATATCAACGAGTTGGTCGAAAGAAACTTCTAATTTTAGAAGTAATGGCTTCTTGAGACTTTTGTTTAAGCCATAAACAAATCTCTGATTCTTCTTCAGAGGGGTGTTGATGTATTCAACCCCATATTTGGAAAGCGACTCGAAGGAGGCGACGTAATCAGTCACGGAGGACTCACCTTGAACAAGGTCTATAAATCGTCGAGCCAATGTCACTTTCTCTGATTCTGGTACGAATTTTAACTCGAAGCGTTCTCGGAATTTCTCCCAAGTGAGATCCGCTTCATTAATCTCAGAAACAAGAAGCTCGTACCAGTCTAATGCTCTTTCTCGGAGCATACTAGAGGCCACATGAACTCGGTGAAGGTCAATAAGATTCATGCGCGAAAAGATGCGATCGCATGCTCTTAGCCAAGCCTGTACTTCAATAACAGTTTCGGAACCTTTGAATGGCTCCCCACCCAAATTAGTGTAATCGCTACACAAGCGTGCAAATCCCGACTTTGGGTGAGTAGGTTCCGGGTTAGCTCCAGCTGCTTGAGCATTTGTTACCAAATCAAGAAGCTGTTGAGCAGTCATAAAAACTCCATCCTGGGGCGGAGTGCTAGATGGCACGGCTCTGGGGCGGCCTGGTCTAGACATTTCTCTTCCTTTAGAAAGAAAGAAGGAAGAAGAAGAAGGTTATTCACAAATGAATACCAAGCAATCTTGATAGATAAAACAAGGAATCATAAAAAAAATAGGATAGAACGGTACGAAGACCCGAATAAAATCCTAAAGCACAACTCCTAAGATGGACTAAGGACGATGATCCTTGTTATAATATTCCATATTGTTCCGAAGTTTGGCTCTGATACCAAGCTGTGACGCCCCACCTCTATACCCACACTAGCCAAGAACATTACGGTGAATGCTGTCGACTAGCACGGAGAATAAGGCTGTTGAGGAGCGACCATCCATGCAATTTCTTTGCGCAGACACCGATATGTCAGATAATATAACATGCATTCTATTTCAAGAGGAAATCCGACATACCGACACAAACTCAAAGCTACTACACAGTGGCTATATAAATCCTTCGAAAAACAAATATAGAAATAAGCATAACACAAATCAGTCACAGACAATTCATATCACAAAGGCGGAATAAGATATGAATATTACACTAGAAAGTGTACATCAGAGTAGTGGTCTAAAAAGATCCACAATATCACAAAAGAATAGTTACACAAACTACACAAAAGAATAAGTATACATTAAGGAGTCTATATCTCAAATGTATACAACAAAATAACTACTAATCTAAGTAGTTAACCCTAAAGTCAAGGAGTTAATCCCGGCTGAGAAGTCAAGTAGAAGCACCTGTAACATCTCGGTCTGACCCGATTATTATTTAATAAGAGAATAATAAACGGATCAGTCTAACTATAAATATCAGATGAAACGATATAGAATAAGAGATATGACTAAACACATAATAATCACAATGCCAAGCTGTGATATATATATATATATACTTAGTTGATAATCATCAAAAGATTAATCAACGTCACCAAATCTACACAAGAATCAAAGAAACGTCATACTCCTTATTTCGTTCACCATACCATAAATATTGACGATAATATCAATGTCAATCACAAAAGTCAATGACACACAAATTCCAGAAGACTACGCAAGAAATCCAGAAATCACAAAAGTCAATGACACACGAATTCACCAATGCACAAAATATTGATAAAACTTATCAATGGAAATCACGAAAATTGGTGAAACACAAATTCTAGGAATCTACACAAGAAATCCAGAAATCACAAAGGGGGGAGGTCTATCACAAACGGGAGCATAAAGCCCACCAACACGTGTATCACAAACGGAACGTTAATTCCATGGTCGCTAACCATCACAAATTGAGCCGAAGCTCCACAAACGGCCCGAAGACCATGGGTTGCTACCCCATCACAAATTGAGTCGAAACTCCACAAAACGGGGTTTAGTCTCCCTCGCAGACAAAGAGACATCGCACATTGCTAGTCTAAATCACAAAGATGATCGTCATGATCTGCGAGAAGTGTCGATTACACTAAGCTAGTAAATATACGAGTTTAGCTTCATGTTCCATAACCACTTGCTTAACTTAAATATTTACGAACAAACTGTAAATCTCCACTAGAAAATTGTCACAAGAGGTTCAATCGAACAAGTCCAAGAATTAACCGACAAAGTAAACGCAAGCGTTTCATACCACTTTTTTTACTAAGCCGTTTAATTAGATTTCTCATACGAGTGAGGCAAAGGTTTGTATATACTAATAGATTGGAAAACGGTTTTATAAACGAATTTGGTATTAAAATAGTATTGAAATCGTTTGAGGAAAGAGTTTTGATATTTACTACTAGTATAGAAAACCTTTATATTTTTAAAGTGACAAATCACGAAGAAGATTGTAAGAACGATCAATCACAAAAATTCACATACGAAGACGTGAATAAAATCCAACGAAATCGATAAAGGATCCGTCGAAATGGATATTCAAAAATCCCTAAAAAGAGTCATCAAAATCATAATAGATGATAACAACAAATAGGATTATCACGAATCGATTTAAATTTGGAATTTCAATCCAAAAAGGCAAATTGGACACAAACAGCAGGTTCAGTCGACTGAACAGAGATTTTCAGCCGACTGACCCTGTACATGGAAATTTTCCAGGTTCAGGAAACTTTCTGTTTCCAGTTTCAGTCGACTGTGCAGAGATTTTCAGTCGACTGAATCATGCCTGGAAACTCTCGGGTTTCAGGTTCAGTCGACTGAACAGAGTTTTCAGTCGACTGAATCATGCCTGGGCTGTTTTTCAACCTTATTCAAATGAAGAGCAAACTCTTCCAAAATGCAACCGGACGAACATTGGCTCTAAGGGTTTATGCCAATCGGCAAGCCGACCCTATATGCTCCTCGGTGCATCACCAAAAACATGATCAAACATCCATAAAAGGATTTCTCACAAATTTGACTTAAAAACCCAAAAATTGGAATATTCACAAAACCAATCCAAATCTAGAGCAAATGCACATGAATAAGTGTTGGGAATTCATACCCAACAACCAAAGATAATTACAGTCATAGATGTGAGATAAAAATCTCACCTTTTCTCAAAATCAAACAAGAAGAAGCTTGAAAGCAAATGGAGAATCAACCTCTCTTCAACACAACCCAATTCATCTTGAATCTAAGCTCAAAAACAAGAACATTCCCAAAATTAGGTTTAGGAATTTCTGAAATTGGTATGAGAATAAGTTGGAGAAGAAGAAGAGAAGCTTACCAATGGGTTCTTCTTGAGTTTGGAGCTAGGAATTTGATTTGCAACAGAAGCTAGGGTTTTGGAGTTTTAATTTCCAATCTCTCCCACCATTAAAGCTAAGAAAACTGAAATGAGAAGAGAATGAGAGTGAGTGGGGAAGAGTGGCTCAGATTTGAGCATAAGTTAACATAGGGCTGAGCCCAAACCAAACCCAAAGTAAAAAGTAGCAGAAATTAACTTTCTCCAAACATATCGAAGCTTATACTCAAAAAGGTCGCAAACGGCATTTTAAACTCAATGGGAGTGGTCCCGAGCCCTAATTCGACCGTATACAAAAAGTAGCTTTTCGGACAAAAATCCGACTAACGATAAAATATTTAAATAAAATATTTAAATATAAAATCGATAAATATGCGGGTTGTTACAATTAGTAATTAGTGATTTACAAATGAGTAATTAGGTTTATAAATCAACAAAGAAGGTAAATAATTAACAGGTAGGGAGTAATGAGTTCATAAATTATGTGGGAAAGGACTAAATTAATAATCACCGATGAAATTAGTTGGATGAAGTGGATTGCAAAATTTTAGAGGGCTAAGGTGAGTAAATCTCACACCGATAGATTTTATTAAAATTTCAATGATTAAATTTAAATAACTAGTTGGACGAATAAATTATTTGGATGTTTTACTGATGATGACGTGACCTTGGTTTTGGATGGTTCTCGAGTTAAACGTGATTTGATTCGAAGATTTAGGGTTTTAGCTTGTTTTTAAACTTAAGTTCTAAATAAGGAAAAATATTTTCATTTTAATGTTGATAAGGACTTGGTGATTTGTGATTCATCAAATTAGTAGAATAATTAAATGGATAATTAATTCAATTAAATGAGAATAATCATTGTACGGCTTAATGAGTAATTACTTAAAGTAATAAATAAAATATAACTACCCGCGGAATAAATGCAAGAGATTAATTAATATCATTGATTAAGGAGTAATTAAATTATTAATGAAGTAAATAAAAAGGTAGTTAATTATAGAATGAGATTAATCGAGAATGATTAATATTGTGGTTGAATTTGTGTAATTAATTTAGATTAGATAAATTAAAATATTACTGGAAATCATTAATCTTTATAATTGACGATATAATTAAAGATTGAATAAAGAAGATGAATTAAATTGATAATAAGCGACTTATGAGAAGTAAATTAATATAAGTAATCAAGGATTATTGTAATTAAAATGGTTAATTAATTCACGAAGTAATTAAGATTACTGATTGATTTTGGTTAAGGAAAATTAATATCGTGAAATTAATTGAAGTTAATTACTTGAATGTAATGGGAAGACAATTGATCCCAGGATAATTAATTAAGATGAATAACGAAGGGTTGAATAATTAATGGATTTGTAATCAATTAATATTGAATGAAGAAATCTAAGTGGATGAGGTTAGTAATTCAGCCAGGATTAATTCAATTAATTTGGAAGTGATTAAATTTTGTTTATGGGTGATTGAATGGTATTGGATGCTTAAATGTGTTGATATCTCTGATATGAAACGTTGTAAATTTTATTTGAATAGCTTGGTTTAGGATAACATGATTTTCGAAGAGACCGGGGACGGGTATCATGAAATACCCGAATCCACTTCGAATTAAATTTAAATTTATGTGTGAAATCAATAGGCTGGAATAAACCGATGTAAATGAATTGGATTATTTTATCTAAGTGGGTACTTAGAAACGGATTTGAGAAATAAGTGTTGTCTATTACAAATTGTAAATTGGAAAAAATTGATATGTTTTCCCGGGTTCATATAAGTTGTTTGCTTTGGTATTCCATGTTGGTTGAGTTTACTCACGCTGGTTTCTAGCCTGACCCGGGTGTTACTTCGATGTAATGCTCGGGTCAGACCGAGTATTACAGATTTTCAGGTTAGGACGTTCAGGAGCTCAGGAGGCGAGCTGGTGGCGATATCGTATTGAGTTTATCCGCTGTATTTATATTATTGTTTATTTGAGTCATGGCAATTGTATAGATATTCAGTGACTGTATATATGTAAAACTCTGATGTACTAAAATGTAATCGACAGATATAGTATTCTTTTACAACTGTTATTATTTATTATTATATTTTATCCGCTGCAATTGTGAGATGTTTGGTGTTTTCGATCTTCTTCTTCTATCTCTTTCTTCTTTTTCATAACTATCTGGAATTTTCGGGTTCGAAAATTTCGGGTTGTTACATTTGGTATCAGAGCTGAAAGGTTAAGCGGGAACCTTGGCTCAGGTGGGGATTACTCATTAAATAGAGTCTGTAGTACTCTAGAATGAGTTGAGTGTATATATATGAGCGCGTACTTGTTATTTTCTTATATAAAGGTTTTAAATGGTTTTATGTAAAAGTATATTTTGATATATACACCGATATTCTCTTCTAATGAATATTTAGGTGATTGGGTGTTAAATTATTGGAATTAAGTTAAAAAGGACTATAATACAACCAAATTAAAATTAAATTAATTACAAATGAAATTCTAGAAATAAAACTCAGAAATTAGAATTGTTTGAAACTTTAAATGAACAAAGTTAAATTTGGTTTAAAAATGTTAAACCAATCTTTGAGAATTTAGCTCGAATTATATAATTCGAGATGGTTTAAATTTGAAGTTGGAATTGAACTCATTCAAATTGAATCCGATTTGAATTAATTGGATTTGGGATGGAAGATGTATAATTTCAAAAATTTAATGGAAGATTTGAATTGGATTGAATTGAAATGATTGAAATTGAAGTGGGTTCAATTGAATGGATACTAGTCCAAAGTAATTAGAATAATCTTGAAATTGTAATTAAAGTGGAATTGGTTTAAAATCAAAAAGGAATTTGAGATATAGATTGTAAATGTAATTTATAAATTGAAATAAACTTCGTAAATAAATGAGGTTATAATTTGAAATAGAATTCCGGAGAATATTTGAAAATAAAGTGAGATGAAATTCCAGAGTAATGTTTAAATATGAATTGGATGGTTGGGGAATTTGGAATTTTTGGGAAAAATTTAGAATTCCTTTGGATTTGGAAGTGGTTTCCAAAGGTTTTGGAGAAAATAATAGTATTATTTCAAAAAAAACAAAAAACAAAAAAAAAATTGGTGATGAAATTGAAATCTGGGAGATTTGAAATCAAAAATGTTTGGAAATGTTTTTAAAGAAAGAAAAGCATTGAACTCTTTCGGTCACTGGAAAATAACGTCGGTGATGACTGCACAATCATCGATGTTTATTTTCAAGTTTCTAAAAGAGAAATTGCTACCAAAATGTTTTAATTGGAATAGTTTGTGAACTAGGTTTGGATTTGAAATTCTGGAATCTTGATAAAATGTTTATGGAATAAAAAAAATATAAGTAGAGATAAGTTGAAATGAAGAATTAGACTCAGAAATTTGAGATTGTTTAAAAACTTCAAATAAAAGTTAATTTGGTTTAAAAGGTTAAATCAACCTTTGAGAATTTAACTCGAATTTATATAATTCGAGGTAGTTTAAAATTCAAGATTGAAATTGAATTAGTTCAAAATTTAATTTGGTTTGAAGTAATTAGATTGGATTAAATTGAAGCGATTTGGATTCTGAAATTAAATTGATAATAATTCAAATTGATTGGAATAATATGAACTTATAATTAAAACTGAACAGGATTAAAATCAATTAGAATTTGATTTAAATTTGGGAAGGAATCAAGATTGATTCAACTTGAATTGGGAATTAATCAAGTCCAATGGAATTTGGAGTTATTTGAATTGGAATTGGGTCAATTTAAATGGAGATTTAAATTGAATTGTTGGGAAAGTGAACAGTTGGCTCTTGACAATTTTCAATATAAATTGTTTTGATATAAACTTATTTTTCTAAGCTATTAAATATATACAACCTTTCTTTCTTAAGGCCAATCCATTTTATATACTTATTTTACGATTATTTTTGAAGCTATTTAAACATTTTTCAACTATTTTCTAAACTAATTACTATTTTACAACTATGTTGCATACAACTATTTTACAATTATCTAAAATTCCTAAAATTATTTAACTCTTTTCCAACTAAATTACTATTAGTTAACTAGTTTACAGCTATTTTGCAAACTAAAAATTATTTTTCAACTACTTATCTATTTTTAAAATTTTCAAGCTATTTTCTAAATATAAACTGGTCGGAGTTCAAACTGTTATTGGAAAATACCCAACTGAGATGAGAATTGATGTAATAATCCAAATGGGGGTTAATGTAAAGGTGAATAAGGAATGTAAAATGGTTCTTTTGAACTGAAAGAATATTTTGAGAAATATGAAATGAATAAAGATGGAAATTGGATATTTCTATGGTTTTTGAGAGTGTTTGGAGTATAAAAGGGTTTTATACAAGAAAGTAAGGATCCAAAGTTTTAAAAATTTATATATATGTATATATATATATATATATATCTGAATATATATAAAGGATCTTATGAGGATTTTGGAAAAAGTTTTTGGAACCTTTGGATTTGGAAAGGCGTTTGATTTTTGGGTAAAATCAATACTGAATTTGGAAAGCCTAGTTTGAGAATTATCGATTTTGGGAATAATCGATTTTGTGTAAAGGAGCTTTGTATGATATCATATGTTAACGCTAAAATTTGAACGCTAACACCCCGGTGTATGAGTTGTAATTGTGAAAGCACCACCCGATAGCTCGGGAACAGATTACAAGCAAATAATAGCAGAAAAGTGGTAAACAACAACAATTTTATAGTGGTTCGGCTTAAGGGTATAGCCTACGTCCACTTTAAGTACTTTTATTAATAATCTCGTTACAAGCTGATACAATTCTTCCCAAGTACAATACACTTTGAATTACAAGAGACTTAGAACAAGTAGCCTAAACTTCGATGAAGATGAGAGTTTTCGAATCCATGTTGGATGTATGTGATCTCTTCTTGAAGTTGTTTGTAGCGTTCTTAGTGTCTTGAGAGCTTCAAGTGTTAAATTGGTTCGGAATGCAGCAGAGTATCGGCGCTTGAAGAGAGTGAGCTCCAAAGTCCTTTGAATGTTGGAGGTGGCCTTGTATTTATAGGAGTTTTCAGCCTTAAGTCGTGAGTCGTACCCGGCTCATGCCTGACTCGTGGCCGAGTCAAATTAGGTCGTGGCCGACTCATAGAACCATCCCTTCACTCCTCCAATGCTTATTCCTCTGCTGGATTCTATGACAAGTCTTGAGTCGTGTCCGAGTCAATCTTCCTTGGCATAGGCACTGTGGCAATGGGTTACGACTTAACGACTTTAAGTCGTGGGCGAGTCATGGTGAGTCGTCTCATGTTAACTCAAGGCCGAACTACTGGCTCGGTCCAAAGAGATAAGTCGTTCTCGAGTCAACCGAACATAACTCCTTTTATGCTAGCATAAGTCGTATACGACTCATCACGGCCGTAGCTAGTCAACGAGTTATCTCATTTCAGTATGGTTTTGAACTTGTCCCCGAAGCCTTAGGTCGTATCACCTTTTAAGTCGTAAACTTTCATGAGTCGTTAATGTCTTACCTTGCTGGCCTTCCTTACCCGTCAGATCCCCTGAGTCGTACAATCTCTCCTTGAGTCCTTTAAGTCGCCTTGGACTTTAGGTCGTTAACTCGTTGAGTCGGGGACTAGATGAGTCGCTGAGGTTGTTGAGCCGGGGTCTTGCTGAGTCGGCCTTTTCTTACGAACCGCTAATCCCTTGAGTCGTATATCCAATGATTCGGTAAGGACCTTAAGTGGATGAGTCGGGATCAGATGTGTCGGTCCTAGATGAGTCGGATCTAGATAGATGAGTCGTTCTTCCCTCTACATGGATGAGTCGGTATTAGTTGAGTAAATGAGTCGGTCCAAGTTTCAGCGGGGTTAACATTTGCCCCTCGAAGCACGCGCCTAAGTCGTAGGTCGCGTGCTTCGACTTATCTTAACCCGCATGTGCCGACTCATGTCCTACTACCTTAGTACAAAAGGCATGAATCGTTACTTTCATCTACTTCTTCTCATACCAATCTCCTAAAACGCTTCTGCCATTAACACTTCTTCGAGCTTCCCAAGACGATTTCAACTCAATCCACCTTCAATTTTTTCGGGCATCATACTACGTAAGCAATCCTGCTTTCCTTCCGATTGTCGATCATCACTGGCTCATTCGTTTAATTTTCCATTCCTGGTTCGTTCCTTCGAGCTTTACGAGTTTGGTTGGATTGATCGCCGATGAATTTGGCTTGCCTGATTTGTCTTGTGGCGATTCGTCATTCGAGGCGATTCTGTATCGTGATAGGATTAAAGTTGTTATTTTTGGAGATTCCATTGGGTTAACGGGTTATGGGTTAGGATTTGGAGATCTTCTTGCTGCTTAGAACTAGAGTTTTTTCTTTTCACCACGACTCACGATTCAGAGCGCTGCCGGCTCAAAACACCAACGACCCAAAATTGAATCGACTCATCCTAGCTTGCCCCCCAATGCTTAGGTCGTGGACGAGCTAGCCAGAGAACCGATGATTTGTCTTGACCCGTAGGAAAAACTCTTGAGTTGTTGGCGAGTTAGCACTTAAAGCGCTGCCGAGTTAGCATTCGAGTTGTGTATAATTTAGCTCTTGAGTCGTTTACGACCTAGCACTTGAGTCGTCTACGACTTAGCACTTAAGTCGTCTACGACTTAGCACTTGCACTCCTAAACTCCGCTTGAATTTTGAACTGCTGCTTGAATTTCAAACTGTTGAACTCTGCTGCATTCTTTTACAGATTACTTTGACTTGTAGGTTGACAATCTGTTTAATATGATATTTACAGAAAATTGGGACGAATATACTGCCATCGACCGCCCACATCAAATGACAGATTAGTTAATAACAGATAATTAACTTAAATAAATTGTGTGAATGAAGTGCTATCGATTTCAAGTAGAATATTAAAGCAACACTGAAATAGTCAATTGAAACTGACCAGCCTGCACTAATATTATGCTTGAACTTTAAATTAACAAGTTCTGAAATTACCGTAGTCGATCAATCGTCGACCAATTTAATTCCAGCTATATTTACTTGTTATTTTTATCAGTTTTGCACGACACTTCACACTTTTAGGAAACGTGCACCTTCATATTTGAATATCCAGTTGCTTGTGTAGAATGACTTCTCAGGAAGAAGATGCAACAGTTCAGACTGGAGAGGCAACTGTTCTTCCGGCTCCACTAGTTAATCCTCCCGAAAGAGTTCCTACCACACTATCATACAAAGTTTTTCGCCAGTTGTGTACTCAGTTTGGCATTGTTGAATCAGATGCCATTCTTCCTGAGAGAAATAACACTACTGACATAGCACCTTCTGGCTTTGTGACAGTTAACCGACAAATGTGCCTAAGTGGGGGCGTTCCTCCTTTCAATGACTTTTTCCAACGACTTCTTCATCAATTGGCCATTGCTCCATCCCAACTACACCCCAACGGCTACGCCATTCTAATGGGGTTGTGTGTGCTATTTAGGAGAACACTTGATCGACTTCCGAGCTTTGATGAAATTTGTTACTTATGCTCCTTTACCCGGACCAAAGATCATCCTTCTATTACTGTTGTGAGAAGCGCCCGAAACCGCAAATTAATTGTTGGCCTTCCTGACACTGCTCATGGGTTTCTAACCCAGTTCTTCTTCGTTCGTTGCCCCCCGGGGTTTTATGCTGTTTGGAGGGAAGGAAGTAAGATCATCCATCCTTACTTCGTTTGTTATCTGGCCTTTGTGAGACTGACCTGCTAAGTGTTAACTCTGCTTCTTTTTATTTTCAACGCTGCCTCCTCCCTCTAGGAATCCCAGTCACAAGTCGACTTTTGAGAGGCTTAAGGCCGTGCCGGTTGAGGAGAGAGATATTCAATTTCTGTTGAAAGATGAATTTTTGCATCAGTACGGACTTTTGCATACTTCTCGTTCTACGCGTCCTCATGAAATTCCAGACTCCCCAGCTAGAGCGTTGGATGCCTCAGTTTCTACTAGCACATCCATATCAAAAGGACCTGCTCCTGAGGCTTCGCTAGTGAAGTGTTCCACTTCTGTTGATGCTGTGGGGCCATCTGACAAACTTGCCCCGGTTATCGAGGAAGAAGAGCCTCAGGGATCTTCCCATCATTCACAAGAATCTGGTGAAAAAGCTGAGAAATCCAGTCCTGTTAAGCAGAGCAGGGATGATACTTTCGAAGGACTGAGTGACCTCTTTGCTACTTCGCAAGAGATCTTTAAAGACGATCCTATCACTGCCGGGATTTCTTCTTCAGTAGTTGAAGCTACTTCTACTTTGCAACAGTCGCCGTCGACTCAAGAGTTGACGCTAACTATTACACCCACAACTACTCCCCAATTAAAGAGTGGTTCGTAGATTGATGCGCGTAGTTTGCACATCACACACACTTAGAATTCCTGGCACTTTTATGCTCTCTTTTTTTTTTAACATTTGAAAGATTCTCAAGTTTTGTTTCTTTTTTTTTTTTAATTTTAGGTTTTCTAATGAAGCGAGGCAGGTCGTACTATAATGACTTTCAGCGATATGGAAAACGCAGCCAGTATGGCTATCAATCCTATCCTCCTATTCATAGAGAGACTGATGAAGAAAGGGCTGCCCGGAAGGCTCGAGAAAGACGTGATTATGAAGAACGCTTTGGAAGACCAGATAGTCGACATGATTCCTCCCACAGAGAGAGTGACTCCCTTAAACGCAAATCTCATGATGATAGAGGGAAGAGTCACACAACTGATGGCTCGAGCAAACGGGCCAAAATTATTGAGGAGCCAATGCCTGCGCCTTCAGAGAAGATTACTGCTCCTACTTCTTCTCAATCTCCTGCCCCTTCCCCTACTGATATCCAAGCAATCATCAATAGGCCATCTTACCAAGTTGGACCAGGTCCAGCCACTCTTCAACGCCGATTTCCTAATTGGTGTTTAAAAGGAGTTCGCTTTGACCTTGATCTGGTTCCCATAGATAAAAGTGCTATGTTACGGAACCTTGATGTAGTCAGAACCGATATTGAGAGGATGTCATCTTGGCAGAAACTCGTTGATGAGCTCCAAAGGGTGAATAGGGCCAATCTCGAAGCTATGCTTACCATGGAGAATGACAAAACTGAATGGCAAAAGATCCTTAAACAGCATGATGCAGAAATGAGGAGTATTGCCGATTATAATGAGAAACTTGAGGCGGAAGTTGGGAAAATTAAAGAGGAGCTTGCTACTTCTTCCACTTCTTATTCTCAAAGGGAGAGTGTGCTTCTTCAACAGGTGCGGGATGCTCATGCCGCGCAAAGGGATGCTGAGGCCAAGGCTGATGGGTTGGAGCAGATTATAGAGGGCAACCGCACTGATATTACTCAGTTACGAGGACAAACTGGCCTTCAGGCTGCAGAGATTGAAAAATTGAAAGCCCAGCTATCCAAAGTCGAGAGAGAGCGAGATGAGGCTGTTGCGGGTAAAATTGCAGCTGAAGAGGCCCATGAAGCCACCAAAGCTGATATTGGCTCGACACTATTTGATTTCTACTTGCATTGTATGTTAGGGCGTGGCAGTCTTGCATTCCTGGGCCCCAAGTATGAGATTACCCTGGCCGAAGTGTGGGAGGCCGCACTAGATATGTTTAAAGGGGCCGGATACACTGAAGAGGAGCTGGAGGTGCACTACTTAGACTTTGAGGCTCGCGCAGCCCTTGCCAGAGGGAAGGAGCAACTTGCCAGATCGCGGGTTGAAATAGTGGGGGAAGAGAATCAAGAAAAAGAAACAAATTTGACTGCTCCTGTCCCTCCTTCAACTTCGGTCGATGCTGGCATTATTGGCTCTAGCTCTTATGTACCGATCCCTGCTCAAACTGATACCGGGGCCAAAATTACTCAAGCCACAGATGAATCGCAAGAGAGTGCTGAAGCTCCGGACTATGAAATTGACGTAATAAATACAACTTCTGCAGGTAATTCCACTGTAAATTTCGCTCAAGTGGATTGCTCATTTATTTCACATGGGTTTAATGAGCTCCTTGACTATTTTCTCAATCTTGATGAGCCTTCATCTCCTCTCTTTACTGACTTTAACCTCTTTTCTTCTGTAGAGAAAGTATCAAGCACCAATCAGATTTCTCCTCCTCCGGTTATCCCTCCTCCGTCACCCCAGGTGGTTCCTCCTCCTGCTTCACAGCCTGGGTCGCAAGAGGAACAAATAGAGGCCCTTCATGGTTTAGACGATCCCATCGCTTCGCAAGAGCATAGAGACGAAGGACTTGAGGGAGGTGAGATATCTCCGGAGCGGAATCCTTCTGATGACATAACTTTGTCTAAACTTGCCACTCCAGGAAGTGAGTCTTCCTCAAAGAGGAGGAAAAAGCACGGAACGTCAAAGAGGAGGGGGAAGATAATCACTGTCACTGAAAAGGAGCCAGAAGTTGGACCAGCTGCGCCTACCCTTCCTTCTTCCCTTGTGCCAACTGACCGACCTGAAAAGCTAATCATTCGGCCGGGAAAAGGGTCCAAAGGTAGTAAAAAGAAGTGAAGATTTTAGCTTTTTGCCTTTTGTATGTACTGGTCGAGAATTGTGCGGGTACCGGCCCCCGTTTTTCTTTATTTTGAAACCTGTACCTGCATTTCAATTGAATAAAATGATCCTTTGTTTGTACATACTTCTGTTTGAATTTGAGAATGCATTTATTATTCATTTTTGCACAAGCTTATTTATATGATATTGCAGCGGACTTATGGTATGTTGTTTGAGTATTACTTTACTGATGCAGCTATACTATTATACCATGTTGCCCCCATACCTTAAGCTTGCTGCAATATTTTATACTTCGAGGGGACTTGCACTCTTATTTGCTAAAGAATAATTATTTTATTCTTTAAAGAAAATTTTTGTAGAGTACAACTCCCTTCGTATAAGTTTCTACGCTTTGTCGTTCGAAGAAATCACTTTTTTTCTTTTGCTTATGTGCATATTTTACCAAGTGAATTCTTCTATGTGGTAAAGCGGACCTCTGAAGGGTACTTTAACTTCTTTTCTTTCTTTTTTTTTTTTTTTTTTTTAAAGATCATCTTCCAGAGTAGGTAAATTACTCTTCCTTTGAAAGTTAAAGTACGCTTTTGATGGGGATTTTTTTTTATATACAAAGTTGTACCTCTGAGGAGGGATTTTTCACGTTTCAACACTTGGAAGTTTTATTTCAATCTCGGTGAAACGTGTACCTCCAAAGAGTTGTGCCTTTGAAGAAAGCCTTTTCACGTTTCAACACTAGGAAGTTTTATTTCAATCTTGGTGAAACGTGGGCTTTCGAAGAGGTCTTTCCTTTGAATTGTGTCCCCGGGAGGGGGTTGTACCTCTAAGGAGGGATTTTTCACGTTTCAACACTTGGAAGTTTTATTTCAATCTTGGTGAAACGTGTACCTCCAAAGAGTTGTGCCTTCGAAGAAAGCCTTTTCACGTTTCAACACTTGGAAGTTTTATTTCAATCTCGGTGAAACGTGGGCTTTCAGGAAGGTCTTTATTTTGTTTTTTGCATTTCAACTTTGGTGAAGTGAAATTCCGAAGAGCGGTTGTTACACTTCAACTCCTGGCGAAATGTGCCTCCGAAGAGGGCTTTTATTTTGTTTACATTTCTACTCTGGTGAAGTGAAATTCCGAAGAGCGGTTGTTACACTTCAACTCCTGGTGAAATGGGCCTCCGAAGAGGGCTTTTATTTTGTTTGCATTTCAACTCTGGTGAAGTGAAATCCCGAAGAGCGGTCATAACACTTCAACTCCTGGTGAAATGTGCCTCAGAGAGGGTTTTCATCGCCTGGAAGTTACTCTCTCATGGTTGGAGGGTCATGACTCCTCCAATCTTTTTTGTTGAGTAGAGAACTTTCTTTTTTGTGGCGTATGACCCATCAGAGGTCTTTATCCTCCGAAGAGTTGTGTCTCCGAAGAGGACTTGTGCTGCCGATGATGGCTTTGGTTGTTCCTCTGTTCACTTGCTTATGCCTTTTCAATGATCCTCTGCCCCCTCCTTTTTTTTTTTACAAGTAACTTGTCTATTCAAAGGAAGTGCGCTTCATTGTCGGGCAATTTCGTGAGAACGAGCACTAGCTTCTTAATTGGACGTTTGTTTGTTCAAACGATCTCAATTTATTAGCAAAGACCCGTTTCTGTCGAAATCATAGGCCGTTCAATTGAAGTACTTCCTATCTAGGATTTGAATTCAGGGCTTTTGTGACTTGAAATTTGACGAGAATCACTCGGTCTTTTTATGTGCAAGTTTCACTTCCACTGTCTGCAAAAATTTAAATCGACATTTCAGCAATACATTCTATGTACTTTTTTATATCGAAAATAAAGCAAACATGTAATAATAATAAGGAACACAAGATTTATAGTGGTTCGGCCAGGAAATTGGGCCTACATCCACTTTATATTCTTTCATTATTTACTTGCATCAGTTTTACAATTGCTTTCAATTACAAGAATCATACATTCATAATTCTTTTTACAATATTTCAACAAAATTTTCAAGTAAAGTATGGACGCAAATGGTTGCTGTTCCATGCCCTTGGAATTTGATCTCCTTCAACAGTGGGGAGTTTGAATGTGCCGTCAAGAAGCTTCTGACCTATTACATATGGTCCTTCCCAATTTGGCCCAAACACACCTGTCGCTGTCATAATTCTTTTCAGGACTAGGTCTCCAACCTCAAAGCTACGTTGGCGAACTTTGGAATTGAAATGTCTGGCTATTCTTTGCTGATGAGCTGCAATTCTGAGATTAGCCTCATCTCTTTTTTCATCAAGGAGATCTAGCGCTTCAAGCTGTAGCTTTTCGTTTTCTGCTTGATTGAAATGGATTCTTCTGTGTGAAGGGACTTCTATTTCTACCGGAATCATTGCCTCTGACCCGTATGCCAATGAAAACGGGGTGTGCCCAGTCGCAGTTTTGTGAGTGGTTCTGTATGCCCATAGTGCGAGTGGTAGCTTATCGACCCAACCACCTTTTGCTCTTTCAAGTTGCTTCTTGATGGTTGACTTAATAATTTTGTTCACGGCTTCCACCTGCCCGTTTGCCTGCGGATGAGCTACTGCTGAGAAGCCTTTCCAGATTTTGAATCGCTTGCAAAAATCTTGGAATTCTTCACTTTCAAACTGAGTTCCATTATCTGTAATTATTTTTTGAGGCACACCGTATCTGCAAATGATGTTTTTAGTCACAAAACTTATCATCTTCTTTGAGGTGATAGTCGCCAGTGGTTCAGCCTCTGCCCACTTAGTAAAATAATCTACAGCAACAATGGCATATTTAATTCCAGATTTGGCAGTTGGTAACGGTCCTACTAGGTCGATTCCCCATATCGCAAACGGCCATGGACTGACCATCTGTGTGAGTTCAGTGGAAGGAGCTCTAGGAATTTTGGCGAATCTTTGACATCTGTCACATTTTCGGGAATACTCCGCTGCATCTCGATTAATTTCTGGCCAAAAATATCCGTACCGGAGAATTTTCTTTGCTAATGTTTGGCCACCTGAATGATCGCCACATTCTCCTCCGTGTACCTCTGCTAAGATTGCTTTAGACTCTTCCCTGGATACACATCGAAGTAATGGCATTGAAAATCCCCGTCTGTATAACCGGCCATCCTGGATTACGTATCGAGAGGCTTTTCTCAGTAGCTTTTGTCGTTCTTTTGAGTTCCCTGGTAAGGAACCATTGAGCAGATATTCTATTATCGGAGTCATCCATGATTCTTGCTCTTGAGACATGCTCATGATCCAATCAATGTCCATCTCATCAATGCTAGGAGTCGACAGGACCTCCACTGGAGTTAGCCCCAGAAATTGAGCTTCGCCTGTGCTCGAATACTTCGCGAGAGAATCTGCTTTCATGTTTTCTTCTCGAGGAATGTGGCTTATCATGTAATGATCGAAATCACCCAGGAGTTCCCAAGCCTTTGACAAGTAGGCGGGTAGATTCCCCCCTTTCGCTTGGAATTCCTTTTGGACTTGGCATACAATAAGCTGAGAATCACTGAATATCTGTAGCGCTCGGATGTTTAATTCTTTAGCAATCCTTAAGCCAGCGATAAGGGCTTCGTATTCTGCTTCATTGTTTGTTGAAGGAAATTCCAATCTTAGTGCATAGCATAATGATCGACCTTCAGGAGTCTCAAGTACAACTCCGGCTCCAGAACAGTAGTCGTTTCTCGCACCATCGACATATAACTTCCACTGGATAGGGGAATTGTCGACCGTTTCTTCCTCACTGTTACCCTTATCTGTAAATTCTGCAATGAAATCCGCTAAAGCTTGTCCATTGATTGCTTTCCGGGGATGATAAGTGATGTCATACTGACTGAGTTCAATATTCCACTTTAGAAGACGACCCGAAGTTTCAGGGCGAAACAGGACTTGCTTTAAAGGTTGATCAGTGAGGAGTCTGATAGGATGAGCTTGAAAATATTGCCTCAATTTCCTAGACGCAATTAGTAAGCTATAGACGAGTTTTTCCAACTTAGAGTAATTCATCTCTGCCCCAGTGAGTCTTTTGCTGATATAGTAAACTGGATGTTGAATCCTTTTGTCTTCCCGTATCAGCGCTGCACTTAAAGCGTGAGATGATACTGCCAAGTATATAAGAAGATCCTCGCCATCGCCAGGCCTAGAAAGTATTGGAGGCGTCTCCATATGGCGAATCAATTCATCAAAGGCTTTTTGGCATTCGGGAGTCCAATCGAAATTTTTCTTTCCTTTCTTTAGGGCGTCAAAGAATGGGATGCATTTATCTGTGGCTTTGGAAATGAACCGACTCAGGGCGGCAACTTTTCCATTGAGACTTTGCAATTCCTTGTTTGTTCTAGGAGCTTTGACTTCTTTCAAGGCAGTAATTTGAGCTGGACTAGCCTCAATGCCCCTAGCGCTGACGATAAACCCTAAGAACTTTCCGTACTCGACCCCAAACGTGCATTTCAGAGGGTTAAGCTTCATTCTGTATTTCCGGAGGACTGCGAACATTTCTGCCAAGTGTTCAATGTGATCCGCTGCTTTCTTAGACTTTACTAACATGTCGTCGACGTAGACTTCCATAGTTTTGCCCAATTGCGGTTTGAACATAGCATTAACAAGTCTTTGGTAGGTTGCCCCTGCATTCTTCAATCCGAAGGGCATAACTCTGTAGCAATAAAGACCAACATCGGTGATAAGGCTCGTGTCCTCCTGATCCGGTTCATGCATCATGATCTGGTTATATCCGGAGTAGGCATCCATGAAAGATAACAATTCATGCCCCGCTGTTCCATCTACCAGTTGATCGATCCTGGGTAAAGGAAAGCAATCTTTGGGGCAAGCCTTGTTCAGATCTGAAAAATCGATGCACACTCTCCATTTTCCATTAGCTTTCTTAACCAGCACAGGATTTGAAACCCAATTCGGATATGTAGATTCTTTGATGAAGTCATTTTCCATGAGTCGATCAATTTCCTTTTTTAATGCTGCTGACCTTTCTGGACCTTGGGTTCTTCTTTTCTGTTTTACTGGTGTAAACTTTGGGTCAACATTCAGAGCGTGTACTGCAACTTCTGGAGATATTCCACACATATCAGCATGAGTCCAAGCGAAGACATCCAGATTTGCTTTCAGGAAAGATATCAAGATATTCTGAATTGACACATTAAGCTGTGAACCCACATTCAACACCTTATTTGGGTCCTTCGGGTCAACAGGTACCGGTACTGTCGTTTCAACCGGCACTACTCTATTCTCCCCTGCACTGGCTTTTCTGGGATCCATCTCTTTCCGTGCCCCGCTATGCTCGCCAGCGCAGGGTCCGCCCTGTAATTGCTACAAGGCTGGCTCTTTGATGCGGACCGGGGCGGCCGCATACTTTCCCATTTCCCTTTTTCTTGACTCTCGCAACTCTGTCAAATAGCACTCTCGCGCAGCATTTTGATCCCCTTTTATAACTCCTACTCCATTGTCTGTAGGGAATTTAATAGTGAGGCACGACGGGGCTAGGATAGCTTTGAATGCTGCGAGCGTTGGACGGCCAAGGAAAGCATTATAAGCAGAAAATTCATCGACAATCACAAATGTTTGCTTGCGGACTACTTTCCTTTCTCCTTCCCCAAGTTCTACAAGAAGATCGATGGTTCCTATTGGTTGCTTTGGCTCCCCAGTGAAGCCAGCGATCTTCTGCGATGAGGCTTGTACATCGACCATTGGGATTTTCATTTGGTCGAATGTCTTCTTGAAGAGGATATTACATGATGCTCCGCAGTCAATGAGAACACTTCTGACAATGGCCGGTCCGATACCAGCTGAGATGACCAAGGGATCTAGGGTAGGGGCTTCGATACCTGTGGAATCTCTGGCTCTGAAAATAATATCATCACTGAAAGTTTTCTGTTGTTTCAGGGGCGTAGTGTCTTCTACAACAAAGACGTCTTCTTCGGCTGGAACATATTTCAAAGCCCTGGTATATCTCTCCATCTCACCCCAGCTCTTGCCAGCTGGGTGAGGTCCTCCTGTAATGACATTGATAATGGGCCTTCCAGATTCATGCCCCGTAGCTTTCTCACCTATCCTAGACTGATGAACAGGAGTCTGTTGCCCCTGACTTGACGATGCAGGATTGTTGCTATTCTTTTTCACAAATTGCTGCAGCTTGTTTTCTCTTAGCAATTCTTCAATCAGATTTTTCAACTGGCGGCATTCATCGGTCTCATGACCGGGTTGATTATGGAAGCGGCAGAACTTCCCACTTTGTATAGCCTTTTTCCCGGTCCTCAAAGGGATAGGTTTAGGGAGGTCAACCGAATCTTTAATGGCAAGGTAGATACGCTCCGGCGTATCTGATAAAGGAGTATACTCTGATGGCTTGACGGATCGGGGCTTCTTCAGATTACTCTGTTTCTTCCCATTGTTATTTTCCCTTTTTTGTCCTACAGATTCATTCTTGCGTGGAGCTACAGTGTTATCTTCAGCTTTTTCCGACACTGCCTTTACCGGTACAGGACGGCTTTCCAGGCGTATGAATTCATCTGCCTTTTTGTAGAACTTTTCAAGGGAGGTTGGCTCTTTCATGTTTAGCCATTTCCCAAATTCGCTCGACTTATCAATAGCCCTCATCAGATAAGTCAATATCATTCGCGGTTCAGCATTGTCCACCTCTGCCAGCGCTATATTAAAGCGGTTCAAGAAAGATCTGATAGATTCACCAGGATTCTGTTCTATACTTGACAATGACATGATGTCCTTGGCCTTTGAAGCATATAGTCTGAACTGTTCCTTGAACTTTCGGGTCACGTCTGAAAACTGATCAATAGATCGGACTAGCAACTTGGTGAACCACAGTAGAGCCACACCTTCAAGGTATACAGGGAAATATCGGCACTTTATCTCGTCAGAGGCTCTGGCACCTGTCATGTGCCAATCATATTTATACAAGAATTCATTCGGATCACTTGTCCCTTTGTAAGCTGGGATAGTTGGAGGGACAAACTTCCTTGGAAATTCCGCCTTTAAGATTTTCTCAGTAAATGGAGTTTTACTTGGGGCGAAACCCCATTCTTTCTCATCTTCAACCCTTTGCATACTTTCTTTCATGATTTGCCGGACCATTCCAGAAAGATACTCCTCATCATGTCGAGTTCCAGATCCACCAACCTCAGGAAGCGTTTGCTCAAAGGGACTGGCAGCCCTTTCTGGAGCATTCCTTTCATTAGCATCATGAATGTTGCCAGCATAATTCCTTCCATTACCAGCCGGTTGATTGTTTGCCCCGAGCAAATCATTCAACTTATTCAGAATTAGAGCATTTTGGGCACTCTGAGCCTCTAATTGTGCATTCTGGGCGTTTATCTGCTGGTTCAGCCCTAATATTACAGCATCCAACTCCGCTTTCGTAACCCCAGCAGACGTAGTGGGTTGATTAGGTACAGGGGAAGCGGATGTTCCCTCTTGAACGTTCCCAGATCTGACAGATCTACTCTTCCTTCCAGGAGCCATAATCTCAGACAGACTTCTGGTTTTCAAGGAAATTCTCTCTACAAATCTCTGTGAAGCAATGATGATAATTTTTCCTGAGTTCAATTCTCAGTGAAAGCACCAAAAATGTTAACGCTAAAATTTGAACGCTAACACCCCAGTGTATGAGTTGTAATTGTGAAAGCACCACCCGATAGCTCGGGAACAGATTACAAGCAAATAATAGCAGAAAAGTGGTAAACAACAACAATTTTATAGTGGTTCGGCTTAAGGGTATAGCCTACGTCCACTTTAAGTACTTTTATTAATAATCTCGTTACAAGCTGATACAATTCTTCCCAAGTACAATACACTTTGAATTACAAGAGACTTAGAACAAGTAGCCTAAACTTCGATGAAGATGAGAGTTTTCGAATCCATGTTGGATGTATGTGATCTCTTCTTGAAGTTGTTTGTAGCGTTCTTAGTGTCTTGAGAGCTTCAAGTGTTAAATTGGTTCGGAATGCAGCAGAGTATCGGCGCTTGAAGAGAGTGAGCTCCAAAGTCCTTTGAATGTTGGAGGTGGCCTTGTATTTATAGGAGTTTTCAGCCTTAAGTCGTGAGTCGTACCCGGCTCATGCCTGACTCGTGGCCGAGTCAAATTAGGTCGTGGCCGACTCATAGAACCATCCCTTCACTCCTCCAATGCTTATTCCTCTGCTGGATTCTATGACAAGTCTTGAGTCGTGTCCGAGTCAATCTTCCTTGGCATAGGCACTGTGGCAATGGGTTACGACTTAACGAATTTAAGTCATGGGCGAGTCATGGTGAGTCGTCTCATGTTAACTCAAGGCCGAACTACTGGCTCGGTTCAAAGAGATAAGTCGTTCTCGAGTCAACCGAACATAACTCCTTTTATGCTAGCATAAGTCGTATACGACTCATCACGGCCGTAGCTAGTCAACGAGTTATCTCATTTCAGTATGGTTTTGAACTTGTCCCCGAAGCCTTAGGTCGTATCACCTTTTAAGTCGTAAACTTTCATGAGTCGTTAATGTCTTACCTTGCTGGCCTTCCTTACCCGTCAGATCCCCTGAGTCGTACAATCTCTCCTTGAGTCCTTTAAGTCGCCTTGGACTTTAGGTCGTTAACTCGTTGAGTCGGGGACTAGATGAGTCGCTGAGGTTGTTGAGTCGGGGTCTTGCTGAGTCGGCCTTTTCTTACGAACCGCTAATCCCTTGAGTCGTATATCCAATGAGTCGGTAAGGACCTTAAGTGGATGAGTCGGGATCAGATGTGTCGGTCCTAGATGAGTCGGATCTAGATAGATGAGTCGTTCTTCCCTCTACATGGATGAGTCGGTATTAGTTGAGTAAATGAGTCGGTCCAAGTTTCAGCGGGGTTATCATCATACTAGGTGTATGATTTGAAAATACTATATGTGTATAGTATAAAATATTTTGATGATGGCTCTGGGGAAAAAAGGCGCTCCCTTGAAATGAACTGTAACGACCCGCTATTTTGGACCATTCAAATCGACAATAAAACCATACATGTCCGACTTGAATAATTCAAAATACTGAATTGTTAATTTAAATTTTGCAAAACTTAATATATACAGTAAATAAATCAATCACAGATCGCAGACAAAGAGTAATATAATGCAGCGGAATAGATAAAGAATAGTAGTTCATGAAGCTACTATATACATCAGAGTTAGAAATAAAATACATCAGAATATCTCGAATATAGTGAAGTCTTCAGTACGAACCGATGACTTCTCTGAACCAATCAACTAGATGACTGAAAGGATAGATAGCTGGATCTTCAAGCAAAGCTTTAACTTCGAAGGTGAGTCTCAAATGCTGTATCACTCGGTCTGACCCGAGCGTAAAGCAAAACCCAAAACACTCGAGTCAGGATTAACATTCTTATATAAATAAATCCAACTCAAGTGAAATATCAACTGAAATACAAATAACTTAAAGGATGTTTGGGATAACCATCCTCTAAGGGTCCATAGAACTATCTACAAGGTAGAAATATACACTATAATACCGTGGTCATTTCAACTTAATTTATACTTCAAAACCAAATATCATTTTCACTTCAAATATCTCTATATTTCCCAAAATAGTATATATGTTAAATAATTTATACAGTAAAGTATTTCAATCCCCTCAACTTAACAAAACCATCAACCCGACCTTCCCATTTAAATTAAATTCAACCTCAATTTCTAAAATAACCACTTAAATTTTATCGATTTCAAATTCGGATTTGAAATCACAAGATACCCTTTTTACATTTCAATATTTCAAAACTTTAAATATTAAACGTTTCAAACTAAATTTTATTTAGTTTTCTAAATAATATTCAACTTATATTGATTCGAATACAGATCTGAAACACCAATTAAATTCTAGTATAGTTCAAAACTTTAATATTCTACATTCCCAAAGCTCAATTTAACAGTTTCATAAAGATCTTGATTTAATCAAATTTTTATTTAGCCTCGGAATAATTCCTCCTTAGATTCAATATCATTTAAGTAACCTGAAATTACCCTTTTACCCAATATTTCTTTAATTTATTTAAAAGTGAAATATTCATTAAATCACTTAAATCAAAAATCCAGTTACAAAATCATACCTTCAAATTTCCCATTCAAAGACTTCAAATTGATTTAATTAAATAAATCCTCATTTAAATACCATTTCAATAAACCCACATTTATTTCCCAATCTTAATTATTCAAATTTCATAACGATAAATTTTTGAAATAAATTTTTTAAATAATACTTAAACAAATTATATGGATTAAATCAATCTCAATAATATTATCATTAAATCTATATATAAAATTTCCATTTATATATAATATTTTAAGAACCAATATTTATTAAATCTCATATATTTACTTTCAAACTGTAGAAATTATTTCAAATTGTTTATATGGACCAATGGTGCCTGTATATAATTCCTATCGTATAATCAAGTGTTACGGATATTTATCATTTCAATCCGTACACTAAATATATACGGGAGGATATCCTTTCAACCGAAATCCCAAATTTAATTAAATGAAAATCGCTTGGGTTTATCATTTCAACCCGTAGTTCTTTTCTATACCAACAGGGAGCTTGCAAAGTGATAACAGATATGAAAAATAATAATAACAATAGGCATATATCATCAAAAAAAAAAGGATATGGTGTCATATCCCATAAGTGAACAGTTACAGATAATAGCATATATATAACAATTTAAATAACTACAGCCTCATATTTCAATTGTCGTTTCAATTGAAATCAAATTTAATAAATAAAAGAAAATTAATCGTGAGTGATTGCTCACCTTTCGAGGGTAGAGAGATATTTGACAAAGAATTGAGCTATGGACTGGGTCACGATCTAGACAATCGAACAAATCCAATCAAAATCGCAACGCGAAGCAAGCTGAAAGTGGGTTTGACGGCAAAGCTGAAAAATAGAGATTAATGGAAACGAATCAGAATCGTCTGAATAAAACTGAAAATTGATATATTATTATTGTATTATGTATATTTAAATCAATACTCAAATTTTAAAATACGTATCAAAATAACCCACAAAAATCGAAATTTATATATATATATATATATATATATAAGTTATATCTTTTAGAAATCAATATTAAAATAAAGTCTATATCCCCTGCTTTATACCAATACTAATAATGTGCTTTGACTAAATCTCATAAAAATATAGCGCTAGGACCTATGAATTTTTTTTCTGTAACCTATATATCCTAAATCCTACATTACTGCAAACATTAGATCTTTATATAAACTTTGCTAATTACTAACTAAGGCTACAAACCCAAATACTAACATAACAGCTTTAAATAACTAACAAATAAACAAGTTTCAATATGTAAATTTAAAACAAACCAATGTATACTTAGAAATCAATATCCAGTTTTCAAATTTTAAAACAAAATAAATAAAATAAAAATAAAATTAAAACACGTACGTATTCATACATCCTAACACAAAATATTACTTAATCCTTACATGACATGCAGCAGACTATACAATACTCACGTATTAATAGATATATATATACGATATGTAAAAGCTTACAAGTTCGAAAAATAATATTCATATATTATATACATATATACTAAGGCCTAAAATATAATATACATATATACTTTTAACACGGTAATACAATACTAGGCAGTAGATAAAATTCAAGAGAGATATATATAAATGAAAATATATAAGCAGATACATACTTGCGCAGGCTAGAGGGGTATGGGCACACACGGCACACAATAAGGCCGGGGAAAAGAGCTGCATTCGTATGGTGATGGGGTGCGAAGTTCGGGCTTGGCGACGACTGGTGGTTCAGCTAGCTGTTGTGGGGTTTAAGGCTACATGGGAGGTGGGAAGAAATGAAGGTGGCTGCTGCTTATCGAAGGGGTGATGGGGTGCGAAGTTTGGGCTAGGCGGCCGTGGCGTGAGTCGAGGCAACGAGGATATGGCAGTTGGATGTGGTGGATCTGTAGAAAGGGAAAAAAATGGAAGAAGGAGGAGGAAGAAAACATGAAATGAGGGAGGAGAATAGAAGTGACGCGTGGCTCGGTGGATGGATGCACGTGAGGCGGTCGCGGCTCTGGAGGCTTTGGCCGCTGGCGGTGGAATCTAGGGTGGCGGATCAGGTTGATTTGGTCGTAGCGTGGCTGGAGGTGAGGACTGACAGCGAGCTAAGGGAAATAAGGCGGATGAACGAGGGTTAGATGGTCCGAACGGTGGCAGGGAGATGGTGACGTTCGGTTTTGAGCGGAGGGATGGTTGTTCATGTTGGAGAGGAGATGTGGGCAGATGGTTTTGCTGTGGGTTTGGAGAGAAGGAAGAAAGGAAGAATTATATATATAGGGAAGAAGATAGATTTCAGAGAAGAAAGGAACAAAAGAAAAGAATGATCCTTATATAAAGTGAACCGATGAGGCAAGAATAAATATAAAGGCAACGTCACCGTAAATCCAGGAAATATAAGGGAAAGTTGTAACGATCTCGATTTTTCGTTGCCGAAAAACCGAGTAGTTAGGGTTTTAAAAAGAATTTAAGAAAAGAAAAGGAAAGAAGAGAAGAAGAGGGAAGAAGGTAGAAGATAGAGGGAAAAGAAAGTAGAAAATAGAATGGAACAGAAAACAACAGAATCTCACAATTCGCAGCGGAACAACATATAATAATAAATGAATAATCTTTAAACAAAGAACTATATCAGTTATTACATTTTATACATTACATTTCATTACATCATATCATCTGAGTGTACAACAATATACAACATCAAACAATGCAGCGGAAAAAGAAATACCATATACTAGTAATACGCCATGCCATCCATCTTGCCTCCAGCAATTCCAGAATATCCAGAATATCCTGATAAACCTTAACTCTTGACTACCCGTGTGGAAATTGGTGGGCACCCAGAGTTTAGGAAGGAAGACAATAAACTCCGAGTTAGTCATGTGACTGGTGTGAGAACTCAAAACAGTTTATTTATTTTTAAAATCAAAAATAGAGGAATATTTTTAAAGTCAATTCGCAATGCTTTTAAAAATGAGACTACCATAAGACCTCCCGCCACACACACAATGCAAACGCAGACTTGGAGGAGATTTCTCCTTATGATAGTCAAAGATGCTTGATACGCATTAAAAAGAGAACATTTCATATTATTATTAGTGCATAGTGTAGAGAAAAATCATTTCGAAAGTAGAATATAAATCTTAGCCAGCATAGGTACCATTATATTATGCCTACTATAGCTACTTCCTGAGGAAGCAGGTTCTACAACTAATACCGTACAAGTCACGTATTGTTTCTTTGGATTTCCAACGAATGATCAGGCCAAGGAACTTCCCATTGCCACATGAGAATGCCTCTGGATGGACATCCCCGAGAACCAAACCTGATCTCTACCAACACAAGGCCGGGTTACCCCTAACTGAGTAACAACTGACCGAATATGCCATCCCCCGGTCCTTTGGGACCTTTTCACCGAGCGCTCGCAATCAATTCACACAATCATAACAAAGTGTTTTCAACATGAGTAAGCATCTGGGCTCCATACCATGATACCACTCTTTTCCAGAAGGAAATGCACATATCCTAAAGGGCGCTACCCCTCATAACCTTGCTGCTTCTTTCCTGTTTTGACCATTCACGGGGTGTGAGGCTCGACGAAGTCACGTCCACAAAAACACACTTTATACAAAAGCCGCACAAAAACACACTTTATACAAAAGCCGTGCTTTGGGTCAACAAATGACATAGAAATGATCACAAAGATAGACGATCAAACAAATGATCCTATCACAAATAATCAACACAATGATCATTTACAGCAACACTCAGCATGTCACATTACCAAATTGGGAATATATCGCTGATAACTTCAACTATATAACCTCTGAGCTCTTACGTCTCAGAGAAGGGTGTTAAGCTAAAAGAATAAATTCTCCGCCACCAACAGAAATATATTTGAATGAAATCGGCTTTATATCTCAATTTGTAACGTCAGACATACAATCCATACAAGTCTGTTTCGGGCTCGAACAAAACCGAAGGCACTTCTTACGAAGCCCTTGCAATCGGGGTATTCACAATCCCGATCGAATTTCCCATCACTTAGGAAATCTCTATACCAGGAGCTACCCAGTGCAAAGACAATTGATAGGTCATCCTATCGCTTTCGCAAATACTCGGTCTTCAACACCGGTCATCAAATGCAATTCATAACGACGTATCACATATTCGGAATGGGTTATACGACCCCATGGTCCTTTCCCGGTTAACCCGAATAGTGAGCGCTTATTCAAAAATAAGTGTGGCATTCAAATTCAAACAATTCACATCAATTACCCATTCAAAGGGAAATATTGATAGTCAGTTATTGAACTATCAATGGATATGCACACATCACCAGTTTCCAAATAAATTTCCAAATTATTTACTTTCCAAAATATCTTTACAAGATATATAATTTCAATACTTCAAAAATAAATCAATATTTATTTTCATACAAATTCTACTCTTTCACATATAAACTCTATAGTGAATTTATATTCCCAAAATATCTGTGAATATATGTTTCAATTCGATTTCTAATATTCATTTTCCATTTATCTTCAAAAAGACAAACTCTCAAAATATTCACTTATTTATTGGAAAACGATTCCATACTTATTAAAAATAAGTAATTCACGAACCTATTTATTTTCAACACTTGGAAAATATTCAATATACTTAAATCGAGATTAAGTATATATTTCATTCTTTAAGGAAATCATTCTTTTAAACATATTTATTTGGGCTAAAACGAATGTTACGTAAAACATCGTTACGACAACCCAAAATCACTAGTATAGGGATTCGGAATTAAAATAGATATATAAATCCCAATACTATACAAAACATTTCCTTTTGGAAATCATTTACTATAACAACAGTGTTATAGTCCACCATTTCCTTTTATTTCTCGAAAACGTCTATTTCAACAATAAATGTTGAAATCTATGGTTTCGAATCTCAACACATTTTAAAACATCATTAGATCGTTTTAATTCAATTTAAAATATCACATTCTAAACATTTTCTTTAACATAATATTCACTATTCAAAAACGTGAATATACTACGTTAACAACTTTCATCCTTTTATTCATTTTATTTTAAACGATTATTCACAGTTCAAAAACGTGAATATAGCTCCATAAATAGGTTTCAACAATTTACTTATCAAAATAAGTCGTTTGCGAATTTTATAAAACAACGTTTATAAATTCCATTTCTATTTATTTTATTATAATAACTTCCTTTTTATACATCTCCTTTATTAACCTATTCGATTTATAACTCAATTATAAACTAAAGGTTCACATTATAAGTTAAATGCTTATAAAATGATTATTTTACAAAATCGTTTCTTTGAACTTCATAATTATAAATCTTATAACTTATAAGATTCAATTATTCATCCAAATATATTCTTTAATAATTTCACAAAATCTATAAATCTTATTATTTATAAATTTCATTTATAACTTCACCATTTATAATTTTATAAATTCCATTCATTTACAAAATTCATTTTCACTTCATTCAAACACTTATAAAAACTCGTTTTATAATGTCAATATTTCAATTTATAAATATCCATTTATAAATCTCTTAATATAAATCAATTTATATTATTCTTTAAAACGTCTTTAGTCTCCTTTATTATTTCACCATTTTGATTCATAAAATAATTTAAATTTTATAAATCCTATATTTAAACTTTTCACAATAAATTCTAAAATCCCGATTAAACTATTTTATAAAATCATTAGCATCATATTCTCAAAAATCAGTTTTTAACTATATTTCTCAAAAATCATAATTTCTATAACTTTAAAAATTATAACGTTTATTTATTTAAAATGGATCAATTCCAAAAATATTTTATAAACGTATACTTTCAAAAATCTCTTTAAAACATTTTAAAATTCCAAAATCTGGTCCAATGATGCTACACACCAAATAGTCAATCACGACAACAACGATATCATATATCGATATGAAAATCATTGAATATCAAAATATCCATAATCAAATAAATAATGTTGAGGAATCCAGTTGGATCCCTCCAACCTGTTTTCCTGCATCCACAAACATTAGCACAATACAATTCCGCTCCAGTACGAAATTATCGCGGTATATGTTTTTATTAAATATTATCCGCTTAATAGACGGCGCAATAGGGTCTCATCCGCTAAACAAATAATGCGGGAAATCAATAACTCCAATATATACATATGCCAATATATATATGTTGCTATTATATATAACACCAATTTCACTGTTTATGAAATATTCGCGGTATATGTTTTTAATAAATAACATCCGCTTACTAACGGCGTATAATGTCTATTTTAACAATCAATAGATACAATCATCATTCAAACATACATTCAAATATTTTAAATCTAACTATTTAAAATAAAATCGAAACTGATTCGATTCAGTGAGAAGTTCTCACCTTGATTTCAATTTCATTTTAGCGATTTATTTCGAATAAAACTAAACGGACGTTTAATTTTACCCAAAATTTTCACTAACTCCAAACGACTCCAATCCAATTTCATTGCGTAGTGCTCGTCCATACGATTCCAACGCAACTGGTTTCGCGCGTTTTCGACCTCGTATGAAAAAGTTATGATTTTTATAAGTTTATACGAATTTATACTTAATAATTTCAACATAATAATAAAATTTTAAACCCACATCCATTCACAACCTTCGGATCTGCATCTCCCCATCTGGACCGTCCACTCCATCTCCCTCTCTCCCTCTTTCTCTTTCACGTATGTGCGTGCGTCCCCCCTGTATAGCCGAACTCACATTCATAGATTAGGGTTTAAATTCACACCCTCAAACGACGACTATACTCGATCACACCACCGCCATTTGAACCGCCTCAGCCACCTCCACACTCGCCCCAAATGCCCTGAAGCTCGGCCTCCCACGTTGCGCGCAAATCGAGAATGAACGGCTACGCTTCCAACTTAACTCGCCACCAATCCACAACTCCAAACACGAACTGCACCGTTGGATTTATAGATCGTGTTGTGCTCTACAACTTTCATGTAGAAAGTTTTAGCCAAAACTTGATGGATTGAGAGATCAAAGAGGAAAAAGATGGAAAAATTTCGGCCTTTCAATTCTGGGGTGGCGGCTAGGGTTTTAGGTTTAGGGTTTATTTTTTTTTAATTTATGAAGAGATATTGGTCTATTTATAGGAATTTGAACGAACACTATTCATCCGGGAATTCTGAACTCCGATTTACGCGCCGTAACCAGCATTTCTAGGGTTTACCCCGCGTTCCGGACACAATGGGATAGGTTTCGAAAGCTAATTCGGATATCTGTGCGAGTTATGGCAATAAACGTTCAATTTAAATTAAACTGATTTAAACGATTTTCTAGGCGTTTTAATTTGTATCGGACAAACGGTAAATCCAATTGACACGAAATTTGAAACCTTACAATAATATCACATTACGGATCCGATGAAACTGGTTTCGTCGAAATCCGAGACTTTTTGAAAAATGGCTATTTTAACTCGCTAAATTAAAATTAAAAATAATTCGATGCGTTTCGAGCTGCCACGATCAAACGATAACTCCGATTGACACGAAAATTTAAATCCGGTAATAACTAACTATTACGGATCCAATGGAACTAGTTTCGTTCAATTCTGAGACTGTTCAAAAATTGACTATTTTCACTAGTCGATTTTAATATTAAAATATTCAATTTTCACAAATTAACTTTTAATTCGATTTTAAAAGTTCTAAAATATCATTCTAACTTCAATATGATAAAATAAAATTTTACAAATCATTTTCAATCATATTTAACCCTATTTTCAATTATTTCCATAATTTAACATATTAAATTATCGATTTAATTATCCAATTAAATCCAATAATTCAAAATAAAATTTATTCGACTTATAAATTTATTTATAAATATTTAAAATTAATTAAATATTCAAATTTTAATAAATTAAAATTCTGGGTCGTTACAAAAGTTGTAAAGTCTAGAGTAACCGTTCAGAATATAATAAATGCACGTATAAAATTTTCATATTTCGAAACTGATGGATTGAATGGACAGGGGGAAAATAATAAATGAATGCGTAAATACGTACAGAACTTTATACACTTCCAACTTTGTTCTCCTTTTATACACGAAACTAGAGACGGAAATGAATCAATATGAATGGTAGGGAATAGAAATTGGCAACATTGAATTATGGGAATGGTAATAACTGTGGCTATGACTCAGCTGAATATTGATTGAGAAGCTATTAAAGCAATTTAATTTATTGCTTGGGATTCACGTTGAAGTTTTGAAAAATCAAAGCAAAGTCAACGGTCAACATTTAAGTGTACAGTTACAACGAACATCTATTGCTTCCGGTGTGCACCGGATTTCAAAATACAGAAGTAAATATACCGCTGAGATCAGCACGGTGAGACGATCAAAACGGTATACAGAATCAGTGGTATGATCATCCGAGCAAAAGTCGATGATCGGTACCAGAAATGCTGCTAATTTGACAAAAAGGTAAACGGAGCAGTAGACGTCCGAATTTGGAAAAACGAAAGATGACGTCTCACTCAGAAGAGGATTTAGAAATTTCTTATAGAAAAATATTCAGGCTTGAAAAAAAAAGTTATTATCAGCAATTATTAGCTAGCTTGAATTTAATAGAATTTCACAATGAAATAAACTTTTATAAAAATAAATTGAAAATTTTCAACCTGCTATATTTAAATATACGTATCCTAAATACATGAACATTATATTTTAAAGATTCAATTATTATAAAATTTAACAAATTTTCAATTAAATACGTTATAAAATCAATTAAAAGTTTTAAAATTTTCTAGGTCATTACACTCTCCCCCACTCAAAACTTTTCGTCCCCGAAAAGGGAGGAGGTAGGAGAATAGAATCAACCAGAAAGAAAGATAGATTGAAAGATACGGATTAACAATTAAATTTAAAACTACACCAGTTTTATTTAAAATATCTATTTGAAACTTCATTTGAAAATTAAAATTTCTATAATACCATAATATTTTAAAAAAAAATTCAGAACCCATTGGGATTAAATATGTTTAAATAACACTTAATAAATATATGAAATTATTTGAAAACAATTTTATTTACACAATTAGTTATATTTACACAGAAGCTATTGAAAACATTAAATCCACAATTCATAAATTTATTAATTTTATCTAAAGATATTTTCCAAATATTATCACTAAATTAAAAATTATTTTCTTTAAATATGTTTTATTAAATTAAGAACTTTAAAATTATTTATAACACTAAAACTTTCTATTAAACAATGTAGTATACAAACAAGCAATTTTTTAAAAAATTATATTCAAAAAGGAAAGAAGGCAGATTTGGAAAAACAGAATCAAGGTGAACAACTAAAGCTGAGAAGATAAGGTAGATTTAAAGAATATAATAGGGCACGAATCATAAATTTCAAACTATAAGAACTTTCAATTTCAAATATTAACACAAAATTTCTTTGTTGAAAATTCTTTTATAATAAAATACCTTTATATCGAAATAAATTTTTCTTTCGAAAATACTTTTGTAACTCGATGTTTTAACAAGTTTATCCTCGTTCTTGCAGACTCTGGCCATGCGTTGATCAGGCGCAAAGCTAGAATTTCTTCAAGTACTTAGTAGACTTGTTTCAACACCCAGTGAAAATACTTGAAAACCTTTAAAAACAGATATGGAAAGTACAATCCAAACAAACACCCAAACCAAAACCTTTGTCCAACCATGGTTCGCAGATACACAATGGTTACGCCTGGGTCCCTCAGGAAACAATCCATATCCGTAAGCTTTTTCAGCCCTGTGAGTTACTCCATGATGACTAGTAGAGTGCAGGATACACAATGGTTACGCCTGGGTCCCCAAGGAAACAATCCGTACCCCTAGGCAAGACTTTGCCAGGCACTTGCGCTACTATTCGCGACCTACACAGATTGCAGTATACACAATGATTACGCCTGGATCCCCCAGGAAACAATCCGTACCCCTAGGCAAGACTCAGCCAGGCAATTGCGCTATGCTGTCACGAGAGAAAAAAAACCATGGGTTACGCCACGGTGGGAAACACTCGAGTATTACATCCGGAAAACCAAAAATCAGAGAGAATAATATCGATAGAATGAATCCACGATGTGGCCACAAAGCGAATATCAAGCAGAAGGCACTTTCCATATCTTTACTTCGAAAATATATATCATATGGTACCTTTTCAAATCACTTTCAAATATCGTACTTATATAAAGTCCATATATATAGGATTCCATTTTTCCCAAATCGAATACTTTCCAAATCAATAGTAGATCAAATCATACTTATATGGACTTCGATTATATAAAATCTCTTTCCAAATTGAGTACCTTTCAAATCAATAGGTTTCAAATCAACTTCATACTTATACAATCCATTTTATATAAGTTCAACCACTCCCAAATCAAGTGCTTAGTAATCTAAGGTTCTCAATTTCAAATTATTTCAATATCAATTAAGTTTCAAAATCATATATGATTTCACCAAATTTTCTTCCAAATTTAATATCTAAATTTCAAAGTTCCCAGTTTCTAAATTAAAATAATTCAAGTCGAACAAATTCATTTCCAAAATCACCATATAAGTACTGGTTTTTAATTTCAATTTAATTTTCAAAACCAAATATTTCCTCAAAATCAATTATACTTAAAATGGTTTCCAAATTTATACTTATCCCTTTAAAACTTTTAAACTATCTATCTCTATTTGAAATATCCAATTTACCTTTCTGAAAACCATTATTCAAAACTATTTTTTTTCAAAACATTTCAAAACTAAATTTATATTCTTTATCAAACATTTTATACTCTTCGAAAATTTTAAGCTTTGAAAATTTAATCTCGATTTGGAAGTGTTCGAACACTCAAAATAGTTAGGGAAATCAAATTTTAAATTCAAGAGTTGAAAATCAACAATAAATCAATTATTAAATCTTAAACTCGAGGACTGAACACCGGTCTCATTTTAAACTGTTTCAAATATATACTTATCTTTCTAAAATATCAAATTACACTTCGGATCTTGAAATCAGAAACGGTTTTACAAAATCACTTGCATAGCGAAGCTATTAAAGTGGCATCTTCCCCACTCTGAAACTCGAAAATCAATGTAGATGATGGGTGCACTCATCACTGAAATTAATTTCCAGCGACATAAGTGATTTCTGGACTTCTATTTTCTTGAAAACTTCTTTGAAATTTCTTCAAAATTATTGGAAATCATTTGAACCCATTTGAAACATTTCTTATTCGGAAAAATACTTTTAAATCGTATTATCTTTTTATATTTTTCCAAAATTTTAAAACCAATTTCAAAATGCCGAAATTCAATTCTCGAATTTCAAATTTAACCCTTCAGTTATAAATCCTTTTTACATAAATCACTTTCTTATAAATTTTCAAAATTTCCAATCCTTTCAAAACTTTTATATATAGAATAACATTTCTTATTCGTTTTATATATAGGTATATAATCCTTATCGAAAACATTTTCACTTTTATATATAGAATAAAATCATAGTTATCAAAATAATAATTTCCTATAAAACAATTTTAAAATACAACAAACCCGATTTTCAAAGGATGATTCAAGAATGGATTTCAAAACAAAGATAGAGATTTAATTTAGAGGAACTCTAATCAATAGAATCCTGATTCGAAGATAGGCTCAAACAAAGTTGAGAAAAATCAAATTACAAAATAGAAGATGGATATACTTCTATAAATCTCGGGCGACCTTAACCGGGTCAACCGTGACTTCAGGAATATAATTGGTGCGGAATTCTAAAGCAAATCGACATTCGATTGCCAGAAATAGAATTCGGCATACCAAGATATAATAGCATCGTAAACCAAGGATACAAAAATCTTCGGTGAGTCAATGCCAATTGAAAAACGGGTTTTCACCCCCTTTACAAAACATTCAGTGGAGTTATGGGATACTCAGAAATCAAACGAATATAAATAGAAAAGACAAGAATGAATTTCGGAACCGAGGGACATTCCAAAATTTAAAGGAAATCGGGTTTAGAAGGAAAGGATTCAACTCGAGCGAAAGTGATTCTGTACATAAATTTACCATATATGCTAAGTTTTGCCTAGAGCCGAAGCTCTGATACCAACTATAACGACCCGGTATTTTGGACCATTCAAATCGGCAATAAAACCATACATGTCCGACTTGAATAATTCAAAATACCGAATTGTTAATTTAAATTTAGCAAAACTTAATATATACAGTAAATAAATCAATCACAGATCGCAGACAAAGAGTAATATAATGCAGCGGAATAGATAAAGAATAGTAGTTCATGAAGCTACTATATACATCAGAGTTAGAAATAAAATACATCAGAATATCTCGAATATAGTGAAGTCTTCAGTACGAACCGATGACTTCTCTGAACCAATCAACTAGATGACTGAAAGGATAGATAGCTGGATCTTCAAGCAAAGCTCTAACTTCGAAGGTGAGTCTCAAATGCTGTATCACTCGGTCTGACCCGAGCGTTAAGCAAAACCCAAAACACTCTAGTCAGGATTAACATTCTTATATAAATAAATCCAACTCAAGTGAAATATCAACTGAAATACAAATAACTTAAAGGATGTTTGGGATAACCATCCTCTAAGGGTCCATAGAACTATCTACAAGGTAGAAATATACACTATAACACCATGGTCATTTCAACTTAATTTATACTTCAAAACCAAATATCATTTTCACTTCAAATATCTCTATATTTCCCAAAATAGTATATATGTTAAATAATTTATACAGTAAAGTATTTCAATCCCCTCAACTTAACAAAATCATCAACCCGACCTTCCCATTTAAATTAAATTCGACCTCAATTTCTAAAATAACCACTTAAATTTTATCGATTTCAAATTCGGATTTGAAATCACAAGATACCTTTTTTACATTTCAATATTTCAAAACATTAAATATTAAACGTTTCAAACTAAATTTTATTTAGTTTTCTAAATAATATTCAACTTATATTGATTCGAATACAGATCTGAAACACCAATTAAATTCTAGTATAGTTCAAAACTATAATATTCTACATTCCCAAAGCTCAATTTAACAGTTTCATAAAGATCTTGATTTAATCAAATTTTTATTTAGCCTCGGAATAATTCCTCCTTAGATTCAATATCATTTAAGTAACCTGAAATTACCCTTTTACCCAATATTTCTTTAATTTATTTAAAAGTGAAATATTCATTAAATCACTTAAATCAAAAATCCAGTTACAAAATCATACCTTCAAATTTCCCATTCAAAGATTTCAAATTGATTTAATTAAATAAATCCTCATTTAATTACAATTTCAATAAACCCACATTTATTTCCCAATCTTAATTATTCAAATTTCATAACGGTAAATTTTTGAAATAAAATTTTTAAATAATACTTAAACATATTATACAGATTAAATCAATCTCAATAATATTATCATTAAATCTAGATCTAAAATTTCCATTTATATATAATATTTTAAGAACCAATATTTATTAAATCTCATATATTTACTTTCAAACTGTAGAAATTATTTCAAATTGTTTATATGGACCAATGGTGCCTGTATATATTTCCTATCGTATAATCAAGTGTTACGGATATTTGTCATTTCAATCCGTACACTAAATATATACGGGTGGATGTCCTTTCAACCCGTAATCCCAAATTTAATTAAATGAAAATCGCTTGGGTTTATCATTTCAACCCGTAGTTCTTTTCTATACTAACAGGGGACTTGCAAAGTGATAACAGATATGAAAAATAATAATAACAATAGGCACATATCATCAAAATAAAAAAAAAAAAAAAAAAAAAAAAGGATATGGTGTCATATCCCATAAGTGAACAGTTACAGATAATAGCATATATATAACAATTTAAATAACTACAGCCTCATATTTCAATTGTCGTTTCAATTGAAATCAAATTTAATAAATAAAAGAAAATTAATCATGAGTGATTGCTCACCTTTCGAGGGTAGAGAGATAATTGACAAAGAATTGAGCTATGGATTGGGTCACGATCTAGACAATCGAACAAATCCAAACAAAATCGCAACGCGAAGTAAGCTGAAAGTGGTTTTGATGGCAAAGCTGAAAAATAGAGATTGATGGAAACGAATCAGAATCGTCTGAATAAAACTGAAAATGGATATATTATTATTGTATTATGTATATTTAAATCAGTACTCAAATTTTAAAATACATATCAAAGTAACCCACAAAAATCGAAATTTATATATTTATATATATATAAGTTATATCTTTTAGAAATCAATATTAAAATAAAGTCTATATCCCCTGCTTTATACCAATACTAATAATGTGCTTTGACTAAATCTCAAAAAAATATAACGCTAGGACCTATGAAATTTTTTTCTGTAACCTATATATCCTAAATCCTACATTACTGCAAACATTAGATCTTTATATAAACTTTGCTAATTACTAACTAAGGCTACAAACCCAAATACTAACATAACAGCTTTAAATAACTAACAAATAAACAAGTTTCAATATGTAAATTTAAAACAAACCAATGTATACTTAGAAATCAATATCCAGTTTTCAAATTTTAAAACAAAATAAATAAAATAGAAATAAAATTAAAACACGTACGTATTCATACATCCTAACATAAAATATTACTTAATCCTTACTTGACATGCAGCAGACTATACAATACTCACGTATTAATAGATATATATATACGATATGTAAAAGCCTACAAGTTCGAAAAATAATATTCATATATTATATACATATATACTAAGGCCTAAAATATAATATACATATATACTTTTAACACGGTAATACAATACTAGGCAGTAGATAAAATTCAAGAGAGATATATATAAATGAAAATATATAAGCAGATACATACTTGCGCAGGCTAGAGGGGTATGGGCACACATGGCACACAATAAGGCCGGGGAAAAGAGCTGCATTCGTATGGTGATGGGGTGCGAAGTTCAGGCTAGGCGACGACTGGAGGTTCGGCTAGCTGTTGTGGGGTTTAAGGCTACATGGGAGGTGGGAAGAAATGAAGGTGGCTGCTGCTTATCGAAGGGGTGATGGGGTGCGAAGTTTGGGCTAGGCGGCCGTGGCGTGAGTCGAGGCAATGAGGATATGGCAGTTGGATGTGGTGGATCTGTAGAAAGGAAAAAAAATGGAAGAAGGAGGAGGAAGAAAACATGAAATGAGGGAGGAGAATGGAAGTGACGAGTGGCTCGGTGGATGGATGCACGTGAGGCGGTGGCGGCTGTGGAGGCTTTGGCCGCTGGCGGTGGAATCTAGGGTGGCGGGTCAAGTTGATTTGGTCGGAGCGTGGCTGGAGGTGAGGACTGACAGCGAGCTAAGGGAAATAAGGCGGATGAACGAGGGTTAGATGGTCCGAACGGTGGCAGGGAGATGGTGACGTTCGGTTTTGAGCGGAGGGATGGCTGTTCATGTTGGAGAGGAGATGTGGGCAGATGGTTTTGTTGTGGGTTTGGAGAGAAGGAAGAAAGGAAGAATTATATATATAGGGAAGAAGATAGATTTCAGAGAAGAAAGGAACAAAAGAAAAGAATGATCCTTATATAAAGTGAACCGGTGAGGCAAGAATAAATATAGAGGCAACGTCACCGTAAATCCAGGAAATATAAGGGAAAGTTGTAAAGTCCAGAGTAACCGTTCAGAATATAATAAATGCACGTATAAAATTTTCATATTTCGAAACTGATGGATTGAATGGACAGGGGGAAAATAATAAATGAAAGCGTAAATACGTACAGAACTTTATACACTTCCAACTTTGTTCTCCTTTTATACACGAAACCAGAGAGGGAAATGAATCAATATGAATGGTAGGGAATAGAAATTGGCGACATTGGATTATGGGAATGGTAATAACTTGTGGCTATGATTCAGCTGAATATTGATTGAGAAGCTATTAAAGCAATTTAATTTATTGCTTGGGATTCACGTTGAAGTTTTGAAAAATCAAAGCAAAGTTAATGGTCAACATTTAAGGGTACAGTTACAACGAACATCTATTGCTTTCGTTGTGCACCGGATTTCAAAATACAGAACTAAATATACCACTGAGATCAGCACGACGAGACGATCAAAACGGTATACAGATATCAGTGGTATGATCATCCGATCAAAAGTCGATGATCGGTACCAGAAATGCTGCTAATTTGACAAAAAGGTAAACGGAGCAGTAGATGTCCGAATTTGGAAAACCGAAAGATGACGTCTCACTCAGAAGAGGATTTAGAAATTTTCTATAGAAAATTATTCAGGCTTGAAAAAAAAGTTATTATCAGCAATTATTAGCTAGCTTGAATTTAATAGAATTTCACAATGAAATAAACTTTTATAAAAATAAATTGAAAATTTTCAACCTGCTGTATTTAAATATACGTATCCTAAATACATGAACATTATATTTTAAAGATTCAATTATTATAAAATTTAACAAATTTTCAATTAAATACATTATAAAATCAATTAAAAGTTTTAAAATTTTCTAGGTCGTTACATGAACTTCTGAAGAGTGCCACTGGGTGGTGCTGCCTTGAGCCCAAGGCGGTTCTAAAGTTGATCCTGTGAGGAGTCCGGACAAAACTAGTTCCTGGGATTATGAGTAGTGTATATCATAGCGGAAGTCGTGTGTGCCGTGGAGAGCCAACAGTTTACGTTTGATTCTATATCGGTAGACTGCGACCTATGGTATGACATAGCAGAAGTCGTGTGTGCCGCTGAGAGCCAACAGTCTGCGTTTGAGTTTATCTCGGTAGGCCGCGGAGAGCCTGCAGTTACATGGACTTTTGCTGCGACTACAACGTAACCCTGGTTGTAACTGTGATCTGTTGTGTGGGTTACATGGCGTAATCGAGAGGCCGCGGAGAGCCTGCAGTTACATGGACTTTTGTTGCGACTCCAACGTAACCCTGGTATGTAACTGTGACCATGGAATGGGGGTGATGATTTCTAGAGCATCCTCACTAAATATATATATATATATATATATATATATATATATATATATATCCTCTATTTTCAAAATTGTTTTCTATATTTCAATAAATTGTTTTCCAAGTATTTTCACTGGATGTTGAAAATGGGTCTGCCAAGTACTTATAGATTTTCAGTCCTACGCCTGATCAACGTATGACTGAATTTCTGTGAGAACAAGAATGGACTGGTTGAGACATCGAGTTATAAAGTGTATTTCGTATAAAGAGTTATTTTAATAGTATGATGTGAATTTAAAAGCATTTCTAAAAATTTTAAATAAAGATATTGGAATTTTGTAAAATAAGGAAACCCAAACAGGAATTATAAAATAAAATTTGAAACTCGAGAAATTTAAGAAGTGATTCTTTGTCATTAAAATCGAATATTCACTACAAGGGGAAACGTGATTTCCGACGGCTGAAAACCGTCGGCGGCCGTCGGAAAAAGCCGTCGGAAATGACGGCGTCGGGGAGCAGTACTTCCAACGGCTACCGACGGGGGCTGCCGTACAGATTACCTACAGCTTTCGACAACTTCCGGCGGTTTTCGACGGCTTCCGACGGGCGTCGGAAACCGCCGGAAATCTGAAGCTACAGACCGCTGGGAATCGTCGGTAGCCGACGGAAATTTCGACCTGTAAGCCGTCGGGAGCCGTCGGAAATCTACTGTTTTTTTCTAAAAAATCTGGTGCAAATAGAGCCTTCTAACGACATTTCTCTTCCAAACACTACAATATCAATACTGCACAATCCAATAAACCATAATCCAACCAAACATGCAAACTAATACTCTATGATATTCAATAAACACAGAAATAAACAAAATTAGAATAAAAATAAAATACAAAATATACATAACATTCCAACATTAACAATAATCCTAACAATAACTGTTCTATCAATCATGCATATCCTGATACAGCTACAGAACCAAGTGTATTATACATAATTATACATATCAACAATTAATTGTTCCATCTACCAAATCATTCTAAACTAAAACAAAACATACCTGCACGAACGAATCAGAAAGCAATGAATCAATCTGCTCCAGATCCAGAGCCAGCCGATGAAGGGAAGCGGCCACCAAACTACTGCATGTACTCAACTAACTGTGCCGTCTGCATGGCCTGTTGGCGGTTCTGCTCCTCCAACTGCTGAACTCTAGTCTGCAATTCTTCTATACGTGCTAGCTCGCTCTGAGGTCTCCTCCGCCGTCCCCTACTCTGACTACTGGACTGCAATAATTGAAAAATAAATAAAATCAAAGTTTATTGTTTTGAAAAGGTAAAAATATCATATTTTAAGTATTTTAAGAAAAAGTAAATTATTTACCGCCAAATTGCCAAATCCGTATCGTCGACCATGCTCTGGTGGACTCATAACGGACTCAAAAATAACGTCCACTTCATCGGTCGTCAGCTGCTCTCGGCCCGTATCAGAAAGGAGTTTCTGTCGCTGCTCCATAAACATCTCCTGCATTGACAAATTAATAATATCATATCTTATTTCATAATAATTTGACAACTAAAACAATTACTAATACTGAATAAAATGAAATATGCTTGCATGGCTTTTATTGGATTTATCATCCTGCCATGTGTACGAAACAGTCCCGTCTGGATTAACATGCTCGACAGCATGCGTATGGGTGAACACATCCATATAGCTGACAGGACCATGTGCCTCGGCAACCTGAAGTTGACTGTTACATACAATTATTATACATTTAAAATCATATAGCATAAACTATTTACATTTATTATTCAATAAATTTACCAACTCCTGCCGATACTGCTGAAACGACTTCGATCCTCCGCGATGAGTGACGGGATTCTTATTTCTATTTGTAGAGTTTCTATCTGACTCTGCCTGTACATTCAATATTTGATACATCATTTTCCAATCACGTTAAATTAATAATTCAAAAAAAAATTAGTATACTTGCCTTCGCCTCGTCCGTCTTCCAGTAGCTCAACCAAGCTTGCCACACGCTCTCCCCCATCCACCGTGGTCTCTTCCCGGATTTCTTAACCTCAGATATCGTGTCCCTATAGTTCTTTCGCATCTTCCTCATCCAGTATGCTCGTTCCAGCTGCATATCATCTGTCTGGATGTCTATCTCAGCCTGTGTTAAAAAAAGATTACACTTTAAACAATAAACGGTAGAAAAACGACAAGAACGAATTAAAAATGGAAAACTTAAAAATTAAACATACTAGGACATCCTGCCATATGCACTCTATGATGTGCGGAGGGATGGTATCCCACTTCGGCCAGCACGCACTCATCCTACTAGGATATGCTGCTCTGGAGACGTCCAGCACTACCTTAGTGGGTAGTAGCTCGAACCCCCTGTTTTTAAGTACGATACAAATAAGTACGTACGTATAGTATAGAAAAAATAAGACGATGAATAAAATTTAATATTTACCCATCTGCTTTGGGGACTAACGATACAACTGGACGCTGTGGCGCTTGCGATGGGCCACTGCCATCGCCTCCTAAGAACGAGAAGAGCTCCTTCCTCTATGTGACATAATGATAAACTTGTGACGTTTACACATCATTATATAAGAGGAAAAAAACATGATAATGAAATATATTTCATATGAAAATGACATCAACGGTATAAATTGCTTAATTATAATGACTGAAATGGAAATAGGAATGTAAGTTTATTATACCTGATTCATAATGGGTGTACTCTTCGTACGATAAGCAGAGTTCATTGCATTTTTAATAAAAATTGCTAAATAAATGACAAATTGAAATAACATAAAACAATAATAAACGGATTTAGTTTCATAGTTACATCAATTTCATAATACATCAAGAATTCAACATAGTTACATCAATTGCAAAAAAACAGATTCAAATTTATATCAGTCATCATCGTCTTCTGATTCAGATTCGGTCTCGTTTTCGACGATATTTTCCTCTGCACTGTCAAACGCTTCTACCAAAACATTTGATTCATCGATCAAAGGACCAAAATCTTTATGATCGACTGTAATTATTATTTCGTTATTTTGCTCAAGATTTGCCTGATAAGCTTGTTCGTCCGGAATATTCTTCCCATCGAATGTGAATCTGGCCTTTGTTTTAAAAACTGCAGACCAATCTGCTTTATCTCTTTTTAGAGACGGATAAGGAGCGTAATAAACTTGCAATGCTTGTTTGGCTAGTACAAAAGGATCATACTTGTGATAGTGCGATGTATGCTTTATTTCGATAGGATTATAATCCTTGTGCATATTAATTCCAAGACCTGGAACATTGCTAAACCAATTGCATCTAAATTGAAACACCTCCTCCGCGGGTCTTGAGAAATATGTCAGTTGCAAAATTTGTGTTAGAACGCCATAAAAATCATTTAAATGGTTTTCTGGATCGTCACTACCTTTAACAAATACACCAGTATTATTTGTTAATTTTTCTACACCGTATTCTTTGGTGTTAAATTTGTATCCATTGACGAAATATATTGGATATGTCTTGACCACTCTTTTTGGTCCCATTGCAAGATGTTTCAACCCTTCATCAACAACACAATTTTTCGGCTCATAAACGTAATTTGAAAACCAACGGGAAAATTCTTTACTGAGATCTCCGTTCGGATGTTCCCGTTCATAAACACTGTTTATATAAACAAATTATTACATTAGGTTATACACGCGCATGCATTACAGAAAAGAATAAAACGAAAATTATTATTTCAGATTACCTAACAAACGGTGCAACCTCGGCACAATTTAGAAGAATATAAGTGTGTGCTACACGAAGATCTCTATCGTCTAGCCATATTTCCACACATTTTCCAGAAGGTCGACCATGTTGTCTAAAAATAGATAACATTGCTTAAGAGGACTCTTGTTCGTCGCCTTCATCATTACGAGGAACACTTTGAAATGAAATATTCACATGGTCACTGAAATAGTGAGAGAAAAAGAACGAAGCTTCTTCTTCGATGTAAGATTTACATATCGAACCTTCAACTCGTGCTTTTTGTCTCACTTTTTTCTTCAGATGATTCAAATATCTATGCAAAATTAATTTATATTAACTTTATCTTTCAAATGCAATTAAATTACGTTATAACGTATTACATACCTCTTAAATAGATACATCCATCCGTATTGGACAGGACCTCGAAGTCGTGCTTCAGATGGAAGATGAACAGGTAAATGTTCCATCACATTAAAAAAACCTGGCGGAAATATTTTCTCTAATTTGCAAAGCAATATAGGAATGTCCACTTCAAGTTTACGTAAATGTTGCACTTTTAAAGTAGTCGAACAAAGCTCTTTGTAAAACATACTAAGCTCCGTTACTACCTTCCAAACTTTTAACGGCAGTAGTTCTTTGAACATAACGGGAAATAAATTTTCCATCATTATGTGACAGTCGTGACTTTTCATTCCGCTCAATCTACCATTTTTAAAGTCAACACATCTACGAAGATTTGAAGATATCCCATCAGGAAATCTTAACCCTTCCACCCATTTTAACACAGCTTTAACTTGATTATTATCTGATTCGTAACAAGCTTTTGGTTTTTTACTGTCATTTGGTTTCATATGAAGCTCGGGACGTTTGCATAATTCTTCTTTATCACGTCTTGATTTCAAATCATCCTTCGTCTTCCCTTTCACATTCAAAATAGTGTTAAACACATTATCAAATACATTTTTCTCATTGTGCATCACATCTATGTTATGGCGAAGCAGAAGATGTTTCCAATACAGCAACTCCCAAAAAATAGTTTGTTTGCACCAGTTATGAACAACTGATTTGCCTTCAATTTCTGTTTGCTCCCCCGTTTCATATATCTTTGGATAGTCCTTAACAAGTTCATATATGTCTTCGTTTGACCATATCGTCGGTGGTTGTCTGGTTTCTACTCTATTAGCTAAAAAGTTTTTCTTGTCTCCTCTGAAGGGATGATTTACATGGAGAAAATATCGATGACAGTCAAATCATGAAATTTTCTTACCATGAGGTAAAGAAAATGCTCGTGTTTCATCCATGCAATATGGACATGCTAGGCGACCGGCAGTACTCCATCCCGAAAGCATTGCATAGGCAGGAAAATCACTTATAGTCCACAACAAAGAAGCAAACATACGGAAAAAAATTCTTCTTTGACACATCGTATGTTTCTACTCCTTCGTTCCACAGTATTTTTAACTCCTCAATCAACGGTTGTAAATATACATCGATTCCTTGTGTCGGATCGTCGGGGCCAGGAACGACAACAGTAAGAAACATATATTGCGTTTTCATGCACATCCATGGAGGTAAATTATACGGTGTGACGACAATGGGCCAGGATGAATATTTAGAACCAAATTGAGAAAATGGAGAAAAACCGTCCGTACATAATCCTAATCTAACATTTCGACTCTCCACTGCAAAATTTGGATACATTTTATCGAAATGCTTCCATGCTTCTCCATCGGCCGGATGTGTCAACGTACCCTCTTCCTCCGTTCTCACGCTATGCCACCTCATATTAGACGCAGTTACAGAAGATGTATGTAATCTTTGAAGTCTTGGAGTTATGGGTAAGTAGTGCATACGCTTGTACGGAACTTCCTTACCCTTCTTTTTTCTTGGTTTGTATCTCTCCTGTTTACAAACTTTACAATTTCTAAGGTTTGCGTCTTCTTTCCAAAACAACATGCATCCTTTTAAACATGTATCTATTTTCTAATACGGTAAACCAAAAGCCGACATAAGTTTTTTAACTTCGTAGTGATTTTCACACATTAGATTATCGGGCGGCATATGTCTTTTTGCAGCTTGTACAACAGCCGTAAACCCAGCTTCAGTGATTTTGTATTTTGACTTCATCACAATGTATTCTGTGATTACTGACAGCTGCGTGCCGCTTTTACAACCATCCCAAATAGGTTTCTTAGCTGCATCTAGTAAATCATAAATTTTCTTAGCTTCAATATTTGGTTCTTCAACATTTCCATCATCGTGGTCAACTTCAACCATAGGAAACATTGATCGTGCTGCATCTTCGACCATATTTTCTATACGGGTCGTTGAAACTATTTCGTTAACGACACTTTCAGACTCTACAGAAGTATTTGCTACAACTTCTCCATGCCGATCCCAAACATAATATTTGGGTGTGAAACCGTGTTGGCACAAATGAACTTTCACAATATCTGGTAACAAAAACTTCAAATGTCTACACCTACTACACGGACAACGAATTTCTGGATCGTTTCCGTTATTACTTAAGGCGAATTCAACAAACACGTTTATACCATTATAAAAATCTTCTTTTATTGAGCCCCTCATTCCTTTTCTTTGGTACATCCATCTCCTTCGATCAACAAAATAATCAATCATTTTTCCTATTTGACAAAATGAGAAGTTCAAAATTTAATATTTATTTTGAAGTATTCGAAAAAGATTATTTTCATGTTCGTATAATATTTTGAATTTAAAGAACAACTTCACAAATTTAAAAATATTTTCAAATAGGGCACATTTCATTTTTTAACGTAACGATTTAAATATATATATAATTTTTTTTCATTGGTCAGGCATCCTACTTCCCATTACACACAGTAAGCATTTACATTTCGTATATTACTTCGTCTCAAACGATTCAACAAAATTTCGGCAGCATTTCCCTTTTGTTCCCTGCAATGTACACAAATGCGTGTACGCAGGAAACAAAAAAGAAAAGTTAGGCCGAAATTTTATGAACCGTTTGAGACGAAGTAGTATACAAAATGTAAATTCTTACTGTATTCATAACTTGTCCAATACAGGGACAAATCCAACAAACATTGTACCAGATGAATATAAATGGTCGTTTTTCGAAAAAAACGACTATTTATACAACAACCATGTACAACACTCGTCAGACGGAGAGAAAAACTCTCTAAGGGACATTTGTCAGTTACATGCATGCATTTTACGAAAAAATACAGTTTTACTCACTGTTCACATTTACAAAAATATATATTAATTTAACACAGTTATTCGACGTATTACGCATCAACTTAAGGCTGTTTTAACATTTTTATCTTTTTTCAATACACACAGTTGTAATTTAGAGTAATGCATTTTTTTTGTTTCATAAGTAAATATGTGCACAATATAATACTCCTAGTTCATTCAATCAATTTATCTTATTCCAAATAACGTATACAATCGCCGAATCAAGGCATACACAACAATTTACATATACATGAACAACCCTAAATTATAGGTGTTTTTCACAATTTCACGATAAAAGATGAAATCGGTATACCATGTGATGCTATAAACCACTATTACGCTATTGGAAACAATTGCAATCGCTAATTCGCCCTAATTTACCAATTTATGCAAATCTAGAAATATGGTAAAAACTGAATTTTTTACAAAAATAAGATATTATAACTGAGATGAAGAGTAATGGAGTTTGATTAGGCAGTCGTGGAGGATCCGGAAGCTCGAAATCAAGGATTGGAAGCTTGAAGAGGGAAAATGGGGGATTTTGGAAATAATTTTCGTATGGTTTGGGGAAGAAGAAGAGCTCTCGGCTGAAGGTATAATCGCAGTTTTCCGACGGCTTCCGACGGCCGCCGACGGCCCGTCGAAAGCCGTCGGAAAAAGGCCGTCGGTAACCGTCGGTCTATGCTGTCGGAATTGAAGCCTTTTCTAGTAGTGATTGATTTAGAGGTTGAAAATAAGCTAATGGGTTAAATAATTTTTTGATTGAATATGTTAATAAAATTTAACTCGGTTTAATAAAATGTATTCGAGTTATAAATAGAATTCGACTTTGGTTTGATAATGAATTAAATAAGAGGAGATATTGTAAAATGTGATGGTTCGAATTGCAAATAAAATCCAAGTGTGATTTGAATAATATTTAATGAAATTTGCAAGTAAATTTTGATAAAATGGAAGTGTTGAAATAAAAGCGAATTATAATAGAAATGGTTTGGGTTGCACACAAAACCCAAGTGAATAAAAATAAATTGAGAATGACAATGTATTAATAAAATAAATTCGAAATTGAATTAAATAAGTACATTTAAAATTTAAAATGGGTTACTGGGATTATAAAATAAATGGATGAAGTCTGATTGGAAAAAAAAAACTAAATCAAAGTTTTGATTGGAATTTGATTATCACACCGAACTTGAGTTCGGTAGCATATCAATTTGAAGTATAAATGAGTTAAGTATGTGTTGGATATTACTTTGATGAATGGAGAAGGTGAAGTAAAATTAAAATTAAAATGGATGGGCTAACCGAATTTAATGGAATTTGATTAAATAAGAATCAAATAAAAGTAAACTTAAGTTTGATGTTGGAATAAATTAAAGTAAATTAACTTGAGTTTGAAATTTTTGAAAGCTGGCTTCGAATAAGAGTGAAAGCCCACTAAAATAAAAACTTGGATTAAATTAAGTTTGGGAAATAGTTATTAATTTATAAGAATGGAATGTGCCAAATTTAATAAATAGTTTGAATGAAGTCAATGCAGAGAAGAAATGAAATGCGTATGTATGGTTTGTGAATAAATTAAGAATGAAATGGAATTAAATACAGGATGAGTTGAAATTAATTTAAAGTGGTTATAAACTGAAATAGATACTCTATTAAGAGAGTATCGTCGAATTTGCATAAAAATAATTGTCATTAATGTAAAAAAAAGTAATTAAAATTTTATGGATTGAAAGAGATTAAATAAAATTGATTTGAATCATTTGATGTGAATATGTGTTTTTTTTGGATTAAAAATCAGTTGAATGTAAACACTTGAGTAAAAAAAAAAAACATTAAAATTGAATGAAATGGAATGTGAGTTGGTTGAAAACAATGGAATTGGTTTTGAAATCATATCAATTGCTTGTGAAAGTTATCTAGAATGCATTTCATCTAGAGTTGATGTGTTGTGGTCGTTTAAGTAAGAGAATTATTATAAACTTCATTTATATGGCACTTACATTTTTAAATTGAGTAAGTACAGGTACCGGGAAGCCATTTGGCTGGATTTGGTTGCGCTATTTGCTAAAATAATTAAGCTGCTTGCTTAAAATGCTAAATAAGGTACGCCTACGCAATAAAAATAGGAAATATGAACTGTTTTTGCATTTTCCGACCGTGTGGGTCGATGTATACATATTTATATCTATTGTCAAATTGCAAAAGCTCCTCCGTACAAAGGAGACTCTGCCAAAATTTTTTGAAAATTTTGGGAGTTAGGAAATTTTTGGAAAAATTTGGTTAACAACAAAACAATTTCAAAATTGGAAATTACAGTAAACTAGTTAATGGAACTAATAGGAATCAGTTAATTGAAAGATAAAACTAAATATAGAAATCGAAAATAAATTGGATTCATATGATTCATATGAAACGGCGAAAACTAAGTTGAATAGAAGTGGGTATGAAACTTGTGTAAAGAGATGGATAAAATGATTTTGGAATATTGTGATTGGATATTAGTGCTAAACAGGATATGCAGGTATTATAAAAGGGAAAAGGAAATTGGATTTGATTCCAAATGATAAATGTGAATAGCCCGACAAAAGGTATGTATTTAAATATCTGTATGAAATTGGATTGGGTTTTTGATGTAGCCACTTGGCTTTTGTTTTCTTTTTTGGAATTTGGGAGCTCGTAGAGGACTTTTGTAGTAGTACCGAGCTAGCCGCGCAAAGGAAACGCTGGCAAAAAATTTCAGAAATTTAGGGAGTTAGAAAAATTTTGGAGAAAATTTTGATCATTCAAAATTCGAATTTAAATTGAAATTTAAATGATTAAGCAAAAGGATATCGTTTGAAACTGTGGAAGAGTTTGGAAGGTTAGTAAGAATAATAAGAGGTTAGTTGGTAAGATGTTGAATTGTTAGTTTTGGAGAAAAAGGTAAATGGGTTTAGTACCATTCTTCCTAACTAGTAATTTCGGGGACGAAATTCTTTTAAGGGGGGAGGAATGTGACGATCCGGGAATTTTGGCAATTTAAATTGAAATAATAAATTGATTTTAAATATTTAAAAGTAAATTTTAACTTGAATTTCAAATATCAGTAAGTACTTGATAATTAAATTATTGAGCTATATAATTTAAAATTGGATAAATCATTGAATCTTCAGTTGTAAGCTTGTTAAAATAATTTGAAGGCTTATAAAATTTATAATGATAATACTGGAGATAATAGAATGATTGGAATTCAATTTAAAGGTGGTTTTTCAATTTTGAAAATATATCGTTTAAATCGATATTTAAAAATAGCCTTCCGACGCATAGTCTCGGAATTCGACGAAACAAGTTTCATTGGATCCGAAATAGTTAGTTATTATCGGATTTCAATTTTCGTAGCAATCGGAGTTGTCGTTTGACCCTGTCAGCTCAAAACGTTTAGAAATATTTCAATCAAATTAATTTAAAATTGATCGTTCTCTTCTGTAACTCGCGCATATGGTCTGATTTGCTTCCGAAACACGTTCCATTGTGTTCGGAACGCGGGTAAAACCTTATCAACGCTTGTCGGCATGTCTGATTTGGGGTTCGAAATTTCGTGTTATGCAACGCAAGATATTTTCGATATTTTAATTATAATACAGTTAGGCGTACTCAAGAAGCTAATTCCCTGAACCTATGTTATATTCCCATTCTCTCTCTCTCTCCTTTCAATAGATCGAAACCCAGCCCCTCTTTCCTTCCTCTCTAAAACCACATCGTTTAAAAAAAAAGATTACGAGAGATAATTAATGGCCGAACTTCCAATCTACGGCCTTGCGATTTCCCCAGCTACCTCCCTTCTTCCTTTATCAGGCCGAATTGATTTAGCCCCTTTCGTTGATCGAACCGAGTTCGATGCTTGACACAAGAAGGCGGTCAATTGGAGGGGGAAGGCCGCAACGTCGTTCGTGTGGAGTGAAGGGGCTTCGGTATCTCGACGTCGCTCGAAGCAGGGGAGTTTGGGTATCGTGACTATGGTTCAGTCATAGCGTCGCTGGTTAGGGCTTCGAATGGGGATCTGGTAGTTGCGATAAGGCGGACTGAGACTCGATGGTGGAAGCATCGCGTGCTTGTGGCAGTAGGATTTGCGAATGGAGGTTTGTGGGGTTCTCTAGGTGATCTATAGGGAGAGGCTCAGTGATTTACAGGTGAGTAAATTCCTTATACTCGTTATTCTTTTCAGAGTTTGGCAATTTGGTATTTCTTGGATTCATCTGAATAACTTGGTTCATCTGAGTTTGGAAGTGGAAGGCACTTTGTTTTTAAACCTAAACAATATATGTATAGTCAGGGAATTCGGGTTTGCCACAGTATAGCGATGATTAAAAAAAAGTTTTAGCAATGTGTATAATATTTAACCAACTGAATGTTTTCCTTAAGTATAATTAAGAATTGATAAATTATAAAATAAGTTAAAGATTAATTCAGTAATTGGGATTGTAATTAGTGTTTGAGTAATTAGTAATTAGTGATTTACAAATGAGTAATTAGGTTTATAAATCAACAAAGAAGGTAAATAATTAACAGGTAGGGAGTAATGAGTTAATAAATTATGTGGGAAAGGACTAAATTAATAACCACCGATGAAATTAGTTGGATGAAGTGGATTGCAAAATTTTAGAGGGCTAAGGTGAGTAAATCTCACACCGATATATTTTATTAAAATTTCAATGATTAAAGTTAAATAATTGGTTGGACGAATAAATTATTTGGATGTTTTACTGATGATGACGTGACCTTGGTTTTGGATGGTTCTCGAGTTAAATGTGATTTGATTCGAAGATTTGGGGTTTTAGCTTGTTTTTAAACTTAAGTTCTAAATAAGGAAAAATGTTTTCGTTTTAATGTTGATAAGGACTTGGTGATTTGTGATTCATCAAATTAGTAGAATAATTAAATGGATAATTAGTTCAATTAAATGAGAATAATCATTGGACGGCTTAATGAGTAATTACTTAAAGTAATAAATAAAATATAACTACCCACGGAATAAATGCAAGAGATTAATTAATATCACTGATTAAGGAGTAATTAAATTATTAATGAAGTAAATAAAAAGGTAGTTAATTATAGAATGAGATTAATCGAGAATGATTAATATTGTGGTTGAATTTGTGTAATTAATTTAGATTAGATAAATTAAAATATTACTGGAAATCATTAATCTTTATAATTGACGATATAATTAAAGATTGAATAAAGAAGATGAATTAAATTGATAATAAGCGACTTATGAGAAGTAAATTAATATAAGTAATCAAGGATTATTGTAATTAAAATGGTTAATTAATTCACGAAGTAATTAAGATTACTGATTGATTTTGGTTAAGGAAAATTAATATCGTGAAATTAATTGAAGTTAATTACTTGAATGTAATGGGAAGACAATTGATCCCAGGATAATTAATTAAGATGAATAACGAAGGGTTGAATAATTAATGGATTTGTAATCAATTAATATTGAATGAAGAAATCTAAGTGGATGAGGTTAGTAATTCAGCCAGGATTAATTCAATTAATTTGGAAGTGATTAAATTTTGTTTATGGGTGATTGAATGGTATTGGATGCTTGAATGTGTTGATATCTCTGATATGAAATGTTGTAAATTTTATTTTAATAGCTTGGTTTAGGATAACATGATTTTCGAAGAGACCGGGGACGGGTATCAAGAAATACCCGAATCCACTTCGAATTAAATTTAAATTTATGTGTGAAATCAATAGGCTGGAATAAGCCGATGTAAATGAATTGGATTATTTTATCTAAGTGGGTACTTAGAAACGGATTTGAGAAATAAGTGTTGTCTATTGCAAATTGTAAATTGGAAAAAATTGATATGTTTTCCCGGGTTCATATAAGTTGTTTGCTTTAGTATTCCATGTTAGTTGAGTTTACTCACGCTGGTTTCCAGCCTGACCCGGGTGTTACTTCGATGTAATGCTCGGGTCAGACCGATTATTACAGATTTTCAGGTTAGGATGTTCAGGAGCTCAGGAGGCGAGCTGGTGGCGATATCGTATGGAGTTTATCCGCTGTATTTATATTATTGTTCATTTGAGTCATGGCAATTGTATAGATATTCAGTGACTATATATATGTAAAACTCTGATGTACTAAAATGTAATCGACAGATATAGTATTCTTTTGCAACTGTTATTATTTATTATTATATTTTATCCGCTGCGATTGTGAGATATTTGGTGTTTTTGATCTTCTTCTTCTATCTCTTTCTTCTTTTTCATAACTATCTGGAATTTTCGGGTTCGAAAATTTTGGGTTGTTACACGATTGTTGGATGATGCCACTTGGTTGGTAGTTCATTAGGTTGCACCTTTGATGCCAAGGTAGATTTCGTTATGATAAAAAAGAACAACACTAAAGATAATGATGCACTATATGCTTTGCTCATGTTTATGTGTGGTATGTTGTTCAAGAATGAAGATGAATTTTATAAGATTTGAAGATAAAGTTTGGAATCTTGAAGTCAATTAAGCCATTGTAAACTAATTAATGATCTCATTTTGTTTTATCCACTTTCATATTCTGGATAAAAACATAAGCTTAAAGTATATAGTGTTTTAATAAGCTTTCTACAAAAAAATAACATGCAAATGTTAATTATAATTCACCAATCGTTATGTGAATAATAGAAGGCGGTGTTGCATATCAACTACTAATTTCAATCTAAGCTTCTTGTATCATAGCAAATATACGAAAAACCCAAATTAGTAAATAAATAAATAAAAAATTGGTGTCTACTAAATTATAATAAAAATGTGTGATTGCCGATGCATCCAAAAATAAAAGTCAAAACAGGTAGTTACGATGTAAACTGAAATGAAAAATACTAGAATAAAAAATAGATGTCTCATATTCTCATATATTTTATCCTCCTAAATTTTTTGAAAATATTAGTATTGTTATCGGAACAGTATATTACTACACTATTAGCGTTGTGTGCAAATGTTTATATTCGCATATTTCGATTAAAATTTACTATATTTTAATTATAAAAGACGTTTATTTTCTTGTTATGGTGTTTGGAACTTACACAATATCAAATGTCTATTTTTTATTTTACCACCTCAAATGTAGGTTTATCGTTTCACGTCTCGTTTTCACTAAAACTTAAAGTTAATTGTTGGACGTCATGTATTCACATTACTATTTAACTGTATTAAAAACCCAAGTCTAGTGTTACCAAAAAAGAGATATTTGTATAACTCTATGGCATGCAAAAAATTTGTAGTTTGAAATGTATCCACAATTTGATTTTTATTTACATTTTGCATAGATATAACATATTGTCAATATGTCGTTAAAACTGACGATTTTAGTGTGGTGAAAATTAGACGCTTCTGATATACTAGTGTCCAAAGCCAGTTAGATATTGTTGTAGGCTTAAGGCATAATGATCTAAATCAGGGATTAAAACAATCAGAGGTCCTTATTAGTTATTTTGAAACATTGAAAATACAGTCACAATGCAAGTTTAAATTATAGTCGCTTAAAAATAAAGCATACTCTTTTATAATTACACAGAGTCCGCTTTCATTAATCTAAAATATGACTGATTTCATTTATAAACAAAATACAATTACTTTTATAAACAAAATTAGAATTTTGAGGGCGATGAAAATTCAAGGCCCTTGGCGATGACTTTAGTGACATAGGGCTACTATAAGCCATTCCTATATCAAACATAGTTTCGAATAACACCAACTATTTGTAAATAGCACTAAATGAGATTTGAGAAGAAATGTATAGATGACTATTAAAATAATTAACGTGCAACGAACCATCCATTTGAGAATTTGCATATGAAAAATATTTTTAAATAACAATTTAATAACATAAATTTTTGTAAAAAATACATCATTCAAAAGTTTTGAATTTTGCAAGTTTATCCAACTCTAACCATCCACTACTAGTGTTGCAATAAATTGCTATTTTGAAAAGTTTTGATTAAAAATTTCAAAATAAGAATACACAAAAATCCAAACTTCCTACCTATACTTAACTAGAAAAGTGAATACATAGCTTAAAATAAGTCGTATAATAACAATACAAAACATGTTTGTACTATTGATCACACATCTTATTAGAAAACAATATATTTGGTTTAAGTAAAGATGTTTTGTTGGAAAATATACGTATAAATTAATTAAATTATGGAAAAACATTATTTTATAAATAAAAATATCGTGGCAATACATTTATGTAAAAAGTTAATCCGAATTATGTTGACCAAACATAAATATTATCTCAATATGTAAACATAAGTGAAATAATAGCTCCACGAATAGATTACGATTAGAAGATGTAATAATAAGTTGTAAAATGCTTTTTAAGATATTTAACTTAAACCATCTACAAAGATAATTCTTCCATCAAATTTATTTCATACTATAATACCATGAAAGCACAATGTATCACTTTAACGGCTTAACATTTGATGTTAAACATTATCATTTCACCGGTGAAATAGTTGAAGCTTGATTATGTCATTTTCTTTGTTGATACAATGATATAGGACGATGTCATTTACTTTCTTCATAACTGGTTATTGGATGATGCATTTCTTCTTGTTCTTTTGCGCATTGTGGTTCTTTTGTGCACTATTGTTCTTTAGTGCACAGTGGTTCTTTTGTGCATGTTAGTTCTTTCGTACATTGTTCATCCATTGTACGTTCATTTAACGTTGGATGTTGCAATTTTCTTTCTCCATCAGTGGTCTTTGGATGATGCCATTCTTTTTGCTCTTCTGTGCATTATAGCTCTTTTGTGCACTGTAGTCCTTTTGTGCATTGTAGCTGATTTGTGCATTGTAGTTCTTTTGTGCATTCTAGATCTTTTGTACATTGTTCATTCATCGCATGTGCATTTACCACCGGATGATTCCACTTCTTTTGTTCGTCATAATTTGTCGGATGATTCCACTTACTCTGTTCATCAACGATTGTTGGATGATGACACCTGGTTGGTAGTTCATTAGGTTGTAGCTTTGAGGCCAAGGTAGTTTCAGTTATGATAAAAAAGAACAGCACTAAAGCTAATGATGCACAATATGCTTTGGTCATGTTTATGTGTGGTATGTTGTTCGAGAAAGAAGATGGTTTTTATAAGATTTGAAGATAAAGTTTGGAATCTTAAAGTCATTTAAGCCATTGTAAACTAACTAATGATCTCATTTTGTTTTATCCACTTTCATATTATGGATAAAATCATAACCTTAATGCAGATAGTGTTTTAATAAGCTTTCTACAAAAAAATAACGTGCAAAAGTTAATTTTAATTCACCAATCGTTATGTTAATAATAGAAGGCGGTGTTGTGTATCAACTAGTAATTGCAATCTAAGCTTCTTGTATCATAGGAAATATATGAAAAACCCAAATTAGTAAAAAAAATTAAATAAATATTGGTGTCTACTAAATTATAATAAAAATGTGTGATTGTCGATACGTCCAAAAATAAAAGTCAAAACAGGTAGTTACGACGTAAACTGAAATGAAAAATTCTAGAATAAAAAATAGATGTCTCATTTTGTCATATAATTTATCCTCCTAAAATTTTTGATAATATTAGTATTGTTATTGTAACAGTATATTACTACACTATCAGCGTGTATGTGTGCAAATATGTATATTCGCATATTTCGTTAAAATTTACTATATTTTGATCATAAAAGACGTTTATTTTCTTGTTATGGTGTTTGGAACTTACACAATATCAAATGTCTATTTTTATTTTACCACCTCAAATGTAGGTTTATCATTTCACATCTCTTTTTCACTAAAACTTAAAGTTAATTGTTGGACGTCATGTATTCACATTACTATTTAACTGTATTAAAAACCCAAGTCTAGTGTTACCAACAAAGAGATATTTGTGTAACCCTATGGCATGCAAAAAAAATTTAGTTTGAAATGTATCCACAATTTGATTTTTATTTACATTTTGCATAGATATAACATATTGTCAATATGTCGTTAAAACTGAAAATTTTAGTGCGGTGAAAATTAGACGCTTCTGATATACTAGTGTCCAAAGCCAGTCAGATATTGTTGTAGGCTTAAGGCATAATGATCTAAATCAGGGATTAAAACAATCAGAGGTCCTTATTAGTTATTTTGAAACATTGAAAATACAGTCACAATGCAAGTTTAAATTATAGTGGCTTAAAAATAAAGCAAACTCTTTTACAATTACACAGAGTCCGCTTTCGTTAATCTAAAATATGACCGATTTCATTTATAAACAAAATACAATTACTTTTATAAGCAAAATAAGAATTTTGAGGCCGATGAAAATTCAAGGCCCCTGGCGATGACTTTAGTGACATTGGTCTACTATCGGCCATTCCTATATCAAACATAGTTTCGAATAATGCCGACTATTTGTAAATAGCAGTAAATGAGATTTGAGAAGAAATGTGTAGATGACTATTAAAATAAGTAACGTGCAACGAACCATCCATTTAAGAATTTGCAAATGCAAAATGATTTTTAAATAACAATTTAATAACATAATTTTTTCTAAAAAATCCATCATTCAAAAGTTTTTCATTTTGCCAGTTTATCCAACTCTAACCATCCACTACTAGTGTTGCAACAAATTACTATTTTGAAAAATTTTGGTTAAAAATTTGAAAATAAGAATACAAAAAAATCCAAACTTCCTACCTATATTAAACTGGAAAAGTGAATACATAGCTTAAAATAAGTTGTATAATAACAAAAAAAAACATGTTTGTAACTATTGATCACACATCTTATTAGAAAACAATATATTTGGTTTAAGTAAAGCAGTTTTATTGGAAAATAAATTATACAAGCTTCCTTTGCTAAGATTTACTTAAATTGAGAGGTATGTATAAATTTTTTAAATTTATGGAAAAACATTTTGTAATAATCCGCTTTTCCGTACCCCTTGAATATACACTAATCTCCATCTATTAACTCAAGATGAACGAAAATACGAACTACTAGGTTTTAAGAAAAAGAAAAGATAAAAGAAGAGAGAAAAGATAGAACAGAACAGAAAGAAAACAACAGAACAATATCATAATCTCACAATCGCAGCGGAACAACATATAATAGATAAATGAATAATCTTTAAACAAAGAACTATATCAGTTATTACATTACATCACATTACATTATATCATCATCATAGTGTACAACAACAAACAACAACAAACAGCGGAAAAAGTTAATACTATGTACTATTAAGACGCCATGCCATCCAGCTTGCCTCCAGCAACTCCTGAATATCCTGATTAACCTAACTCGTGACTGCACGTGTGGAAATTAGTGGGCACCCAGGGTTTAGGAAGGAAATCAATAAACTCCGAGTCAGTCATGTGACTGGTGTGAGAACTCAAAACAGTTTATTTATTTTCTTTTAAATAAAGTACAGGAAATTTTTTAAAATAGATTCACAATGTTTTTGAAAATGTAACTACCATAAGACCTCCCACCGCACACACAATGCAAACGCAGACTTGGAGGTGATTTCTTCTAATGTTAGTCAAAGATGCTTGATACGCAAAATCAAATCAATTTTGATATTATTATTAGTGCATAGTGTAGGAAAAATCATTTCGAAAGTAGAATATAAATCTTAGCCAGCATAGGTACCATTATATTATGCCTGCTATAGCTACCTCCTGAGGAAGCAGGTTCTACAACTAAAACCGTACAAGTCTCGTATTGTTTCTTTGGATTTCCAACAAATGGTCAGGCCAAGGAACTTCCCATTGCCACATGAGAAGGCCTCTGGAAGGACGTCCCCGTGAACCAAACTGGATCTCTGCCAACACAAGGCCTGGTGTAACGTCCCGCCTTTTCGCACTCTTTAGGTCGACACACGTGCCAATTCAAATCATACGGAAGGGCGGATTGTTATGGGTAAAATAAAAAAACAAGAAAGAAAACAGAATCTCACAGTGGAAGGATAAAATATAATAATCAAATATACAGTTCATAAATCTGTTTAAAAAAAACATTTGATTATATTTATATAACACATATCAGAGTTACACATACCAATAACAATGCAGCGGAATTAAATGGTGTAGTTGAATAATATACTAGATAATAGTAATACAAATCTTCGTCTTCATCCTCCAGAGCTAAAACTTCAAATCCTGAAACGCTCGGACTGACCCGAGCGAATTTGAAAAGACAAAAACACTCGAGTCAGAAATAAAAGATATTATGTAAGTTAAATTAACAGAAATAAATATGAGTGCAATAACTCAAGAGATGCTCGGGATTTACATCTCCCAAGGATCCGTTAAACTATTTACTATGAAGTATATTGCGCTATTATAATAGTGTCTATTTATAAAATAAATTTACTTTTAAATAGCGTTAAGGCTTTACATTTTCCACCTTAACACGTAATAGTCCCAGTAGTCCATCCAATATCATAGTCCCTCCTGATCGGGAAGCCACCTGAGGATACCACACGGGCTACGGGAGAAATCCAAACTCGTACAAGGCGCGATAGGGTAGGTGACACGGCACAACTAGGCAATGCCAGGGTAGATATACCAATTGCTATCCGGGCTGATGGAAACGCGCAGCGCGCAGCTGCCGCCCACCTCGAACAAACTCCCCCAAAATCAAAATAAAAGTGGCCACTGAATCAATCCAAAGTCAAAGTATAATATCGAAGAGGAGTTTCCGATCAGAGGAATGACCTCATTGGCCCGAGAATCGCTCCTGTTTTAGCCACCTTATGCCAACTTACGGGAGTCGGGTCCACGTATTTACCTTACAGGAAACGCCGCCACCAACCTACTTCATTCTGGAAACTCCACCGTGTAAACGGTTAGTCAAAGTGGTTTTCGGTATCGACAGAGAGTATGTCCATATCCGATCCCGGTCTCTTTGCCAACCAATCGTTATTATAACACCGTAGTCATTTAAAATAATTTATACTTTAAAACCAGAATAAAAATTTCCATTTCAAAACTATGAATGCGATATCATCTTAAAACCAAAACAATATGATATCATTTTATCCAAATATAGTTCTTTTCCAAAATCATACTGCTTTAAAGTTTATAGCATCTGAAAACCAAATATTTGGCTTATACTTTCAAAGCATAATATTTCGAAATTCATATATTTTAAAACCATAACTTCTAAAACTTGAATGGTTTGGATATTCAACGGTATATAAAATAAATGGTTTAACTTTAAGGTTACTTTTTAAAGAAAAATAATTTCCATGGCTTTACAAATATATTTCCTTACTTAAAGTCTAAACCATAATTGAAATATCACTTTCAAGTTTCATAACCACTTCAATTTCTATATGTATATATATATATCCATTTGGTGTATTAATATTTCAAAACTAAAGTTGGAAATTTATTCTTTCAACAAATCAAATGTTCTATTATTTAGTCTTGAATATTCACATAAAAATCCATAAATACAACTCTAATTTCTAGAAATTCAATATTTTCTTCAATTTAATTATACTAGAATATTCATTTAAATTTATCTTGGAAAAATCCAGTTATAAATATCATATCTTAAAATTTCCAAACTTAAACATTTAACATATAATATAAATTATCAAACTCCATTTTCTCAATTTTTCCATTTTTATTTAAGAGATTTATACACAGCTTAAATTCAAGATTTCTAACTTCATATGTATATATATGGAAGAATAATATTTATAAATATCAAAGTTAAAATTTTTATAAATCGTATCCCATCCAAACCATAGAAATCACTTTAAAGATATTTTATATATAGACCACGGTGCCTGTATAAAATTTTCTATCCTATGGTCAAGTGATACAGATATTTATCATTTCAATCCGCAATTTAAAATAAAAATGCGATTGTATATCATTTCAAACCGCAATCCCGAATGAAATGAAAATACATGATGACTTGCAGTTTAATGATATAAAATAAAACATCCATTCATCAACATCATCCATCATACAACCATCATCCAATAATATATAAATATCAATATATATCTGATAATATATAACAGGTAATAACTGGCAGTTATATTCAAATAAATTTAACAACTATTAAACTAACAGTTTATATCCAGTAATAAATTTTATAATTGTTTAACTAGCAGTTTATATGCAAATAAATAAATTCTAACAGTAAATTAATATGCGATAAATAAAATAAGTTAGCAGTTAAATTAAATAAATGCGATTTAACAGATATGAGAAATAAAACACGCCAAACAGTCATAAATAAATTTCTACTCATATCTAATATAAATTTAACAAACATAAAAACTTTTAGTAGTTGTGAGTGGGTTAAAATTCTCACCTTTTGAATTTAAATCGAACTTAAATCCGATTTAAACTCAAAAATTGCACAGCCTCCAAATCTGTCCAAACCAGCGTCAACAGATCCGGAATTTCAATACGGTCCTCACAAAAAAAATCTCGCGTGAAACGGATATCGTATGACGAAGTTTTGTCAAAAATTGTACTTGAAATAAAAATTGAATTATAAACAAACAAACCTAAATAAAATAAAGCCACGTCAAACCCAACTGGAGACTCACGTGAACCATTCCCACTTTCCACGTAATCACGTATGCTATAGGCTTCACGCAGAGAAACGAAACCCAAACCGTTGCTTCGTTCTGCCCTAACGCACGCTCCAGCCACAACCACGAACACGCACTACTTGACAAACGAAGCCACCTACGTCACTGCCAGGCGCTCGCTATCCCCCTATGCCACTCGCGACTCTCCATCCGTACGAGATCGAACGAGCAAAGCTTCAGCCGCACCCATAAAATGAAACCCTAGATCGAGATTTCTGACCGATCCAACCGTTGAAACCCAAAACGAACACTCCCGATGCAATCCCCTCAGTCTCCTCTCCAATACCCAGAAACAGTTTTCAGATTGGGCGAGTTTTTCTGCGATGATGATGAGTGGCCGAAACTTCATCGATTTCTTCTGGTCAAACGAATATGCAAAACAGAAAACGAATTGTACCAATAGATTACGTGTCTCGAGAACTTTAACATAAAATTTTCTGGAATTTTTGTGGAGAGTTTGAATTTCATTTGATTTTGAATTGTAGATAGATCTAGGTTTTGCAACCATTGAGGAAGAGAAAGAGATGAAGAAAAATAAACGTACAGCCAAATGACAATAGAAAGGAGGCTAGGGTTTATCCCAGCATATTTATAGACAAATAGAAGAAGGCTGGGTGGGTACGAATTACGAACGTGCTAAACGAAAGTTGGCCCAAAAAGCCCGTTTTGACCACAGAACAAAATTTATCAAACCCATATATCCATATAGGTAATTTAAAATATTCTGAACGCGATGGAAAAAGTTTCGCGTCCAAATTTGATCGTATGAAGAAGTTATGCTGAAAACAAAATTTCTAAATTGATTTTTATTAAATCGATTTCAAGGCGTTTCGCGTCCGTACGATCAAACGATAGGTCTGATAAATCCGAAACTTGAAATCCTATAATAATTCACCGATACGGATCCGATGAAACTGGTTTCGTCGAAATCTGAGTCCGTGGCTAAAATGGCTATTTTTATATTCATTAAATAAATTAAAATAAATTATAAAAATCCAATTTTATATTAAAATTTACCAAATTTTATTGCTTATATAATTCTTAATCCATTTCAAATGATTTTACAAGTTTAGATGTGAATTAAAAATTTATAAGTCTATAAATTTCCACATTAATTTCTCCACTTCCTTATATTTAAGAATTATAAATTGAATTCTCAAAAACCCAATTATTAGATTTTCAACTAATATATTCTCAAATGTTATCCAAATAAAGATGCCACTAACTTTGGTGCTGGATTTCACTTTAATATCCACAAATTCCATTTTTAATTTCAATAACGTAATATTTAACGTTAAATTCCACTTTATTTGCACTAAATACCATTGTTGAATTCTGATACTTTAATTAAATTTATAAATCTTGCTTTCAAAATCTATATCAACAAATGGTCCAATTAAAAATAGAATTTGCATTAACTTCATCTTATAGAATTAACTATTTCAATTTCAAAACAAATCTACGCTAACTGCACAATTTTAAATCAACAAATTTAAATTGGGTCTACATTAAATGTTATAAATTATAAATTGGAACCTCAATAAATTCATTTATTGATTTAAAAATCTTTCTATTCAGTAAATAGATATTTATGGGTATAAATAACATTTAATTATAATATATCTCATTAGTGCATGCTTCATTTCTTATAAATTCCCTTTTATTAACTAGAACACATTAACTAAACAAAATAAATAATATTCGATTTATTCCAACCAATCCCATTCTTAACTTAATATACTCAATAACGGTTAACTTAAAAATTTGTTACCTTTTAATATTCAAATTCACTTACAACATTAATAACAACAATTTTGCCATAGATTTAGATTCAATTAAATAAATTAGATGAAAGGGTAAAACTTTGTAATTATCCCAAATGCCAAATATATTTATGCATTAATTACTACTTATTATTATGAATTCATTTATTAATTTATTAGCTGCCTTTGTCTTCTTATTTCCTATTTACTGCCAAACTTCCTATTTAGTTATAGTTTCAACCATGTCCACAAATTTACTATTTATATCCTAAATTAATATATTACTATTTTAAGTACGTTTATTATTGACAACATTCATTAAATTTACTTTTCTACACTTATTGCATTGGTTTTATACAATCGCCATTTACTTTACATTTCATTACTATTTAATATATATATTTATTCATAAATCAATTTGATATTCATTCTTCTTTCCTCCTATTTGATAAATAACCTAGTATACATTTTACATATATACATTCATTTATGGGCATTGCATTGAAATTTATTTATTAACTAATATCAACGTTATTATCATAAATCTAAATTGGATTCCCAATTTTATTCAATACCCTGAACAAATAACCTATATATTAATCAAATCCCTATATTTGTATTTCTCATATTCCATAAAAATCAAATCATAACATTTAAATGATTTTATTATATTGGAATCTCATTCAAGTCGTAATCTATTAACTGGAACTAATATGATTCCTTAATTTATTCCCATTTACCATTTAAAATCTTTCATTGCATTAAAACCATTTAACTTTTCATAAATTTCTCATATTAAATTCCATATCCAGGTGAGAATCCTTTTTCTGCTTAATTCATTTGGATTTCATTCTAAATTAAATTAGAAATCCTATTAATTTATCACATTTAAAATCATCGAATTTAACGGGTCGTTACACTCTCCCCCACTCAAAACTTTTCGTCCCCGAAAAGGAAAAAGAAGGGAGAAGGAAGAATTTAAATAAACAGTACATCTTTAAACAATAATTTACTACATTTATTACCTTAAATAAAATATACCCGTTTATAATCATTATATCCTTTTATAATTAAATAATTGAAGTTTGGAAAACATTTTCAACATAATTCTAAGTAGTTTCAATCCCTAACAACAAATTAATACACAACCATCCATTTCACGAACAGCATATACATCCAAAACAATCATTCAATCAAACAAGCAAATAGCTATTCGGGTTCAAAACTTGAAATGGTACGGAATGAAAAATAACCATCCAGTGCATCATTTACTCAACAGTCTTAGATAGAATAAAATATATTATTTATTCATCCAACAACTTCAAATTTCCTTACCCGACCAACCGTAAAGCAAACAATATCGATTTAAACCAACAAATCAATTTAACTTATATAAATTCATTACATACTTCAGTTGTTTAATTTCCTTTCTTTTATTCAGACCACATAAATTATCCTTTTAATATTTACATTTATTTCTAACAACTTTTAATTTTTTTTGCTAATCAGTGGTTGTTTCCTTTATTTTTACTTATTACTCACGATTATCCAAAAAAAATTATTTATTCAGGTCATGTAAGTTTGTATTATATTTAATGCACTTCTTCAAATTCAATCATTTATTTAATGCTTACATATCTATTATATTTAATTTTAGTAATCATTTTTAATTTCACTTAAATTCTTAACCTTATAACATTCATTTTTATAAGTAAAGGATTTTTATTTATTCATTAACTATGGTTTGCAGTCATTTATTTATATTACCTACTTCCCATTATATTAAACTAGTAGCATTTAAATCATACTTAAGTTTAGAACCCTACACATCATATCCTTATTTATAAAAGAATTTCATTTTATTCACTTAAGTTTAAAATCACCTATTTAAAATACTTACCTTCAATTATGGTAAAATTTTCAATTTATAACTTAAGTTTATAACATTAAATTCTTATTTAATATAACAATTCATTGAATACTTCATTATTTCCAAAATTTCTACTTGTATAACATTCTATTCCAATCTCTTATCTAACATTTCAACTTTTTATATTTGGTAAGTTATTTATGTTAAAGAAAATGTAAAATAACTTATACAAGTTTTATCTCATCCTTTAATTAAATTTAATGTTAATCAATATTACTTTTTGTCTCATATAGTAAAAATTTTGAATTTCCCTTTATAACTCTGCATTAATTCTCTTACCTAAATTAGAGGTTTCAATTTATTAATTACTTACTTTTATCTCACTAAAATAATTTTAAACAATTAATTAATGGAAATTTATGAATTAAATACCGGGTCAAATTTCAAATTATTCTTAAAAATAATAGATAAATAATTTCTTACAACTTATATATCTCTAATTATATTGAAAACCATTCAAAAATTTAGATATTTTAAAAATAAATTTGCACTAGAATTTACTACAGTGGCCTTTCCCCCTCGAAACTCGAAAATGAAAGTCGATGATGCGGCCGCCATCACCGAAATTATTTTCCAGCGACAGAGAAGAAAGTACAAAACTTATTTTCTCAAAATCATCTTTAAACAATTCTTCCGAATTATACTAAATATTTATATAAGAAAATACTTATAAACTGAATCATTATATTTCATAAATCCTTTGAAAGCAGATTTTCAAAATCCTGGACTTAATTTCTAAAATCTCCAATTTGATTTATTTTAATTTCAACTTAGCTTCAATTATTATAAATATTTTTATTACCTAACACCCAATCTATAGCAACCAAATATATATATCTTTATAAAATATTTTTATATATAGAAAATATAGTAGGCAAAGTTATTTCATTCACCTATATTAAAAACAGATATTATGTCGGTCTGTCCTATTAAGTGTTTAGAAATCCCTATTGATGACATAGCGTCCCATGCATCAACCAGAATATATAAATACAAAACGGAACGGATTTACACAATATCAAAATCTTTTTATAACACTAACAAATACGCTCTCTCATATATATACACTCAGCGACTCCCATAGGGTATTCCTACCCTATTAACAAAGAGTCAAACCCCACAAAGCTAAGGTTTATCGCTAAACCAAAGCTATGATACCAGATGCAACGTCCCGCCTTTTCGCACTCTTTAAATCGACACACGTGCCAATTCAAATCATACGGAATGGGGGATTGTTATGGGTAAAATAATAAAACAAGAAAGAAAACAGAATCTCACAGCGGAAGGATAAAATATAATAATCAAATATACAGTTCATAAATCTGTTTAAAAAAAACATTTGATTATATTTATATAACACATATCAGAGTTACACATACCAATAACAATGCAGCGGAATTAAATGGTGTAGTTGAATAATATACTAGATAATAGTAATACAAATCTTCGTCTTCGTCCTCCAGAGCTAAATCTTCAAATCCTGAAATGCTCGGACTGACCCGAGCGAATTTGAAAAGACAAAAACACTCGAGTCAGAACTAAAAGATCTTATGTAAGTTAAATTAACAGAAATAAATATGAGTGCAATAACTCAAGAGATGCTCGGGATTTACATCTCCCAAGGATCCATTAAACTATTTACTATGTAGTATATTGCGCTATTATAATAGTGTCTATTTATAAAATAAACTTACTTTTAAATAGCGTTAAGGCTTTACATTTTCCACATTAACACGAAATAGTCCCAGTAGTCCATCCAATATCATAGTCCCTCCTGATCGGGAAGCCACCAGAGGATACCACACGGGCTACGGGAGAAATTCAAACTCGTACAAGGCGCGATAGGGTAGGTGACACGGCACAACTAGGCAATGCCAGGGTAGATATACCAATTGCTATCCGGGCTGATGGTAACGCGCAGCGCGCAGCTACCGCCCACCTCGAACAAACTCCCCCAAAATCAAAATAAAAGTGGCCACTGAATCAATCCAAAGTCAAAGTATAATATCGAAGAGGAGTGTCCGATCAGAGGAATGACCTCAGTGGCCCGAGAATCGCTCCTGTTTTAGCCACCTTATGCCAACTCACGGGAGTTGGGTCCACGTATTTACCTTACAGGAAATGCCGCCACCAACCTACTTCATTCTGGAATCTCCACCGCGTACACGGTTAGTCAAAGTGGTTTTCGATATCGACAGAGAGTATGTCCATATCCGATCCCGGTCTCTTTGCCAACCAATTGTTATTATTACACCGTGGTCATTTAAAATAATTTATACATTAAAACCAGAATAAAAATTTCCATTTCAAAACTATGAATACGATATCATCTTAAACCCAAAACAATATGATATCATTTTATCCAAATATAGTTCTTTTCCAAAATCATACTGGTTTAAAGTTTATAGTATCTGGAAACCAAATATTTGGCTTATAGTTTCAAAGCATAATATTTCGAAATTCATATATTTTAAAACCATAACTTCTAAAACTTGAATGGTTTGGATATTCAACGGTATATAAAATAAATGGTTTAACTTTAAGGTTACTTTTGAAAGAAAAATAATTTCCATGTCTTTACATATATATTTCCTTATTTAAAGTCTAAACCATAATTTAAATATCACTTTCAAGTTTCATAACCACTTCAATTTCTATATATATATATATATATATATATATATATATATATATATCCATTTGGTGTATTAATATTTCAAAACTAAAGTTGGAAATTTATTCTTTCAACAAATCAAATGTTCTATTATTTAGTCTTGAATATTCACATTAAAATCCATAAATACAACTCTATTTTCTCGAAATTCAATATTTTCTTCAATTTAATTATACTAGAATATTCATTTAAATTTATCTTGGAAAAATCCAGTTATAAATATCATATCTTAAAATTTCTAAACTTAAACATTTAACATATAATATAAATTATTAAACTCCATTTTCTCAATTTTTCCATTTTTATTTAAGAGATTTATACACAGCTTAAATTCAAGATTTCTAACTTCATATGTTTATATATGGAAGAATAATATTTATAAATATCAAAGTTAAAATTTTTATAAACCGTATCCCATCCAAACCATAGAAATCACTTTAAAAATATTTTCTATATAGACCACGGTGCTTGTATAAAATTTTCTATCCTATGGTCAAGTAATACAGATATTTATCATTTCAATCCGCAATTTAAAATAAAAATGCGGTTGTATATCATTTCAAACCACAATCCCGAATGAAATGAAAATACATAATGACTTGCAGTTTAATGATATAAAATAAAACATCCATTCATCAACATCATCCATCATATAACCATCATCCAATAATAAATAAATATCAATATATATCTGATAATATATAACAGGTAATAACTAGTAGTTATATTCAAATAAATTTAACAACTATTAAACTAACAGTTTATATTCAGTAATAAATTTTATAACTGTTTAACTAGCAGTTTATATGAAAATAAATAAATTCTAACTATCAACTAATATGCAATAAACAAAATAAATTAACAGTTAAATTAAATAAAAGCGATTTAACAGATATGAGAAATAGAACACGCCAAACAGTCATAAATAAATTTCTACTCATATCTAATATAAATTTAACAAACATAAAAACTTTTAGTAGTTGTGAGTTTGTTAAAACACTCACCTTTTGAATTTAAATCGAATTTAAATCCGATTTAAACTCAAAAATTGAACAGTCTCCAAATCTGTCCAAACCAGCGTCAACAGATCCAGAATTTCAATACGATCCTAACAAAAATAATCTCGCGTGAAACGGATATCGTATGACGAAGTTTTGTCAAAAATTGTACTTGAAATAAAAATTGAATTATAAACAAACAAACCTAAATAAAATAAAGCCACGTCAAACCCAACTGGAGACTCACGTGAACCATTCCCACTTTCCACGTAATCACGTATGCTACAGGCTTCACGCAGAGAAACGAAACCCAAACCGTTGCTTCGTTCTGCCCTAACGCACGCTCCAGCCACAACCACGAACACGCACTGCTTAACAAACGAAGCCACCTACGTCACTGCCAGGCGCTCGCTATCCCCCTATGCCACTCGCGACTCTCCATCCATACGAGATCGAACGAGCAAAGCTTCAGCCGCACCCATAAAATGAAACCCTAGATCGAGATTTCCGACCGATCCAACCGTTGAAACCTAAAACGAACACTCCCGATGCAATACCCTTAGTCTCCTCTCCAATACCCAGAAACTGTTTTCAGATCGGGCGAGTTTTTCTGCGGTGATGATGAGTGGCCGAAACTTCATCGATTTCTTCTGGTCAAACGAATATCCAAAACAGAAAAGGAATTGTACCAGTAGATTACGTGTCTCGAGAACTTTAACATAAAATTTTCTGGAATTTTTGTGGAGAGTTTGAATTTCATTTGATTTTGAATTGTAGATAGATCTAGGTTTTGCAACCATTGAGGAAGAGAAAGAGATGAAGAAAAATAAACATACAGCCAAATGACAATAGAAAGGAGGCTAGGGTTTATCCCAGCATATTTATAGACAAATAGAAGAAGGCTGGGTGGGCACGAATTACGAACGTGCTAAACGGAAGTTGGCCCAAAAAGCCCGTTCTGACCCCGGAACGAAATTTATCAAACCCATATATCCAGATAGGTAATTTAAAATATTCTGAACGTGATGGAAAAAGTTTCGCGTCTAAATTTGATCGTATGAAGAAGTTATGCTGAAAACAAAATTTCTAAATTTATTTCAAAATTGATTTTTATTAAATCAATTTCAAGGCGTTTCGCTTCCGTACGATCAAACGACAGGTCCGATAGATCTGAAACTTGAAATCCTATAATAATTCACCGATACGGATCCGATGAAACTGGTTTCGTCGAAATCCGAGTCCGTGGCCAAAATGGCTATTTTTATATTCATTAAATAAATTAAAATAAATTATAAAAATCCAATTTTGTATTAAAATTCTAAAGTTTACCAAATTTTATTGCTTATATAATTCTTAATCCATTTCAAATGATTTTACAACTTTAGATGCGAATTAAAAATTTATAAGTCTATAAATTTCAACGTTAATTTCTCCACTTCCTTATATTTAAGAATTATAAATTGAATTCTTAAAAACCCAATTATTAGATTTTCAACTAATATATTCTCAAATGTTATCCAAATAAAGATGCCACTAACATTGGTGCAGGATTTCACTTTAATATCCACAAATTCCACTTTTAATTTCAATAACGTAATATTTAACGTTAAATTCCACTTTATTTGCACTAAATACCATTGTTGAATTCTGATACTTTAATTAAATTTATAAATCTTGGTTTCAAAATCTATATCAACAAATGGTCCAATTATAAATAGAATTTGCATTAACTTCATCTTATAGAATTAACTATTTCAATTTCAAAACAAATCTACGCTAACTGCACAATTTTAAATCAACAAATTTAAATTGGGTCTACATTAAATGTTATAAATTATAAATTGGAACCTCAATAAATTCATTTATTGATTTAAAAATCTTTCTATTCAGTAAATAGATATTTATGGGTATAAACAACATTGAATTATAATATATCTCATTAGTGCATGCTTCATTTCTTATAAATTCCCTTTTATTAACTAGAACACATTAACTAAACAAAATAAATAAGATTCGATTTATTCCAACCTATCCGATTCTTAACTTAATATACTCAATAACGGTTAACTTAAAAATTTGTTACCTTTTTATGTTCAAATTCACTTACAACATCAATAACAACAATGTTGCCATAGATTTAGATTCAATTAAATAAATTAGATGAAAGGGTAAAACTTTGTAATTATCCCAAATGCCAAAATATATTTATGCATTAATTACTACTTATTATTATGAATTCATTTATTAATTTATTAGCTGCCTTTGTCATCTTATTTCCTATTTGCAGCCAAACTTCCTATTTAGTTATAGTTTCAACCATGTCCACAAATTTACTATTTATATCCTAAATTTATATATTACTATTTTAAGTACGTTTATTATTGACAACATTCGTTAAATTTACTTTTCTACACTTATTGCACTGGTTTTATACAATCGCCATTTACTTTACATTTCATTACTATTTAATATATATATTTATTCATAAATCAATTTGATATTCATTCTTCTTTCCTCCTATTTGATAAATAACCTAGTATACATTTTACATATATACATTCATTTATGGGCATTGCATTGAAATTTATTTATTAACTAATATCAACGTTATTATTATAAATCTAAATTGGATTCCCAATTTTATTCAATACCCTGAACAAATAACCTATATATTAATCAAATCCCTACATTTGTATTTCTCATTGTTAACGCTAAAAATTGAGCGCTAACACCCCGGTGTGTAGAGTGTAGTTGTGAAAGCACCACCCATTGGTACGGGAACAAGAAAAAAGTAAGAATCACAGAAAAGTATTAAAAGACACGATATTTATAGTGGTTCGGCTTAAGAGAGAGCCTACGTCCACTTTGAACTACTTTATTGCTGATATGATTACAACCCTTTACAAGATTCATCGATTACAACACACTTTGAGTTTAAAGTCATTTAGAACAAGTAGCCTCAACATCAATGCCGATCAAAATCTTTGAATTCATGTTGAACATGTATGATTTCTTCGTGAAGTTCCTTGAAGCGTTCTTCGTATCTCAAAAGCTTTAAGTGCTGAAGTAGTTTGGAATGAAGAAGAGTAACGACGCTTGAAATGAATGAGCCAAAAAAGTCCCCTTCTAGTTGGAACTCGGGGTGTATTTATAGGCTTTGCTCGGAGTTAGGTCGTAGGTTGAGACCGACCTAACTTAGGTCGCAGGTCGTCCCTGACCTAGGATGCATTGTCCTCCCTCTGCAAGAATACACATGCTGATTTGTACAAGTCCTAGGTCGCGAGCGACCTATCCCCCTGCGGCACAGTATAGGTAACTTCTTTACTCAGGCATTTAGGTCGTTAGCGACCTATCCTAGGTCGTGAGTACTTTTTTTATAGTTATAACTGGAGTCTTTAGGTCGCGAAGTATTCCTAGGTCGCGGAGTTCCATAGGTCGAGACCGTTTTTAGGTCGCATTCACTCTTAGGTCGTCCTACTTCTTAGGTCGCAGCTCTCTGTTAGGTCGCGATGCTTGATAGGTCGAAACATCTTCTGAGTCGCAGCCTTTCTTAAGTCGCAGCTCTCTGTTAGGTCGCGGAGCTTCATAGGTCGCGGCCTCCTTTAGGTCGCGAAGCATTTTTAGGTCGTTCTCCTTTTTAGGTCGAGCCATTTTTAAGTCGTAGCCTTTTAGGCCGCTAGGTTCTCGAATTGGTTAGGTCGTTACATTTTCCTTAAGTCTCTTACAGAAGGGAGTTAACATTTGCCCCTCGAAGTATATGACTTAGCCATAGGTCGTGTGCTTCGACTTTCTTAACTCGCGTTCTGAAGGATTGTTAGGTCGCAAACGACCTAAGGAGAAAGTTAGGTCGCGTAGTGTCGGTTCGTGTTCTATTACCCTGGAATATAAATAACTTAGGTCATTCCTTCTTCTCCTTATCTGCTTCAGCCTCCATTCCGCCATTAACAAACTTTTGAGCCCTCAAAGACAACTCCAACAACTTAACCATCAATTATCCCATCATCAGACTACGTAAGTGATCTTTACCAACATTTGATTACATCTATCATCAAATCGCAAATGTTTCACTTGTCGCCCCTAATGTAATTTCATGTGCTATGTTCGCTCAACAAGTCACGATTCAATTAACTTTTGACTGAGTCTTTGTCGCGATTCCTGTGAACATGGCAGTATATCGGATTTGTGATGAATTTGAGACGATTTGGATTGGATTCTTGGGTAATTCGTGACGATGTAGGAGGAAGATGGTGAATTATGGTGTTTCGAACTAGTTGGCTTGCAAATTTGGAGGAGACGAGGAGGGTTCCGATGGGTTAACGGGTTAATGGATTCTTAGCTACACGGGTAATGGAGGAGATGATGTGGCAGCGTGTGAGTGGAGGATCGACCTTAGGGCTGTCTGCTTGAATACTAACCATGTGACCTAACTTCTTAGCGATCTAACTTTGTAATGACCTAAGTTCTTGCGGCATTGGTTTTAGGTCGCGGCCAACCTTAGACTTGAATTCCTGTGGCACAGAAGTTAGGTCGTTGCCGACCTAGTATTGGATGGTTTGCACATGAACTTTAAACCGAACGACCTAACAGCTTAGCAACTTATCACCTTTGAATGACTGCATAGGGACTTAACACATCAACGACCTATCTTTTGCGACATAAGCTTTAGGTCGCGGCCGAGTTAGGACTTGACCAATTCGCATTATTTTGACATAAAGCCTTGAACTCTTTGATTTGCACAGTGCGACCTAAAGGAGCTTCGACCTATACTAGGTCGTTGGACGACCTAGGACCTGTGAAATTTTTTCTGAAAAAATTCGATTAAGCTGTTTGGACTTAAATTCTGCTGCACTTCTTTATAGATCCCTTTAAAGTTGTCAACCTGCTAAATATGACATTTGTAGAAAAATGGGACGAATGTACTATCACTGACCGCCCACATCGAATGACATATTAGTCGATAAAGAATAATCAACTTAAGTGAATTGTGTGAGTGAAATGCTGTAACTCAACCGACTCAAATGAAGTGTTAAAGCAAAGCTAGAATTTTGTTTGAATTAACACTGCACTTGAGTTTTAAATTAACAAGTCCTGAAATCTCACAATCGATCAGTTGCTAACTAGTTTAATTCCAGTTATTTTGCTTGTTATTTTTATTAGTTTTGCACAACACTTCAAACTTTTAGGAAACGTGCACCTTCACATCTGAACATCCAGTTGCTCATGTAGAATGACGTCTCAACAAGAAGAGATGATAGAACACGTCGAAGGGGCTTTCCCGATTGCTATTCCACTAGAGAACCCTCCGTAAAGAACTCCTACCCTTCTGAAACAGCGGGTGCTTAATCAATTATGCGTTCAATTTGGCATTGCTGAGGCAGAAGTTTTACTCCCTGGACCAAATGATTTTGCTGATAGACAACCTTACGGTTTTGTTGCCATTAATCGTCAAATGTGCTTAAGTGGAGTAATTCCTCCCTTTAATGAATTTCTTCAACAAATCCTTCTTCGACTAACGATCTCTCCTTTCCAACTGCATCCCAATGGCTATGCCATTTTGATGGGATTGTGCGTGCTGTTCAGGAGAACTCTTGACCGTCTTTCGAGTTTTGAGGAAATCTGTTACTTGTGCACTTTTGCGAAGAACAAGGACCACCCTTCAATTGTACTTGTAAGAGGTGCGAGGAACCGTAAACTAATTTTTGATTTGCCGGAGAGTGCACATGGTTTTTTGAATCAATTCTTCTACATTCGTTGCCCCGCAGGATTTTACGCAGACTGGAGAGTAGGAAGTGAGATCTTATTTCCCTTCTTTCTTCAATTTTTTCTAAGTTTCTCATGGTTCGTATTGCTAGATGCTGATTCCATTCCTTGTTTTTACAGCACTTCCTCCTCCGTCTAGAGATTCCAGTCATAAGCCAGTCTTTGAAAGGCTAAGCACTGTGGCTGCTGAAGAAAGAAGCGCAAAATTTCTATTGACAGAAGAACTTCTTCATCGGTTTGAGCTTCTACATTCTTCTCGTTCCACTCAAATTCATGAAGTTCCCGATTCTCCAGCGGAAGCTGAAAAGTTTATGCCAAAAGATCTTTCCACTGAAACTTTACTGGTGAAGTGCCCCACTCTCACTGATGTTGCGGGGCCGTCTAGCAATTTGACACTTGCCCCAGTTATCGAAGAGGAAGAACCTCCACGATCTTCTGGGAGATCTGCTGACGAAGGAGTTGAGAAAGCAAGTCCAAAAAAGCATGATGGTGATGATGTTTTTGGGGGGTTGAGCGACCTAATTGTGACTTCACAAGAACTTTTTAAAGATGATGTTTCCAAAACCATCTCTTCTGTAATCGAGGCGACATCTTCTCTACAACAAATGCCAACTCCTCCTACTCAAGTTATCACCACCTCTACTCCACAGAGTGGTCTGTACCTTGATGCGTGTAGCTTACACATTACACAACACTTAGGATTTTTCAGCACTTGTTTGTGTTTGACTTCTTTTCTTTAAAGACTTTTAAGACTTGTATTTTTGCCTTTCAGATCCTTCAATGGGGCGTAGCGGCAACGGTTCTTACTATAAAGACTTTCAGCGCTATGGAGGGCGTGGCAACTACGATTATAGACGCTACCTTACTGGTCCCAAAGAAACCGATGAGCAGAGAGCTGCTCGAAAAGCTAGAGAAAGGAGAGAATACGAAGAGCGTCATGAGAGGATAGATGTGCGACATGAGTCTTCTTCAAGAGGCGATGACTCTCACAAACGTAAAACACATGATGGTCAGGGGAAGAGCCACATTGTTGAGGACCCGAGCAAGTGGGCCAAACCTAGTGAGAAGCACGCATCTGCAACATCTGAAAAGTTTGACGCTCCCATCTCTATCGAAATTCCTTCCAAATCCCCTGCTTTTGAAGGAAGCGCTATTCAAACACTTCTAAATAGGCCTTCATATCGTGTTGAAAGGGGCGCACCGACCTTACAGAGCCGATTCCCGAATTGGTGCTTAAAGGGGGTTCGTTTCGATCTTGATTTAGTTCCCATTGATAAAGAAGCCATGTACCAAAATCTTGACGCCGTCAGACTTGATATTGAAAGAATGTCTGGATGGCAAAAGCTTGTTGATGAACTCCAATGGGTCAATCGGGCCAATATCGAGGCGATACTGACTATGGAGAACGATAAGTCGGAATGGCAGAAGATTCTTGACCAGCACAACATCGAGATGAAAAACATCACCGAGTATAATGAGAAACTTGAAGCTGAAGTCAAGCAGCTTAAAGACGATCTTACCACCTCCTCTAACACTTACACTCAAAGAGAAGAGGTACTACAAAAACAAGTGCGGGATGCACATGCTGGCCAGAGAGATGCCGAAGCTAAAGTTGAGAGGCTAGAAGAGGCCGTAGAGAATTACCGCACTGATGTCGCTCAGTTGCGGAATAAAATGAGCGCCCAAGACATGGAGATTGAGGCGTTAAAAGCTCAACTTGCTAAAACCGAAAAAGAACGAGATGAGGCCCATGGCTGGTAAAATCGCAGCTGAAGAATCTATTCAAGCCATGGAAGCCAATGTCAGTTCAACTCTATTCGACTTTTACTTGCACAGCGTCTTAGGGCATGGCAGTCTCTCTTTTCTCGGTCCTAAGTACGAAATCACCTTGGCTGAAGTGTGGGAAGCTGCTCTCGACATGTTCAGAGGTGCCGGGTATACCGAGGAAGAGCTTGAGGAGCGCTACTTAGATGAGGAAACTCGCGCTGCTCTTGCGAAGGGAAAAGAACAGCTTGCCAGAGTGAGGACTGGGATGGAAAAAGAGGAACGTTCTGAAAAAGAATTGCCACCTACTACCTCTGAACGTCCTTTAATTTCTCCTGAAGTTGACATCACAGGTTCCAGTGCTCATTCCCCGCCTCATACAAGAACTGGGGTAATTACCCCTACTGATGATGAGGCCTTGGAGGATATTGGAGCTCAAAATTATGAGATTGAACTAACGAAGCAAATATCTTCAGGTAACTTTGACATTGGTCCGATTCAGGTGGATTGCCTGCTTGTTCCTCAAAAGTTTGATGAGCTTCTCGATTACTTCTTGAATCTTGATGAACCCATATCTCCCTTCTTTTCGGGAGATACTAATATTTTTTATTTCTCTTCTTCTGCAGTTGAAACATCAAGCGCTGTGCAAACTTCGCCTCCTCCGGTTATCCTTCCACCGTCTCTTCAGGTGGCTCCTCCTTCTGCTTCACAGCCCGGGTCACAAGAGGAGCAAATAGAGGCTCTTCATAGCTTAGATGACCCTATCGCTTCGCAAGAGCAGAAAGACGAGGGACTTAAGGGAGGTGAGATATCTCCGGAGCGGACTCCTTCTGATGACATAATTTTGTCTGCTCTTGCTACTCCAGGGAGTGAGTCTTCTTCGAAGAGGAGAAAGAAGCACGGAACGTCGAAGAGGAGGGGGAAGAAAATCATTGCTACTGAAGAGGAACCGGAAGTTGCACCGGTTGCACCTCCCTCCCCTTCTTCCCTTATGCCTACAGACCGACCTGAAAAGCTAACCATTCGGCCGGGTAAAGGGTCCAAAGGTGGCAAGAAGAAATGAAGATTTCAGCTTTTAGCTTCTTGTCTTTTGCATGTACTGGTCGAGAATTGTGCGGTTATCGGCCCCTGCTTTTTATTTTGAAACTTGTATCTGCAATACAATTGAATAAAATGATCCTTTATTTGCACAAACTTCTGTTTGAATTTGAGAATGCATTTATTATTCATTTTTGCACAAGTTTATTTATATGATATTGCAGCGGGCTTATGGTATGTTGTTTGAGCATTACTTTTTGCCGATGTGGCTATACCATATTGTATGTAACTATACCATGCTGCCCCCATACCATAAGCTTGCTGCAATATTTTATACTTCGAGGGGACTTACACTCTTATTTTTTGAAGAATAATTATTTCATTCTTGAAGAAATTTTTCGTAGAGTACAACTCCCTTCATATAAGTTTTTACGCTTTGTCCTTCGAAGAAATCACTTTTTTCTTTTGCGTATGTACGCATTTTACCAAGTGAATTCTTCTATGTGGTAAAGCGGGCCTCTGAAGGGTACTTTAACTTTCCTTTTTTTTTTTTGAGGAAGATTATTTTCTAGAATAGGTAAATCACTCTTCCTTTGAAAGTTAAAGTGTGCTCTTCATGAAGATTTTTTTTTTTTTACATAGAAAGTTGTACCTCTGAGGAGGGATTTTTCACGTTTCAACACTTGGAAGTTTTATTTCAATCTTGGTGAAACGTGTAGCTCCAAAGAGTTGTGCCTTTGGAGAAAGCCTTTTCACGTTTCAACACTTGGAAGTTTTATTTCAATCTCAGTGAAACGTGGGCTTCCGAAGAGGTCTTTCTTCTTGATTGTGTCTCCGGGAGGAGGTTGTACCTCTGAGGAGGGATTTTTCACGTTTCAACACTTGGAAGTTTTATTTCAATCTTGGTGAAACGTGTACCTCCAAAGAGTTGTGCCTTCGAAGAAAGCCTTTTCACGTTTCAACACTTGGAAGTTTTATTTCAATCTCGGTGAAACGTGGACTTCCAGAAAGGTCTTTATTTTGTTTTGCATTTCAACTTTGGTGAAGTGAAATTCCGAAGAGCGGCTGTTACACTTCAACTCCTGGTGAAATGTGCCTCCGAAGAGGTCTTTATTTTGTTTGCATTTCAACTCTGGTGAAGTGAAATTCCGAAGAGCGGTTGTTACACTTCAACTCCTGGTGAAATGTGCCTCCGAAGAGGTCTTTATTTTGTTTGCATTTCAACTCTGGTGGAGTGAAATTCCGAAGAGCGGTTGTTACACTTCAACTCCTGGTGAAATGTGCCTCAGAGAGGGTTTTCATCGCCTGGAAGTTACTCTCTCATGGTTGGAGGGTCATGACTCCTCCAATCTTTTTTGTTGAGTAGAGAACTTTCTTTTTTGTGGCGTATGACCCATTAGAGGTCTTTATCCTCCGAAGAGTTGTGCCTCCGAAGAGGACTTGTGCTGCCGATGATGGCTTTGGTTGTTCCCTTGTCCACTTGCTTATGCCTTTTCAGCGATCCTCTGTTTTTTTTTTAAGCTTTCACTCCCTTTTCTTACAAGTAATTCGTTTAATCCAAGGAAGTGTACTTCATTGTCAGGCAAGTTCATGAGAATGGGCAGAGCTTCTTAATTGGATGTTTGTTTGTTCAAACGATCTCAATTTATTAGCAAAGGCCCGTTTCTGTCGAAATCATAGGCCGTTCAATTGAAGTACTTCCTATCTAGGATTTGAATTCGGGGCTTTTGTGACTCGAAATTTGGCGAGAATCACTTGGTCTTATTATGTGCAAGTTTCACTTCCATTGTTTGCAAAAATTTAAATCGACATTTCAGCAATACATTCTATGTACTTTTTATATCGAAAATAAAGCAAACATGTAATAATAATAAGGAACACAAGATTTATAGTGGTTCGGCCAGGAAATTGGGCCTACATCCACTTTATATTCTTTCATTATTTACTTGCATCAGTTTTACAATTGCCTTTAATTACAAGAATCATACATTCATAACTCTTTTTACAATATTTCAACAAAATTTTCAAGTAAAGTATGGACGCAAGTGATTGCTGTTCCATGCCCTTGGAATTTGATCTCCTTCAACAGTAGTGAGTTTAAATGTGCCGTCAAGAAGCTTCTGACCTATGACATATGGTCCTTCCAAATTTGGCCCAAACACACCTGTCGCTGTCATAATTCTCTTCAGGACTAGATCTCCAATCTCAAAGCTGCGTTGGCGAACTTTGGAATTGAAATGTCTGGCTATCCTTTGCTGATGAGCAGCAATTCTGAGATTAGCCTCATCTCTTTTTTCATCAAGGAGATCTAGCGCTTCGAGCTGTAGCTTTTCGTTTTCTGCTTGATTGAAATGGATTCTTCTATGTGAAGGGACCTCTATTTCTACCGGAATCATTGCCTCTGACCCGTATGCCAATGAAAACGGGGTGTGCCCAGTCGCAGTTTTGTGAGTGGTTCTGTATGCCCATAGTGCCAGTGGTAGCTTATCGACCCAACCACCTTTTGCTCTTTAAAGTTGCTTCTTGATGGTTGACTTAATAATTTTGTTCACGGCTTCCACTTGCCTGTTTGCCTGCGGATGAGCCACTGCTGAGAAGCTTTTCCGGATTTTGAATCGCTTGCAAAAATCTTAGAATTCTTCACTTTCAAATTGAGTACCATTGTATGTAATTATTTTTTGAGGCACACCATATCTGCAAATGATATTTTTAGTCACAAAGTTTATCATCTTTTTAAAGGTGATAGTGGCCAATGGTTCAGCTTCAGCCCATTTAGTGAAATAATCTACAGTAACAATGGCATATTTGATTCCAGATTTGGCAATTGGTAGCGGCCCAATGAGATCCATTCCCCAAATTGCAAATGGCCATGGACTGACCATCTGTGTGAGTTCAGTAGAAGGTGCTCTAGGAATTTTAGCAAATCTTTGGCATCTGTCACACTTTCGGGAATAACTTGTAGCATCTCGATTAATTTCTGGCCAAAAAATATCCGTATCGGAGAATTTTCTTTGCTAATGTTTGGCCACCTGAATGATCACCACATTCTCCTCCATGTACCTCCGCTAGGATTGTTTTGGACTCTTCCCTGGATACACATCGAAGTAATGGCATTGAGAATCCCCGTCTGTATAATCGGCCATCCTGGATTATATATCGAGAGGCTTTTCTCAGTAGCTTTTGTCGTTCTTTTGAGTTCCCTGGTAGAGAGCCATTGAGCAGATATTCTGTTATTGGAGTCATCCATGATTCTTGATCTTGAGACATACTCATGATCCAATCAATGTCCATCTCATTAATGCTCGGTGCCGACAGAACTTCTACTGGGACTAACCCCAGAAATTGAGCTTCGCCGGTGCTAGAGTACTTTGCGAGAGAATCTGCTTTCATGTTTTGTTCTCGAGGAATATGGTTTATCGTGTGGTGATCGAAGTCACACAGAAGTTCCCAAGCCTTTGACAAGTAGGCGGGCAGATTTCCTCCTTTCGCTTGGAATTCCTTCTTGACATGGCATACAATAAGTTGAGAATCACTGAAGATCTGTAATGCTCGAATGTTTAGTTCTTTAGCAATACTTAGGCCAGCGATAAGGGCATCGTATTCTGCTTCATTGTTTGTTGAAGGAAATTCCAATCTTAGTGCATAGCATAATGATCGACCTTCAGGGGTCTCGAGTACAACTCCGGCTCCAGAACAGTAGTCGTTTCTCGCGCCATCGACATATAACTTCCATTGGATCAGGGAATCGTCGATTGTTTCCTCCTCATTGTTACCCTTATCTGTGAATTCTACGATGAAATCCGCTAAAGCTTGTCCATTGATTACTTTTCGGGGATGATAAGTGATGTCATATTGACTGAGTTCAATATTCCACTTTAGAAGACGACCCGAAGCCTCAGGGCGAAACAGGACTTGCTTTAAAGGTTGATCAGTGAGGACTCTGATAGGATGAGCTTGGAAATATTGCCTCAACTTTCTAGATGCAATTAGTAGGCAATAGGCGAGTTTTTCCAACTTAGAGTAACTCATCTCTGCCCCAGTGAGTCTTTTGCTGATATAGTAAACTGGATGTTGAATCCTCTTGTCTTCCCGTATCAGCGCTGCACTTAAAGCATGAGATGATACTGCTAAGTATATAAGAAGATCCTCTCCATCGCCAGGCCTAGAAAGTATTGGAGGCGTTTCCATATGGCGAATCAATTCATCAAAGGCTTTTTGGCATTCGGGAGTCCAATCGAAGTTTTTCTTTCCTTTCTTTAGGGCATCAAAGAATGGGATGCATTTATCTGTGGCTTTGGAAATGAACCGACTCAAGGCGGCGACTTTTTCATTGAGACTTTGCAATTCCTTCTTTGTTCTAGGAGCTTTGATTTCCTTTAAGGCGGTAATTTGAGCTGGACTAGCCTCGATGCCCCTTGCGCTCACGATGAAATCTAAAAACTTGCCGGATTCCACTCGAAATGAATATTTCAAAGGATTGAGCTTCATTCCGTATTTTCGGAGGACCACGAACATGTCTGCTAAGTGTTCTATGTGATCCACTTCTTTCTTAGACTTTACTAACATGTCATCGACGTAGACTTCCATAGTCTTGCCTAATTGCGGTTTGAACATAGCATTAACAAGTCTTTGGTATGTTGCCCCTGCATTCTTCAACCCGAAGGGCATAACTCTGTAGCAGTAAAGACCAATGTCAGTGATAAAGCTTGTGTCCTGCTGATCTGGCTCATGCATCATGATCTGGTTGTATCCGGAGTAAGCATCCATGAAAGATAACAATTCGTGTCCCGCTGTTCCGTCTACCAGTTGATCGATTCTGGGTAATGGGAAGCAGTCTTTGGGGCAGGCCTTGTTTAGATCTGAAAAATCGATGCATACTCTCCATTTTCCGTTGGCTTTCTTAACCAGCACTGGATTCGAAACCCAATTCGGATAGGTAGATTCTTTAATAAAATTATTCTCCATGAGCCGATCAACTTCTTCTTTTAATGCTACTGACCTTTCTGGACCTTGAGTTCTCCTTTTCTGCTTCACAGGTGTAAATTTTGGATCAATATTTAGAGCGTGTACTGCAACTTCTGGGGATATTCCGCACATATCGGCATGAGTCCAAGCAAAAACATCCAAATTTTCCTTTAAAAAAGATATTAAGATATTCTGAATTGACACATTAAGTTGTGAACCCACATTCAACACCTTGTTTGGGTCCTTCGGGTCAACAGGTACTGGTACTGTCGTTTCCACTGGTACCACTCTATTCTCCCCTGCGCTGACTTTTCTAGGATCCATTTCTTTCCTTGCTCCGTTGTGCTCGCCAGTGCAGGGTCCGCCCTGTAATTGCTACAAGGCTGGTTCTTTGATGCGGACTGGGGCTGCCGCATCCTTTCCCATTTCTCTTTTTCTGGTTTCTCGTAGCTCTGTTAGATAACATTCCCATCCCGCATTTTGATCCCCTTTTATAACTCCCACTCCATTATCTGTGGGAAATTTAATGGTGAGGCACCATGGGGCTAGAACAACTTTGAATGCTGCGAGAGTTGGACGGCCAAGGAAAGCATTGTAAGCAGAAAATTCGTCGACAATCACAAAAGTTTGCTTGCGGACCACTTTTCTCTCTCCTTCTCCAAGTTCCACAAACAAATCAACGGTTCCTATCGGCTATTTTGGCTCCCCAGTGAAGCCAGCGATTTTCTGCGATGAGGCTTGCACATCAGCCATAGGGATCCTCATCTGGTCGAATGTTTTCTTGAAGAGGATATTGCAGGATGCGCCACAATCAATGAGAACTCTTCTGACAATAGCTGGCCCGATACCAACCGAGATGACTAAGGGATCCAAGGTAGGAGCTTCAATACCTGCGGAATCCCTGCCTCTGAACACAATATCATCATTGAAGGTTCTTTGCTGCTTCAGGGGCATAGCACCTTCCAAAACGAATACATCTTCTTCGGTCGGTACGTATTTCAAAGCTCGGGTATACCTTTCCATCTCACCCCAGCTTCTGCCTGCTGGGTGAGGTCCTCCTGTAATGACATTGATAATGGGCCTTCCAGATTCATGCTGCCTTCTCACCTATCCTAGGCTGATGAGCAGGAGCTTGCTGCCCCTGACTAGACGAAGCAGGATTGTTGCTATTCTTTTTCACAAATTGCTGCAGCTTGTTTTCCCTTAGCAACTCTTCAATCAGATTTTTCAATTGGCGGCATTCGTCGGTATCATGACCAGGTTGATTATGAAAGCGACAGAATTTCCCACTTTGCACAGCTTTCCTCCCGGTTCTCAGAACAGGAGGTTTAGGATATTCAACAGAATCTTTAGTGGCAAGGTATATATGCTCTCGTGTATCTGATAAAGGAGTATATTCCGATGGTTTGAAGGAACGAGGCCTCTTCAGATTTTTCTGTTTCTTTCCATCGTTATTTTCCCTTTTTTGTCCAGCAGATTCACTCTTACGTGGAGCAGCAATGTTATCTTCAGCTTTTTCTAACACTGCCTTTACCGGTACAGGACGGCTTTCCAGGCGTATGAACTCATCTGCTTTCTTGTAGAATTTTTCAAGGGAATTTGGTTCCTTCATGTTAAGCCATTTTCCAAATTCGCTCGACTTGTCGATGGCCCTCATAAGATAGGTCAAGATCGTCCGTGGTTCTGCATTGTCTACCTCAGCCAGTGCTATGTTAAAGCGATTCAAGAAAGATCTGATAGATTCACCTGGATTCTGTTCCAAACTCGACAGTGACATGATATCCTTGGCTTTTGAAGCATATAGTCTGAACTGCTCCTTGAATTTCCGGGTTAAGTCAGAAAACTGATCTATAGATCGGACTGGAAGCTTGGTGAACCAAAGCAGAGCTACACCTTCGAGATACACAGGAAAATATCGGCACTTTATTTCATCAGAAGCCCTGGCACCTGTCATGTGCCAATCATACTTATACAAGAATTCGTTCGGATCACTTGTTCCTTTGTAAGCTGGAATGGTTGGAGGGACAAACTTCCTTGGGAATTCAGCCTTTAAGATTTTCTCAGTAAATGGAGTTTTACTTGGGGCAAAACCTCATTCTTTCTCGTCTTCAACCCTCTGCATACTCTCTTTCATGATTTGTCGGACCATCCCAGAAAGATACTCCTCATCATGTCGAGTTCTAGATCCACCAACCTCAGGAAGTATTTGTTCAAAGGGGCTAGAAGCCCTTTCAGGAGCATTCCTTTCTTCAGCATCATGAATGTTGCCAGCAAAGTTCCTTTCATTACCTGCCGGTTGACGGTTTGCCCCAAGCAAATCGTTCAACCTATTCAGAATTAGAGCATTTTGGGCATTCTGAGCCTCGAATTATGCATTTTGGGCATTTATCTGCTGGTTCAGCCCTAAGATTGCAGCATCCAGTTCTGGCTTTGTAACTCCGACAGCTAGAGTTGCTTGATTCGATACAGGGGAAGCGGAGGTTCCCTCTTGAGCATTTCCAGATCTTACAGATCTACTCTTTCTACCCGGAGCCATGATTTCGGATAAATTTCTAGTCTTCAGAGAGGTTACTTCAACAAACTTTCGTGGAGCAATGATGACGATTTGCCTGAGTTCAGTTCTCAGTGAAAGCACCAAAAATGTTAACGCTAAAAATTGAGCGCTAACACCCCGGTGTGTAGAGTGTAGTTGTGAAAGCACCACCTGTTGGTACGGGAACCAGAAAAAAGTAAGAATCACAGAAAAGTATTAAAAGACACGATATTTATAGTGGTTCGGCTTAAGAGAGAGCCTACATCCACTTTAAACTCCTTTATTGCTGATATGATTACAACCCTTTACAAGAATCATCGATTACAACACACTTTGAGTTTAAAGTCATTTAGAACAAGTAGCCTCAACTTCAATGTCGATCAAAATCTTTGAATTCATGTTGAACATGTATGATTTCTTCGTGAAGTTCCTTGAACCGTCCTTTGTATCTCAAAAGCTTTAAGTGTTGAAGTAGTTTGGAATGCAGCAGAGTAACGACGCTTGAAATGAATGAGCCAAAAAAGTCCCCTTCTAGTTGGAACTCGCGGTGTATTTATAGGCTTTGCTCGGAGTTAGGTCGTAGGTTGAGACCGACCTAACTTAGGTCGCAGGTCGTCCCTGATCTAGGATGCATTGTCCTCCCTCTGCAAGAATACACATGCTGATTTGTACAAGTCGTAGGTCGCTGATGTGCACGTAAATGTGCATATTTTTACCACCATATTTATTCTTTTTAAATTGAATAAATGATCATATTGGGTATTTTAACTTGTTTTAACCAAAATCCATATTAATTCCAAATTGTCACATATCCATCTTCATATATAGGCAAAACAGTCATTTGTGTGCATATATTTATTTGAGAAAAATTAATTGGAAATTTATATATATATTTGTAGGAATTTGGTCTCAAATAGGAGTGGTTTCATGAAGACACATGCATGCACAACATGAATATAAAGGAATGAAGATGGAAATAATTCAAAGTGAAGATAAAGGAGGACCCCACCTACCCACCTACCTTGATGTACAAATTAAAGGCTAATGCACATGTTTATGGAGTTAATGGTTTCATGTACATTTAAGTGGGGGATTATTAAAGCTAATGATAACTTGGCCACCACACTTCCTCCAAGGGCATTCTGGGCACTCCCCAAATTATGGATTAGGGTTTCATGCATGTATAAATAACCCCTTATGTTTCATGTAACATTGCCTCTTCTCTCTTAGTCTCTCTTAGGCCTCATTCTCTTTAGTTTAGTTTAGATCAAAAATAAAAGAAAGCTCTCTTTCTCTTTTCATGGCTACTTAGCCATTTTTATTTTATGTAATTTTCTTTTTATTTTGTGCAATGTTAATTAGTGTTTCCTTTTACTTACATGTTCATTTCCTTTCATGCTAGTAGTGTAGATTTACTTTTATACAAGTAGAATAATTTTTCCTTTCATTTTGCTCTATTTTTCTCTTCTTGTTTAATGTTGTTTTCTTCATTTGTTCATATGATAACAAATATGAAAGCTTAATCCCTTCAATTTAGGGGTAATGAAGCTCTCTAGTATGTAGATCCAACATTTTGTTGTTATGCTCTCTTTTGTCCTTAAATAAAATGTTTTGAAGTGGTTTAACTTGTTGTTTTAGCTTTGAATTTGATAGTCTATGTTGTTCATAACAAATAGGCTATGCTTAAACAAACATAACACAAATTGCCTCTTCATCTAAATATGATTATGGCAAAGAAGAGAATGTTGAAATTGAAATTCGATAGCCTATATTTGTAAACAATAGTTAAAAGGCTATGCTTAAAATAAATTTTTATTTCAACTTTGTTGTCATATTTCATGAGAGTTAAATGTGTATTAGTGGTTGTGTTATAGTTTGATGGTTTATATTGAGCTAATTAATAGCACAAATATACCATACTTATGATAAGCACATCAACTAATTCACCAATGACAAGAAAAGAGAGATCATAACTTCATTTTGTTGATTTATATGATCTAGAGAGTGGATTTATCTCTAAATTGTTCTTTTAACTCTCATATTTTTATCATTTTCTTTTGCTAGTTTTTGTTAGTTTCTTACATTTCTAGCTATTCACTCTCGACTTCGGTATAATTTGATTGAATAGAATTTTAAAATCATCAATTCCCTGTGGATCGACTCGTATTCGCCGCGTGCTACATTCGTACACCGTGCGCTTGCGGTATAAATTTTATTTCTAAATTCGTTCGACGGTTTTCTAATCCGATAGAATTTCCGTCGACGAACAAGTTTTTGGCGCCGTTGCCGGGGAATTGTTTTGATTTTATTTTCTATTCTTCGAATTATTTTGATTTTATTTTTGTGTGATTTTTGTGTGTTTCTTTGCATTAAAAAAAAAACTTGTTTTGTGTTTGTGTGATTTTTGTGTGCTTGTTTTCTTTTTATTTCCATTTGCATTTGGTGATATATATAGATTAAAAAAAAAAACCATCACAACTTTCCAAAAAAAAAAAAAATTTATTTCTTCTTCATTCACAAATTTCATTTTGTTTACAAATTTTCTTTGCCTCTCTGCCTCACTGTTCACTGTTAATTGTGCACAGAGCCAACAGATTCCCCTATTCACAAAACAACAGCCATTCCCTACTTCACTGCATATTACCATACTCTCAGTCACAACATCTTGCTTGCTTGTTACCACTACAAACTGCAACTGCTTCACCAAGTTCCCTGCCTTCTACACTTCAACCAACATCCTACAGCCAACCACAGTATCACCATCAACTCTCAGCTCCTCCACTGTCAAGCAGCACAAATCCACCACAAACATGTCAGTGACTCTACAATAGTTCACTAACAACCAACGACATCTCTACCACCTACTGCCATTGCAATCACCATCCCAAACTTCATCTGCAAATATCACACTCACTTCTGCCAATACTTCACACTCACAATACATTACATTCCTCCGACCATCTGCTTGTCATACCCTCAGCAATCACTATCATTTCACTGTCATCATCTACAAGCCTCATCTCCACTACCCTGCAAATCAACCATTCAAACACTTCCATAAAACTGTGCCTCCAATCCAACTCTCCTTCCAACCAGCCTCCATCATCGTGCCTTCAAGTTCATCCACAAAGACAACCAGTGCCGCAACTAGCAAACTGAGCCCATAACCCTTCTTCTCAATTCATATCACCATCCCCAAAGTAGCACTCCAGACCAAGCACCTCAAACCCGAGATTGAAATCATCAGCAACAGCAGCAAAACCATCTTCACCTACACCATAAAAATCTTCACCCAATCATCTCCATCGACTCAACATACTGCACACAACCCCTTCCACTGCTTCCTCACCAACCTGCAGTAGCCACTCATCATCGACCACACAGCATCGGCTACGTCACCATCCACATCGTCAAGATCCCCTAAATTGAATCACCACCGACCTCTTCTACTTCTCCACCGCCAGCATCGCAACCTACACGCGACCCAATTTGAAAACAAACAGCAACTCCAAGCCATCAACCACCACGACCCCAATCCTCGCGAATCACGAATTGGACTATCTCAGCACGAACCACTACCACGACGGAAATTCTCAAACACCTTCCCTCTGTCAAACAGTAGCCCACCACATCGGACTCGAACACTTTATCTCCTCATCAAACTCCAATTCGTGACCACGATCACCACAACAACGATTCGAACGAGCTTCGGATTGGGAATTTGATTTAAAAAATTTGCAGTAAAAATTAGTTCGAGATTTTGATTTTGATTTTTTTTTGTTCTTGTTCGAGATTTTGATTTTATTTGTTCGGCTACTGGTTGTGTTTGTTTTAACTGGGGAGTCGTGGTAACTTTTGGTGTGGACCGGGTTTTGGGCTTTAGTGTGTGTTTGTTTTCTTTTCTTTCTTTTTTTAAATTGTTTAGTTTTGGTTTGTTTAAAAAAAAAAAAAAAGTTAGCCAATTTATTTTGTTTGATTTCTTTTGAGTTTGGTTTTCCAATTTATTCTCTAAAAAAAAGAATTCTGTTTTACGTTCTTTTCTTTCTCTTAAAAAAAAAAATTTTTTTTTTTTTAAGTAAAACCCTACTTTTAAGTTTCATTTCAAGAAAAAAAAAACAAAAAAAATAATAAAAAAATAAATTGTACATATTCTTGTTTTATATTTCAGGTTGCCAAAGCAGAATTTCAGAAGGAAGACTGCTGCAAAAAAAAAAAATTGCCTACTTGCTAATAGTTTTTTTTTGTTTTATTTGCCTTGCATTGTATATATCTCTTGTTTTTATTAGTTGCATTGTTGATTGCTTGCATTTGAATTTATATATAAAATAAAAATCAAAAAAAAAAACAAAAACAAAAATCATTTGTAGTTGCATTGTTAATACACGTTTAATTTCTGCTTTGCATTTCATCTTAGATTTTGATTAATAATAACGGTTAGAAATCAATAACACTAAATTGTATATTGAAAAATTGTCTTCTTTGAACAGTTTAATTTCTTGGGGTGTAGGCTACGGCAGAGTAATGACCATTTATAAATATTACGGTGATTCGTAAATATTATAGTGGTTGTTCCTCTGAAGGTACTTAAACCTTCGGCTGCATTGCTACGGTGATTCGTGGTGCACCGATAAATCCTGTCCGTTACCTGGCTGAGAACTATCTTGTTTATGTAAGACAGTTTGTGATTATACAATTTTGGGTTAACTTAGGATAAATCATTTGTAATTAACCCTTGCATTCATTTAGTTGCATCAGTTCATGCATATTTAAAAAAAACAAAAAAAAAATTCAAAATTCAAAACTAAAAAAATTGTAAATATTCCTTTTCCTTTGAAATTTTTAAATCCTTTTCTTTGAAATTTCAAAAAAATCCAAAAAAATTTAGAAAAACCAAAATTCAAAAAAAAAATTGAAAAATAAAAACAAAACAAAAATCGATTTCCCTTTTCAAAAATAAATTTTCTTTGCAAATATTTTTCGTTTATAAAAAAAACCAAAAAAAAAACATTCTTGAAAATGTCTAAATATCCATATCCATATCCATTTGAATTTTACAATAGTTGTGAAAATCAATATAATCCATATGATTTCAGTCCAAATTCGTATGGATATTTTAACAACAACTATTTTGTACATAATTCAAATTTCGAACAACAAAATTTTCAAAACGATGACCAACGTTCGACTCTTGAAAATAGCATTGAAATGATTTCATCTTTACTCGAACTTTCTACACGACAAAATCAAGAGATAAATGATTTATGTAATTCTGATTTGTGTAATAACTCGAGTCAAGGATTTCCAAATTTGAATTCAATTCAAAATTCAAACGATTACGATTATAACCCATGCCAATTTAATTTCGAACTCCAAAATGAATTCCAAACTCAACATGAAAATGGAAACAACTTTTCAAACGAATTTGGCAATGGGAATAATCTTAACCATGTTACGAGTGAAAATTTTTGTTCTCCACAAATCCAAATCGAAAATTCTCAATTTAATAACTATAAATTGGATTTTGTTGAACAAATGAATGAACTTTATGATGATCACACGGATTTGTTGTTTGAAACTTACATGAAACAACGTGAACAACAAAATCAAATCTCAACGTGTGATGAGTCAAGTGATAATCCACCTTTTACCCAAATCGACGATTTTCAAATAACAACTTTTGAATTTGATAATGACGATCTTAATCAAGTTGTTGAAAATACGGTAATTGAGTTGGATTTCAATTCTTTTGAGGGTGCGAAACTCGATTTAAACTTCGAACTTCCTTTTTCTGAAAATTTGAATACGACAACTTTGAAACTCGATTTACATGATGAAGTTATTGATAATCCAACAAAGGAAGTCGAATTTAACGAACATGAGTTTTATGGACTTTTTGAAAATGAGTTGTTGAATTCTAAAGGGGAAAATTTCGATCACTGTTTTGATTTTGAAATTGATAATTTTAAAGAAGTTTTCAATGGTAAGTTTGAACTTCAATTTGGTGAAAATAAACTTGAATTTCAATCAATTGTTTTATTAACCCCAAAAATCATTGAAAATAAAACAACTCATACGATTTTCAATAAAACGACCTTCGTTTTTCCAAATCCACACTCAACTTCGAAATCTTTTACGATTTGGTTTTTCGAGCTTATGCTGTGTCTCGTATACTCAACGAGACAAATGAATCGGTTTTTGGAAGACCGTTTCATTTACTTTTTGACAATATACTTTCTGATCTCGTCTAAATACCGTTCGTTTTCATGTAAATAATAATAAACATCCCTTTCACTTGGGTTGACTGTGGGGACACAGTCAAAGTCAAGTGTGGGGGGAGACTCATCTTCTTCTTGATTTTTCAGGATTAATTTTTCATTTTTCTTCCAAAAACTCAAAAAAAAAAAAATTCCAAAAACTAAAGAAGATTTTTTTTTTAGTGTTTTTGATTTAACTTTTAAAGAAACACTATAGGATAAATATATGGTTTTGTTTATTAAATTGAAATTATTGAAAATTTATTTGTCTTAACAAAAATAAAAATGAAGTTTGATTACAAATAATAATGGTTTAACTAGTATCTAGGAAGATTCATATGTGTTAATTATGAAGTACATCCTAATTGAAAATCTTTGTTTTAAAAAGTGGTTGATTTAAAGTAAAGGATATAACTTTTTTTTTGTCTTCTAAGTTAAATGGTGCTAAGATGATTTTGCAAAACTCCCTCTCAAAAAAATATAAAAATAAAAAATAATAACATCCAAGTATTCATTCTCATTTAAAAGTCCTCACGGTTATGCATGGGTGATTACTTGGAATTTTTGATTATGTGATTTCATACTCATTTAAAAGTCCTCACGGTTATGCATGGGTGATTACTTGGAATTTTTGATTATGTGATTTCATACTCATTTAAAAGTCCTCACGGTTATGCATGGGTGATTACTTGGAATTTTTGATTATGTGATTTCATACTCATTTAAAAGTCCTCACGGTTATGATGTATGGAACACATGTAAAAAAAAAGACTTAATAAAAACCACCTACGGACGATAGTGTATGCATGAAAGTGTGTGCACTCGCCATGCTCTGTACTCCCCTCACATAAGCCCGAAAGGCAGTGCATGGGTGGTATATCTGGCCTTAGTTTATCTGAGCTAGGTGAGTAATTTTTCTTGCAAATAATGAGAGAGCAAGCAATTGAAATCCTAGCACTATTTTTACTTATTTGATTTGATTTGTTATTGAAAAGAAATGAAAATACCACTTTGATAAACTTTGATAATCAACTAAGGATCCATTTTATAATTACACTTTGTTATCAACCAAAACAACGAGTTAAACTATAGTCTATTTGATATGATAACTTGATTTTTGTTGGAAATTTTGACGAGTAAATGACATAAATTTTCAAGATAATAACCAAAACCTATATTTAACTTATTCGTGTCAATTTAAAAATAAATCCTACAATTGTAAATATTTTCAAAAATTTGCATTCATCTCTTTGTAAATATATCTTGCATTTTGTAAATATTTTCATCATGCATTTGGATTTTGTGGGTAGTATCCGCTGAAAACCCTCACGAGACAACACTCGTCCTACTGGGGACACCTAGAGGTTTAACGGCTTGTTGCATACGCTTAATGCAATCGTGCTCCCTACGAAAACAGATTTATCTTAGTTTTTCTTTATTCGAGGACGAATAAAAAGATAAGTGTGGGGGTATTTGATGTGCACGTAAATGTGCATATTTTTACCACCATATTTATTCTTTTTAAATTGAATAAATGATCATATTGGGTATTTTAACTTGTTTTAACCAAAATCCATATTAATTCCAAATTGTCACATATCCATCTTCATATATAGGCAAAACAGTCATTTGTGTGCATATATTTATTTGAGAAAAATTAATTGGAAATTTATATATATATTTGTAGGAATTTGGTCTCAAATAGGAGTGGTTTCATGAAGACACATGCATGCACAACATGAATATAAAGGAATGAAGATGGAAATAATTCAAAGTGAAGATAAAGGAGGACCCCACCTACCCACCTACCTTGATGTACAAATTAAAGGCTAATGCACATGTTTATGGAGTTAATGGTTTCATGTACATTTAAGTGGGGGATTATTAAAGCTAATGATAACTTGGCCACCACACTTACTCCAAGGGCATTCTGGGTACTCCCCAAATTATGGATTAGGGTTTCATGCATGTATAAATAACCCCTTATGTTTCATGTAACATTGCCTCTTCTCTCTTAGTCTCTCTTAGGCCTCATTCTCTTTAGTTTAGTTTAGATCAAAAATAAAAGAAAGCTCTCTTTCTCTTTTCATGGCTACTTAGCCATTTTTATTTTATGTAATTTTCTTTTTATTTTATGCAATGTTAATTAGTGTTTCCTTTTACTTACATGTTCATTTCCTTTCATGCTAGTAGTGTAGATTTACTTTTATACAAGTAGAATAATTTTTCCTTTCATTTTGCTCTATTTTTCTCTTCTTGTTTAATGTTGTTTTCTTCATTTGTTCATATGATAACAAATATGAAAGCTTAATCCCTTCAATTTAGGGGTAATGAAGCTCTCTAGTATGTAGATCCAACATTTTGTTGTTATGCTCTCTTTTGTCCTTAAATAAAATGTTTTGAAGTGGTTTAACTTGTTGTTTTAGCTTTGAATTTGATAGTCTATGTTGTTCATAACAAATAGGCTATGCTTAAACAAACATAACACAAATTGCCTCTTCATCTAAATATGATTATGGCAAAGAAGAGAATGTTGAAATTGAAATTTGATAGCCTATATTTGTAAACAATAGTTAAAAGGCTATGCTTAAAATAAATTTTTATTTCAACTTTGTTGTCATATTTCATGAGAGTTAAATGTGTATTAGTGGTTGTGTTATAGTTTGATGGTTTATATTGAGCTAATTAATAGCACAAATATACCATACTTATGATAAGCACATCAACTAATTCACTAATGACAAGAAAAGAGAGATCATAACTTCATTTTGTTGATTTATATGATCTAGAGAGTGGATTTATCTCTAAATTGTTCTTTTAACTCTCATATTTTTATCATTTTCTTTTGCTAGTTTTTGTTAGTTTCTTACATTTCTAGCTATTCACTCTCGACTTCGGTATAATTTGATTGAATAGAATTTTAAAATCATCAATTCCCTGTGGATCGACTCGTATTCGCCGCGTGCTACATTCGTACACCGTGCGCTTGCGGTATAAATTTTATTTCTAAATTCGTTCGACGGTTTTCTAATCCGATAGAATTTCCGTCGACGGAGCGACCTATTCCCCTGCGGCACAGTATAGGTAACTTCTTTACTCAGGCATTTAGGTCGTTAGCGACCTATCCTAGGTCGTGAGTACTTTTCTTATAGTTATAACTGGAGTCTTTAGGTCGCGACTTCCCTTAGGTCGCGAAGTATTCCTAGGTCGCGGAGTTCCATAGGTCGAGACTGTTTTTAGGTCGCATTCACTCTTAGGTCGTCCTACTTCTTAGGTCACAGCTCTCTGTTAGGTCGCGTAGCTTGATAGGTCGAAACATCTTCTGAGTCACAGCCTTCCTTAAGTCGCAGCTCTCTGTTAGGTCGCGGAGCTTCATAGGTCGCGGCCTCCTTTAGGTCGCGAAGCATTTTTAGGTCGTTCTCCTTTTTAGGTCGAGCCATTTTTAAGTCGTAGCCTTTTAGGTCGCTAGGTTCTCGAATTGGTTAGGTCGTTACATTTTCCTTACGTCTCTTACAGAAGGGAGTTAGCACTCATATTCCATAAAAATCAAATCATAACATTTAAATGATTTTATTAAATTGGAATCTCATTCAAGTCGTAATCTATTAACTGGAACTAATATGATTCCTTAATTTATTCCCATTTACCATTTAAAATCTTTCATTGCATTAAAACCATTTAACATTTTCATAAATTTCTCGTATTAAATTCCATATCCAGGTGAGAATCCTTTTTCTGCTTAATTCATTTGGATTTCATTCTAAATTAAATTAGAAATCCTATTAAATTATCACATTTAAAATCATCGAATTTAACGGGTCGTTACACCTGGTTACCCCTAACTGGGTAACTACTAACACGAGTATGCCATCCCCCGGTCCTTTGGGACCTTTATCCGAGAGCTCTCTAACCAACATCACACCATAATAAATAAAGTGTTCAACATGAGTAAGTATCTGGGCTCCATACCATGATACCACCCTTTTCCAGAAGGAAATGCACATACCCTAAGGGGCGCTACCCCCAATAACCTTGCTGCATCTTTCCTGTTTCGACCATTCCGGGGTTTGAGGCTCGACGAAGTCTCGTCCACAAAGCCACGCTTTATACAAAAGCTGTGCTTTGGGTCAACAAATGATCATAGAAATGATCATAAAGATAAATGATCAAACAAATGATCATATCACAAATGATCAAACAATGATCATTTCTCAACAACACTCAGCATGTCACATTACCAAATTGGGAATATATTGCTGATAGCCTTCAACTATATAACCTCTGAGCTCGTACGTCTCAGAGAAGGGTGTTAAGCTAAGAGAATAAATTCTCCGCCACCAACAGAAATATATTTGAAAAAAATCAGCTTTATATCTCAATTGTAATGTCAGACATACAATCCATACAAGTCTGTTCCGGGATCGAACAGAACCGAAGGCACTTTCAAAGAAGTCCTTGAAATCCGAATATTCACTAATCACGTCCGGATTTCCCATCACATATGGAGATCTCCATACCGGGGATCATCCAGTGCAGAGACAATCGACAAGAAAACCTTTCGTTTTCGAAAATATCCGGTCTTCAACACCGGTCTTCAAATGCAATTCATAACGACGTATCACATATTCGGAATGGGTTATACGACCTCAAGGTCCTTTCCCGGTTAACCCGAATAGTGAGCGCTTATTTTAAAAAAATAAGTGTCGCATTCAATTTCAAGCAAATCACAACAAATACCTATTTAAAGGTAAATATTGATAGTCGGTTATTGAACTATCAATGGATATGCACAACATCACCAGATTCCAAATAATTTTTCAAATTATTTATTTTCCAAAAATATCTTTACAAGAATATATTTTCAATACTTCAAAAATAAATCAACATTTATTTTTAAACAAATTCCCCCTTTTCATTTATAAATTCCATAGTGAATTTACATTCCAAAATATTTATGAATATACGATTTCCATTCAATTTCTAATATTCATTTTCAATTTATGTTCAAAAAGATAAATTCAAAATATTCACTTAATATTGGAAAAACATTTCCATACTTATTTATTTATAAGTAATTCACAAGTCTTTTTATTTTCTACACTTGAAAAATATTCAATATACTCTAATCGAAATTAAGTATATATTTCATTCTTTAAGGAAATCATTCTCTTAAACATATTTATTTGGGCTAAAACGAATGTTGCATAAAACATCGTTACGACAACATAAAATCACCAGTATAGGGATTCGAAATTAAAATAGATATATAAATCCCAATACTATACAAAACATTTCCTTTCGGAAATTATTTACTATAACAACAGTGTTATAGTCGACCATTTCCTTCTATTTCTCGAAAACGTCTATTTCAACAATGAATGTTGAAATCTATGGTTTCAATAGTTAATACATTTTGAAACGTCTTTAGATCGTTTTAATTCTATTTAAAGCATCACATCCAAAACATTTTCTTTAGTATATTATTCATTATTCAAAAACGTGAATATACTTGTTAACCAATTTCATCATTTCTATACATTTTGTTTTAAAGGATTATTCACTGTCTAAAACGTGAATATAAGTCCATTAACAAATTACAACAATTTACTTATCAAAATAAGTCGTTGCGGATTTATAAAAAAAAGTTTATAAATTCCATTTCTATTTATTTTATAACTATTTCCTCTTATAAATTTCCTTTATTAACCTATTCGATTTATAACTCAATTATATACTGAAAGTCCATATTATAAGTTAAATGCTTATAATTTATTTATTTAAAAAATTGTTCTTTTAACTTCATAATTATAAATCTTATAACTTATAAGATTCGTTTATTTACCCAAATCTATTCCTTAAATAACTTTATAAATTTTATTTATAAAATTCCATTTATAACTTCACCGTTATAATCCTATAGATTTCATTCACTTATGAAATTCATTCACAATTCATTCTAACACTTATAAAAGCTCTTTTTACAATTCCAATATTTTTAATTTATAAATATCAATTTATAAATCTTTTATATGGATTAGTTTATATTATTCTTTTAAAACATCTTTAAACTCCTTTATAATTTCATCCTTTTGATTTATAAAATAATCAAATTTCATAAATCCTATTTTAAACTTTTTTTATAATAAATTCAAAAATCCCAATTTAAACTATTTCATAAAATCATTAATCCCATATTTTCAAAAATCAACTTTTAACTGTATTTCTCAAAGATCATAATTTTTATAACATTAAAATTTTAACGTTTTAAAATAAATCAAATCGAAATTTTAATAAAACGTATAATTTCAAAAATCACTTTAAAAATTTCTTAAAATCAAAAATCGTTATTTTTAAACATCAAAATTGGATCCGATGATGCAACACATCAAATAGTCAATTACGACTTCCGAACATCATATATCAATATGATAATCAATCAAATATCACAATATCTAAAATCAAATAAATATTGGTGAGGAATCCAGTTGGATCCCTCCAACCTGTTTCCCTGCATCTAAAGACATTAGCACAATACCAATCCCGTTTCAAGACGGGATATCGCGGTATATGCGATTTATAAAAATATTATCCGCTTAATAGGCGACGCAATAGGGTCTCATCCGCTATACAATGCGGGAAATCAATCAACTGCAATATATACATATGCCAATATATATATATATATATATATATATATATATATATATATATATATTGCTATATACTATTATAATACCAATTCCACTTCAAGGTGGAATATCGCGGTATATGTGTGTAATAAATAACCTCCGCTTACTAACGGCGTATAGGGTCTATTCACATCCAATATATATATATATATAGACACACACACACACACACACACATACATACATACATACATACATACATACATACATATATATATAACAATCATCATTCAAGCATTCAATCAACACAGTCTAACAAATTTTAAATCTAACTATTTAAAATTTAAATAAACCCTTTTGAGTGAGAAGTTCTCACCTTAGCTTTTATTTTGCAATCCATTTCCCATTCCGAATTGTTTTCTCGATTTTGACCTTACATATGCAATTATACAATTTTATTAGTATTCAAATAAATTGAACCTTTAAATTCTCATTATAATTTCAATTACCAATGATTTTATTTTAAACTTAAAATTTTAAAATTTTAATTGATCTCCTTTAAATAAATTTATTTAACTAAAAGTTAAATTTAAAACTAAATTCCTTTTTAACAAATTAACCAAATTAATTACCCTAATACATTATTTTAAAATAACAAGTAGATCTAAAATGTGTATTTATTTATTTATTTATTTATTATTATTATTATTATTATTATTTATTTTTTTCTTTTGAAACTTCGCATATACTTATAAATTTAGAACAGGCTGCTTAGAAAAAAATATTCCCTTTCTGTTTATCTATATAGTTTTAAATTCTACTAAAATAAAATCCTTCAAACCTATATGTGTTAAATTAGAACACGGTTATTTAATATCTCTAACTGTGAAATATTATTCTTATCTGTAAAATACAAACGATATTTAACTGCAAAATTTTAAAACGACTAGAAATATATTTTCCTCCTTACTGTAAATAAAGATTCTTCTAAATTATTGACCTAAACAGGTAAATGAATTATCCCTTAATAATTTATACACGTATGAAAAATTTGAGTTAAACGTACCGAAGATGGATGTGCCTCCATGCCTTGTCCTACGCGACCTCGCGTGAAACCCTAGGCGCGACCCCATCACGTACATCCATTGTCAGAAATCGCGAACCATTCCACACTTCACGACGTCGCTGCCGATGCGACCCCCCTTCTCCCTCAATCGCGAGCATCGCGAGCTCTTCCTCTAGCCTCATGGCGAATCGCGACCCACTGCATCCTACATGAGCCCCCACGGCGTCGCGAATGCCGCCTCCCCCCTATTCGAATCGATTTGGAATTTGAAGAAGGCTTCGGCCAATTTTTGAATGAAATTTCTTTTTTTTATTTTACTGAAACCGATTGCGAGATATAGTATGAAATTGAAGAAGCTCGGCATTTTGTTGAAACTGATGTGGGAGACGCGATATCAAACTTGAGGGCTTCGGCCATTTTGAACAAAGCTTTTCTTTTTTTATTTATTTATTATTATTATGAAGTTCAATCTCGTGAATTTACAGAAGAGGGAGAAGAGTATTTAAAATTGAACGAAGCATGCTTGCGCGATTTCTTCCATGATTTTTGGCGTGATACTCAGCTGAAACAAAGGAGTGTGTTTTAAAGGAAGAACGTGCTGCTATTTGACTAAATTTAAATTTAAATTTAAATTGAATTCGTTGAAAATTTCAATGCGTTTACTCACCGTGTGCTCACATATCAACTCCAAAAAATACGAAATTTGAAATCCGAGAGTAATTCAATATTACGGACCCAATGGAACTGGTTTCGTCGAATTTCGAGACCGTGCCTCGGACAGCTATTTTTAAATTCAATTCAAACGATAAAATTCCAAAACCGAACAATTCAATTTAAATTTCAATTCTGAAGCTTCTATAATCTTCAGTATTATCAATATAAATTTTATAAGCCTTTGAAATAATTTTAATCGGATTAAAACTGAAGATTCAAATTTTTATTCAACTTTCAATAGACTAAATTTTATAACTTAATCGCGAAATTCATTCTGAAAATTTAAAATTCAAGTCAAACCATCATTCAAATATTTAAAATTAATTAAATATTTTCAAATTAAATTGTTCAAAATTCTGGGTCGTTACAATTTTCCACCCTTAAAAGAATTTCGTCCCGAAATTACAAGTTAAGAAGAATGCCCTTATCCCGTCTATTATTTTTCACAATCCAAATAGTTTTATCAACTTTCTAAAACAAATCTTTTTTTATTAAAGATCCATTTTCATTTCAACTAGCTTTCCGACTTCAATTATAAGTTTCAAACAACATTGTTTCCTTAACAATTTAAATTTGAATTCAAATTCAAATTTCAAACTTTCAAATTTTTTCACGGCTAGCTCGGTACGACTACAAAATGGCACCATGGCCCCTCAGAATCAAAAAGAAAAGAGAAAGCCAAGTGGCTGGAGAAGAAAATCACCAAATTTCATACTGAAATTGAAATACGTACCTTTTTGTCGAGCAATTCAATTCTATCTTTGAAATCAAAATCCCAATTCCATTTCTTTTAATACACCTGTATGTCCTGCTAGCCATAATATCCAATTCCAACATTTAAACCATTTTTCCAATTCCATTACAAAATTTCCAATATATGCTTCTTATACATTTTTACTTCACTATTGAAGTTACACATTCATTTTTTTACAATTTATTTTACAAATTCCAATTGTATATGAATTCATTTCCTTATATATTTTTTTAATTCATATTTATAAATTTCATTTGTTAAATGAATTTATCTCTAAATCTTTGGTTATACATTTTATTTCTTACTTAATTCCATATAATAATGATAATAATTTAATATTATCACTTCCTAACAACCATGCAACCATATACTACGACAATTCATAGAAAATCATTTCTTTTCTATACAAAAATAGTTTTGGGCAAAATTATCTTATTTACCCGATTCAAAAACAATTTTATATTCACTAGAAAATACGCGCTCATATCTATTATTACACTCAAACTCATTCTAGAGTACTGCTGACTCCATCTCTAATGAGTAATACCCAACAGAGCCATGGTTGTCGCTTAACCGTATGCTTTGATACGAAATATAATAATCCGCTTTTCCGTACCCCTTGAATATACACTAATCTCCATCGACTAACTCAAGATGAACGGAAATACAAACCATTAGGGTTTAAGAAAAAGAAAAGATAGAAGAAGAGAGAAAAGATAGCACAGAACAGAAAGAAAACAACAGAACAATATCAGAATCTCACAATCGCAGCGGAACAACATATAATAGATAAATGAATAATCTTTAAACAAAGAACTATATCAGTTATCAAATTACATTATATCATCATCAGAGTTTACAACAACAAACAACAACAAACAGCGGAAAAAGTAAATACTATGTACTAGTAATACGCCATGCCATCCAGCTTGCCTCCAGCAACTCCTGAATATCTTGATTAACCTAACTCTAGACTGCCCGTGTGGAAATTGGTGGGCACCCAGACTTTAGGAAGGAAAACAATAAACTCCGAGTCAGTCATGTGACTGGTGTGAGAGCTCAAAACAGTTTATTTATTTTCTTTAAAATAAAGTACAGGAAATTTTTTAAAATAGATTTGCAATGTTTTTGAAAATGTAACTACCATAAGACCTCCCACCACACACACAATGCAAACGCAGACTTGGAGGAGATTTCTTCTTATGTTAGTCAAAGATGCTTGATACGCAAAATCAAATCAATTTTGATATTATTATTAGTGCATAGTGTAGGAAAAATCATTTCGAAAGTAGAATATAAATCTTAGCCAGCATAGGTACCATTATATTACGCCTGCTATAGCTACCTCCTGAGGAAGCAGGTTCTATAACTAAAACCGTACAAGTCTCGTATTGTTTCTTTGGATTTCCAACAAATGGTCAGGCCAAGGAACTTCCCATTGCCACATGAGAACGCCTCTGGAAGGACGTCCCCGAGAACCAAACCTGATCTCTGCCAACACAAGGCTGGGTTACCCCTAACTGGGTAACTACTGACACGAGTATGCCATCCCTCGGTCCTTTGGGACCTTTATCCGAGAGCTCTCTAACCAACATCACACCATAATAAATAAAGTGTTCAACATTAGTAAGTATCTGGGCTCCATATTATGTGTAACGAAAGGGGATTTTTCGCGCTCGAAAATCGACATCCATACTTCATATCGTATTCGAATGCCATAGATTCGACCGTTCAAATCCGATTCGCCGGAGCTTATAACAACATTAAGTAAATAACACAGCGGAATAAAAGAATAATACATTGATATACAGCTTTTATACAATATTTGATACAACAGATGATCCAATAGATATCAATATACATCAGAGATATGATAAAATAAATAGTAGCGGAAAAGAAAATAGATGACATCTAGCAGCGGAACAATATAACTCTAAGGTAGTCTTCAAAAGAGAACTCCGAGAACTGCAACTCCATCTCCAAGGACTAATCCAGCAATAGCTCGAACTCCCAATAACGATGCACCAAGCCAAGCAAGACTGGTGTGATCCAAAGACTGAACTAACTCTAGATAATCTACTAAACCTGACTATCTGAAAAACCCAACTCTATACTGCTCGTGTAGAAAAATTTTGAGCACCCAGAGTTTAGGAAAAAAAAACAATAAACTATGGATCAGTCATGGGACTGGTGTGAGCAACAAAAAAAAAACAGTTTATCTTTTATTCAAAATCAAAATAGAGGAATATTTTTAAAGTCAATTCGCAATGCTTTTTAAAAATGAGACTACCATAAGACCTCCCACCACACACACAATGCAAACGCAGACTTGGAGGAGATTTCTTCTTATGTTAGTCAAAGATGCTTGATACGCATTAAAAAGAAACATTTGATATTATTATTAGTGCATAGTGTAGGAAACATTTCGAAAGTAGGATATAAATCTTAGCCAGCATAGGTACCATTATATTATGCCTACTATAACTACCTCCTGAGGAAGTAGGTTCTACAACTAAAACCGTACAAGATCGTATTGTTTCTTTGGATTTCCAAAAAATGGTCAGGCCAAGGAACATGTTGATTATATCAAAATTAAGAAGCACCAATAATTATAATTCGTCATGGGCAGAGACACTATTGTTGATATAATAACTTCTATAAGAAATGCTAACATGAGTAAAAATGGAACATACTTGTATGCATCAAAAACCTCAGCAGGGTAAATGTATAAAAAAGGGGCAAATTTTAGCAGACGGGGCGGCTACAGTTGGTGGGGAACTCGCTATAGGAAAAAACGTATTAGTCGCTCATATGCCACGGGAAGGTTACAATTTCGAAGACGCGGTACTAATTAGCGCCATCCCCCGGTCCTTTGGGACCTTTATCCGAGAGCACTCTAACCAACATCACACAATGATAAATAAAGTGTTTCAACATGAGTAAGTATCTGGGCTCCATACCATGATACCACCCTTTTCCAGAAGGAAATGCACATACCCTAAAGGGAGCTACCACTCATAACCTTGCCGCATCTTTCCTGTTTTGATCATTCCGGGGTGTGAGGCTCGACGAAGTCTCGTCTACAAAGCTACACTTTATACAAAAGCTGTGCTTTGGGTCAACAAATGATCATAGAAATGATCACAAAGATAAGTGATCAAACAAATGATCATATCACAAATGATCAAACAATGATCATTTCATAGCAACACTCAGCATGTCACATTACCAAATTGGGAATATATCGCTGATAACCATCAACTACATAACCTCTGACCTCGTACGTCTCAGATAAGGGTGTTAAGCTAAGAGAACAAATTCTCCGCCACCAACAGAAATATATTTGAAAGAAATCAGCTTTATATCTCAATTTGTAATGTCAGACATACAATCCATTCAAGTCTATACCGGGATCGAACAGAACCGAAGGAACTTCCAAAGAAGCCCTTGCAATCCGGATATTCACTAATCACGTTCGGACTTCCCATCACATATAGAGTCTCTATACCGGGGACCATTCGATGCAAAGACATTCGACGAGTTGTCCTTACGTTTTCGAAAATATCTGGTCTTCACTACCGGTCTTCAAATGCTATTCATAATGACATATCACATATTCGGAATGAGATATATGACACGAAGGTCCTCTCCCGGCTAAACCGAACAGTGAGCGCAGTATTTTAAAAACATATGGATATTGGGATTTCAATTAAGTCACAACTTAAAATCCAAAAACTTTCCTTTTCAAATGGTTTAAACCAATTACCATTTCAAATCTTTATATTACAAAAAGATTTATTTCACAAAGATCAATTCGTAGATTTCAAAAGAGTTTCCATTCCAATTGGATTAACTCATTAAATCTTTAAATCAAAGATTTAACTTATAGTTTTCAAAATTCGATTAATTTGTTGAATCTTTAAATCAAGATTCAACTTGTAGCTTTCAAATCGTCTTCATAACTTGGAAATTATCTTCATTTTCAAACTTGAAATTCTATTTAACACAAATTGGACGTTCATTTCTTATGTGAAAGCTTTTATTATTTGAAAATAACAGTTTTCGTTTCAAAAAAATCCAATTATATTTACACGAGTTAAAGCACTTGAATTCTATTCACATCCCCAAATCAATACTTTTAAAATAGTTTAACCCATATATAACTGGTATAACATTTTTAATCCCTAGTTTTAAATCATAGAATTCAATTTCAAATCTTGAATTTAAGTTCAAAACAAATTATTCAACTTCATATTTTATCGAGTTATTCAAAATAAATTTCATCTATGAAATTCCATTTCAAAAGCTTTTCACTTTAAATCCAATCCATTTCCAAAACATTTGAATTCAAATATTCAAATTTAAAACTATTTCAAAAATCTGTGACTTAATCGATTTCGTCATGAAATCCATATTGGTGTGTGTGTATAAGTGTGGTACAGGGGTTTAACACACTAGTGCAACATCATTTCAATCATCACAGATTTAAAACATAGAAATATAGTTGATAAGCAATATAAAACTATAACGCTCATCGTCCATTCATAGATTCACAGATAGTATACAAATGTAAATAAATATACACAGCTCAATCTACAGAACAAAATATCACAAATCAGATAGGAAAATCAATTCAAAGCATCTCATACAATACAATCATTCATAAGTAAGGTCAAGCATTTAATAATCATTTATAAACAGGATTAATTAATCGTTAATCCTAATTAATTCAATTTAATTTCGATTAAATTTAATTACTTATGAATTTATTATCAAATTCTGATTTATTAATTACAAATCGTTTGATATGAATTTATTATCAAATGATTCTTAGTTAATCACATAAATTAAATTAACCTTAAGTTAATTACATAATCATTTAACCTTTAATAAATTAATTATCCTTAAATAAATTTCCTTGGTTAATTTATCACATTATCCTTACATTATTTATTGCTTAATCACTTGATTAATAAATTATAATCATTAATTTATATTTAATTAAAAATCCTTAATGTACAAATTAATTATTCCTCAATTAATTAATCTTTAAACCTTAATTAATGAATTTTTTTAAACCCTTAATTCCTTATTTAATTTGCCCAACTCATTAATAAATTAAATAAATAAATTATTCATTTTAATTAACTTAAGACAAATCTCTTTCTTATTAGTGATTTATTATCACTTATAAATATGTTGACAATTCATATTCAATTTACTTTTAAATTCATTTCAAATTTAATTAATTGAAACGAATAACCCTTTTTAGAATACACTTAAGTATTTAACGTTTTCCAGTTATTAAACAAATTTAAATTTTTAAACTTTGTTTCCAAACTAAGTTTCAAACCGAACTTAAATACATATTTAAAACTTAAATCTATAAGTTCAGTTCAAAACTTGCTTCAGCCTTGCTCAAATCTTTCTTTTACAAATCAAGTTCAAATTTTAAACTCAATTTCCTTTTCAAATCTACTTAGTTTATTATGTCATTTCAAGTTATTAAACTTTATTTATTTTCAACGAAGTTTCAACTGGACTTGGATTTATATTTAACTTTGATTCAAAACTTATTTTAAACTTTGTCTGATCATTCAAATTCAGTTTTAAGTTTTCAAAACAATAAAACAGGTTTCTGTTTAAACCTGGAAAACACTCATACCCAAGCCACTCAAAAATTTGCTTCGAGTCCACCCCCCTTCTTTCTCGAATGAAACCCGAGCAATATTCCAGTGCCTCCCTTCTTCAGTTCATCGAAACCCCCCAAGCATGCAAGTGCACGGTGCATGTGCACCAACACTACCATCACTTCAGATCATCCACGATGATCTTCTCAATACAACGATCATCTTCACATCTAAACACGATCAACAGATCGTCACTCCAAAGCTCGAATCAAATTCGAGTTCAAATCAGATCCTGGAACCAACATGGAAGCACAACACAAACCTGGAAATCGCGTCGTCCACGAAACCTCGACCACCTGAATTCGTGCAAGTCCGATCACCAATTCGTCTACACCCCAGCTTCCATCGCCCCAAAGCACGACGTACTCGATCATCCCTGGACAATGAACTAGGCCAAAACAAAACTGCGTCAAAGCAAGGTTTAAAATTTTTAGACCTACGCCGCCGCCGCCGTTGTCTGACCACCCTTACGCTATTTTTCCCCCAACCACCAATCGTTCCTCCACCTCCAGGAACAACCACGGCCCTCATCATCATGTCGATGACCGAAATTCGACAAAAGTCCCAAACTCACTTATCTCTGCTTATCTCAGAATTTACACAGTTAAAAATTATGATTTTTCTTCCAAAAATCATTATTTTCTACAACTTTCCAATTTATATAACTAAAATAAAAGGACAAGATGGTTAAGTTTCCAACAGGTTTTCAATTTTACCTGTAAACCCAAATTTATCAGAGAAACTTAAGGTTACTTTGCTTAGTATCATTTTTACAAATTTAGGACATGACAAAGCAAACGAATTTGGTTTGAATTCTGGGATCAAACAAGATTCATAGGTAGGGGAGTTAGATTTTATACAGGATTATAAGTTTTTTTTTATATATAACCTGGAAACAAGATTAACAAGCAGAGGCATTTGTTTCTGTTCATATTACTATGTTTAAACCCACATCAAAACATATCCATTTTCCATAAATTAATATGCAACAGATAACATATACTTTAAATTAAAAAGTGATGTTACTCACAGTTATGAAGAAGAAAGACAGAGATGCCTTCTTGTTGACTAGGCTGAGCTTTCTCTGGTTTGTAGTTGGTTTAAATTGTTATTTTAGTTGAAGTATGAGATGGTATGTATTTCAGGTATTAGTCAAGCAACATATAAAATTATAGTAAAGCAAAAATTTTTAACAAGAAGTTACTCACATGGAATATTGTGAAACAGAGAACAACTCTGTGTTTATAAGCTGTAGTTTTGATTTTTTTTTTCTTTTCTTTTGCTCAGTTTAAAATGAATGAAAACTGAGATGAAGAAAGTGATGCATATAACAAAAGGTTTACAAGTTGATAACATTTTGTACAGGTGATGTTATTTGTATAATAGGCATGGGTGAAGAGGCTTGCATTAAATGCTAGAGGTATGTTTCATTAAATGCCTGAGTACTTCATTTTAAAGCTACTCTTCCATATCAAATTTGATTTGTTTACCTTTATGCAGGCTGATGGATATGTTATTTGGGCTGGCATTTATTATACTTGATATACTTGTTTGTTTTGTATTTTCTTCTTTTTGTTTTGTTGACTAATATTTTACTTGCTTTGTATATTGCTTTGCCCAGGTTGATGTATTGTTTTATCTTCTTGTTTATATGCTAATATACTTGTTTGTACAGTTTTTTTATGTTTGCCTATTTTACTTTTTACTTGCCTACATCTCTTCCTTGCCTGCATACTTACTTCTACTTTGCTTTAGTTTTATGTTCTTTTAGCTAGTTCTGTATTCGAGCTTTGTTTATTCTTGCATTTTTATTTTACTTTGTCTTGCTTACTTATTTTTATTTAATTCTTTCTTTGACTTAAAATTTTAAATTCAAATCCAATATATGCACATATACATATATATTCACATGTGTATATATATATAAAGTTCAAATTCAAATTTATTTTCTAAGGCATTTAAAATTTTGTCCCAATTCATATTCAATTCGATTGAATTCAAATACATTTTTTTCCCCAAGTAATTCATAATTTAACTAAAATTTTATATTAATTACCAATTATTTTCACAAATTTTATTCAAAAATAAAATTTAATTATCAATTTAAATTTAATAATATTCGAGATCGTTACAGACTTCCCCCCTTAAAAAGAATTTCGTCCTCGAAATTCGCCAAAGAGAGATAACGAAGATAGATGAAAGATAGAGAAATATCTTCTTAGATCAAACTGGATATCAATTCTACATTTGCTTACCAAATCAGAATATCAACAATAGATACAAGAAATTATAATAGAATTTCAATTTTGGTTTTAAACAAAATCGTTTTATCAAGACAATTCAATTTATCCTTCATATTCCGTTAATCAATTTAACTCAATTTCAAATTTCCAACTTATTCAAACTTTCAATTCTAAATTTCAAATTCATTAAAGTTTAAAACGAAAAACTGGTAAGAAATTGATGAAGATACGAAATAAAAATTTCCTACAATGATACGTAGGGCCATCATCACACCAAAACTACTTCTGGAGCTGTCACGAAGCAATCAAAAGAATTTAAAAACGAATCAAAGAAAATTTGATATTATTATTAGTGCATAGTGTAGGAAACATTTTGAAAGTAGGATATAAATCTTAGCCAGCATAGGTACCATTATATTATGCCTACTATAGCTACCTCCTGAGGAAGCAGGTTCTACATCTAAAACCGTACAAGATCGTATTGTTTCTTTGGATTTACTACAAATGGTCAGGCCAAGGAACTTCCCATTGCCACATGACAACGCCCTTGGAAGGACGTCCCCAAGAACCAAACCGGATCTCTGCCAACACAAGGCCGGGTTACCCCTAACTGGGTAACTACTGACACGAGTATGCCATCCCCCAGTCCTTTGGGACCTTTATCCGAGAGCTCTCTAACCAACATCACACAATGATCAATAAAGTGTTTCAACGTGAGTAAGTATCTGGGCTCCATACCATGATACCACCATTTTCCAGAAGGAAATGCACATAACCTAAAGGGAACTACCCCTCATAACCTTGCCGCATCTTTCCTGTTTTGACCATTACGGGGTGTGAGGCTCGACGAAGTCTCGTCCACAAAGCCACGCTTTATACAAAATCTGTTCTTTGGGTCAACAAATGATCATAGAAATGATCACAAAGATAAACAATCAAACAAATGATCATATCACAAATGATCAAACAATGATCATTTCACAGCAACACTCAGCATGTCACATTACCAAATTGGGAATATATCGCTGATAACCTTCAACTACATAACCTCTGAGCTCGTACATCTCAGAGAGGGGTGTTATGCTAAGAGAATAAATTCTCCGCCACTAACAGAAATATATTTGAAGGAAATCAGCTTTATATCTCAAATTGTAATGTCAGACATACAATCCATTCAAGTCTGTTCCGGGATCGAACAGAACCGAAGGCACTTCCAAAGAAGCCCTTGCAATCCGGATATTCACTAATCACGTTCGGACTTCCCGTCACATATGGAGTCTCTATACCGGGGACTATTCGATGCAAAGACATTCGACGAGTTGTCCTCATGTTTTCGAAAATATCCGGTCTTCACCACCGGTCTTCAAATGCTATCCATAACGACATATCACATATTCGGAATGGGATATATGACACAAAGGTCCTCTCCCAGCTAAACCGAACAGTGAGCGCAGTATTTCAAAAACATATGGATATTGGGATTTCAATTAAGTCACAACTTAAAATCCAAAAACTTTCCTTTTCAAATGGTTTAAACCAATTACCATTTCAAATCTTTATATTACAAAAAGATTTATTTCACAAAGATCAATTCGTAGATTTCAAAACAGTTTCCATTCCAATTGGATTAACTCATTAAATCTTTAAATCAAAGATTTAACTTATAGTTTTCAAAATTCGATTATCTTGTTGAATCTTTAAATCAAGATTCAACTTATAGCTTTCAAATCGTCTTCATAACTTGGAAATTATCTTCATTTTCAAACTTGAAATTCTTTTTAACACAAATTGGACGTTTATTTCTTATGTGAAAGCTTTTATTATTTGAAAACAACAGTTTTCGTTTCAGAAAAATCCAATTATATTTACACGAGTTGAAGCCCTTGAATTCTATTCACATCCCCAAATCAATACTTTTAAAATAGTTTAACCCATATGTAACTGGTATAACATTTTTAGTCCCTAGTTTTAAATCATAGAATTCAATTTCAAATATTGAATTTAAGTTCAAAACAAATTATTCAACTTCATATTTTATCGAGTTATTCAAAATAACTTTCATCTATGAAATTCCATTTCAAAAGCTTTTCACTTTAAATCCAATCCATTTCCAAAACATTTGAATTCAAATATTCAAATTTAAAACTATTTCAAAAATCTGTGACTTAATCGATTTCCTCGTGAAATCCATATTGGTGTGTGCGTATAAGTGTGGTCCAGGGGTTTAACACCCTAGTGCAACATCATTTCAATCATCACGGATTTAAAACATAGAAATATAGTTGATAAGCGATATAAAACTATAACACTCATCGTCCATTCACAGATTCACAGATAGTATACAAATGTAAACAAATATACACAGCTCAATCTACAGAACAAAATATCACAAATCAGATAGGATAATCAATTCAAAGCATCTCATACAATACAATCATTCATAAGTAAGGTCAAGCATTTAATAATCATTTATAAACAGGATTAATTAATCGTTTAATCCTAATTAATTCAATTTAATTTCGATTAAATTTAATTAATTATGAATTTATTATCAAATTCCGATTTATTAATTACAAATCGTTTGATATAAACTAATTTACCAATTTCCTTAATTTATTAAATGATTCTTAGTTAATCACATAAATTAAATTAACCTTAAGTTTATTACATAATCATTTAACCTTTAATAAATTAATTATCCTTAAATAAATTTCCTTGGTTAATTTATCACATTATCCTTACATTATTTATTGCTTAATCACTTGATTAATCAATTTTAATCATTAATTTATATTTAATTAAAAATCCTTAATGTACAAATTAATTATTCCTCAATTAATTAATCTTTAAACCTTAATTAATGATTGTTTTTAAACCCTTAATTCCTTATTTAATTTACCCAACTCATTAATAAATTAAATAAATAAATTATTCATTTTAATTAACTTAAGACAAATCTCTTTCTTATTAGTGATTTATTATCACTTATAAATATGTTGACAATTCATATTCAATTTACTTTTAAATTCATTTCAAATTTAATTAATTAAAACGAATAACCCTTTTTAGAATACACTTAAGTATTTAACGTTTTCCAGTTATTAAACAAATTTAAATTTTTAAACTTTGTTTCCAAACTAAGTTTCAAACCGAACTTAAATACATATTTAAAACTTAAATTCATAAGTTCGGTTCAAAACTTGCTTTAGCCTTGCTCAAATCTTTCTTTTACAAATCAAGTTCAAATTTTAAATTCAATTTCCTTTTCAAATCTACTTAGTTTATTATGTAATTTCAAGTTATTAAACTTTATTTATTTTCACCTAAGTTTCAACTGGACTTGGATTTATATTTAACTTTGATTCAAAACTTATTTTAAACTTTGTCTGATCATTCAAATTCAGTTTTAAGTTTTCAAAACAATAAAACAGGTTTTTGTTTAAACCTGGAAAACACTCATATCCGAGCCACTCAAAAATTTGCTTCGAGTCCACCCCTCTTCTTTCTCGAATCAAACCCGAGCAATATTCCAGTGCCTCCCTTCTTCAGTTCATCAAAACCCCCCAAGCATGCAAGTGCAGGTGCATGTGCACTAACACTACCGCCACTTCAGATCATCCATGATGATCTTCTCAAGACAACGATCATCTTCACATCTAAACACGATCAACAGATCGTCACTCCAAAGCTCGAATCGAATTCGAGTTCAAACTAGATCCTGGAACCAGCATGGAAGCACAACACAAACCTGGAAATCGCGTCGTCCACGAAACCTCGCCCACCTGAATTCGTGCAACTCCGGTTACCATCTCGTCTACACCCCAGCTTCCATCGCCCCAAAGCACGACGTACTCGATCATCCCTGGACAATGAACGAGGCCAAAACAATACTGCGTCAAAACTAGGTTTAAAATTTTTAAACCTACGCCGCCGCCGCTGCCGTTGTCTGACCACCCTTACGCTACTTTTCCCCCAACCACCAATCGTTCCTCCACCTCCAGGAACAACCACGGCCCTCATCATCATGCCGATGACCGAAATTCGACAAAAGTCCCAAACTCACTTATCTCAGAATTTACACGGTTAAAAATTAGGATTTTGCTTCAAAAATCATTATTTTCTATAACTTTCCAATTTATATAACTAAAATAAAAGGACAAGATGGTTAAATTTCCAACAGGTTTTCAATTTTACCCGTAAACCCAAATTTATTAGAGAAACTTTAGGTTACTTTGCTTAGTATCATTTTTACAAATTTAGGACATGACAAAGCAAACGAATTTGGTTTGAATTCTGAGATCAAACAAGATTCATAGGTAGGGGAGTTAGATTTTATACAGGATTATAAGTTTTTTTTTATATAACCTGGAAACAAGATTAATAGGCAGAGGCATTTGTTTCTGTGCATATTACAATGTTTAAACCCACATCAAAACATATCCATTTTCCATAATTAATATGCAACAGATAACATATACTTTAAATTAAAAAGTGATGTTACTCACAGTTATGAAGAAGAAAGACAGAGATGCCTTCTTATTGACTAGGCTGAGCTTCCTCTGGTTTGTAGTTGGTTTAAATTGTTATTTTAGTTGAAGTATGAGATGGTATGTATTTCAGGTATTACTCAAGCAACATATAAAATTGTAGTAAAGCAAAAAAATTTAACAATAAGTTACTCACATGGAATATTGTGAAATAGAGAACAACTTTGTGTTTATAGGATGTAGTTTTGATTTTTTCTTTTCTTTTCTTTTGCTCAGTTTAAAATGAATGAAAATTGAGATGAAGAAAGTGATGTATATAACAAAAAGTTTACAAGTTGATAACATTTTGTACAGGTGATTTTATTTGTATAATAGGCATAAGTGAAGAGGCTTGCATTAAATGCTAGAGGTATGTTTCATTAAATGCCTGAGTACTTCATTTTCAAGCTACTCTTCCATATCAAATTTGATTTGTTTACCTTTATGCAGGCTGATGGATATGTTATTTTGGCTGGCATTTATTATACTTGATATACTTGTTTGTTTTGTATTTTCTTCTTTTTGTTTTGTTGACTAATATTTTACTTGCTTTGTATCTTGCTTTGACCAGGTTGATGTATTGTTTTATCTTCTTGTTTATATGCTAATATACTTGTTTGTATAGTTTGTTTATGTTTGCCTATTTTACTTTTTACTTGCCTACATCTCTTCCTTGCCTGCATACTTACTTCTACTTTGCTTTAGTTTTATGTTCTTTTAGCTAGCTTTGTATTCGAGCTTTGTTTATTGTTGCATTTTTATTTTACTTTGTCTTGCTTACTTGTTTTTATTTAATTCTATCTTTAACTTAAAATTTTAAATTCAAATCAAATATATGCACATATACATATATATTCACATGTATATATATATAAAGTTCAAATTCAATTTTATTTTCTAAGGCATTTAAAATTTTGTCCCAATTCATATTCAATTCGATTGAATTCAAATACATTTTTTTCCCAAGTAATTCATAATTTAACTAAAATTTTATATTAATTACCAATTATTTTCACAAATTTTATTCCAAAATAAAATTTAATTATCAATTTAAATTTAATAATATTCGAGATCGTTACACCATGATACCACCCTTTTCCAGAAGGAAATGCACATACCCTAAGGGGCGCTACCCCCAATAACCTTGCTGCATCTTTCCTGTTTTGACCATTCCGGGGAGTGGGGCTCGACGAAGTCTCGTCCATAAAGCCACGCTTTATACAAAAGCTGTGCTTTGGGTCAACAAATGATCATAGAAATGATCATAAAGATAAATTGTAACGATCTCGAATTTTGAATCAAATTTAAATTAATGATTAATGTAAGTTTTGGAATAAATTTTGAAGTTATTTAAAATTTACCTTAAAATTTGAATTTGAAGATTGTATTTGTATTTAATAAATAAATGACTTACAAAATGTTGATGTATAAAAACTTTAAAACAAAATATGCAATTGCGTTAGAAATAGAATTAAATACTTAAATTTAAAATTTATAACAATAACCATAATAACTTTATATGTGTGTACACTTAAACAATACTAAGGAAAATAAATATTTCAAGTAGCCTGTAAGAAGCAATGCAAACAAAATGCAAGGACAGCAAATATATTTAAGTAGAAACAGAAAGTACTTAACAATAAATACAAACATAAAATATGTACATGTTATCCCAACTTTTGGCAAAGTTGAGATATCCAAAATTTACTGAAAGTCAATGATTACTATTCATGAATATCAACCAAGCATTGCAGGATAACCATGGATATCAATGAATTTTGTCCGAGTCCGGAACGGGCCACAATTGATAGGACACGACAAGAAAGATCATAGAAGTCTGCATTTCAAATTTCAAGTCAATCCGAGGTCGTATGCTCAAGTTATGATGGATTCAAGTTAAGAGGAATGAGCATTGCTCAGTTCGAACCCATCACCCTGACTAGTTCGAATCCATCTGGTTCGAACCCATCATGTTCGAATCCATCAGCCAACGACTCCATCCTGCTTCAACACCATTGACTTCGACTCCATCACGATGTCCTCTCTTCGAATCCCTTCAGGTTATGGAGTTCGTATCCATGGAGTTGCCATTGCCTCGGATCCATGAGAAATGCCCTCGCTTCGACTCCTTCAAGTAAACCCCCAGATAGCCTTGCTCCGAATCCATCCACGACCTGACTTCGAATCCATGGACTGAGCCTTGCTTCGAATCCATCCAAGTCACCTTACCCCATGCTGTCTTCGAATCCAACATGTTAAGACAACTTCGAATCGATCCAAGGTGACGCATTTGGATCGATTCGAACGAACACCCTTCCAACGATTCGAAGACAATCTTCGAACCCAGCGCACGAAGCCATCCAGTGAACACGGCAAAGAACTCGGACTCGATCCATTCAACTCGGCGACAAGTTAGGATCGACTCGGAGAAGGCGCGCCACGTCATCCCTTAGATCGATTCGAAGTACTCGTTTCGAACTGATCGATTCGAAGGAGTTCATAGCATCGGTTCGAACCACCCAGCACACCGAAAAGCGCCATTTCGAACCGATCATAACTCCCAATCCACTGATCCAAATCCCATGAAATTTTTACAGGAGTTCATCTACGTATCGAAGAATGTCCACGCCAAATTTCACCACGATTGGACGATTTCTTGATCGATTCGAACCAAGGGTCGAATCGATCCTAATATGGGCCCGGATCTCCAGGTTTCGGCCATGTGGGCCCCCTCACAGGCTGGAAGTGGTCTACCTGATTTCTAGGAGAAATATCAGCCTCTTACGCCTATAAATAGAGCCCCAGGTCATTCAGAAAAGGGACCGGATTCTCTTTGGCAAAAATCAAGACTCTGAAGCATCAAGACTCCACCAAGGCTCTACTTTGCACACAACAACCACCGTTGTACTTGAATTTCAGAACTACAATTCATTGTAATCCGCTGTAATCAATTGTAATCAGCGAAGAACATCAATAAAAGCAAAAATCTTTAAAGTGGACGTAGGCCAGAGATAGCCGAACCACTATAAATTGTGTGTTCTTGTTCATAATTTCTATTTTGCTGTGTGTTGCTTGCTTGGATCTGTGATTTGTGTTTGGATGTTGCTGATTTATATTCCAACACTGGTGCTTTCACAATACTTGGGGTTTGTGACCAATTTTGGCGCAAACACTTTGGTGCTTTCACTGAGAAGGACTAGCACCTGCTACATTCAGAGTTCGGATTCAAGAGTTCGAAGACTTCCAATTCAGAGACAATGACTCGACAAACAAGACAGAGGATTGATAGGAGCCAACAAGGAGGAAGCCAAGAAGCATCCTCCGGATCAGGAGAAGGACAAGCTTCCGTTTACATCACTAGAGACGAGATGGAAGCCATGGCCAAATCATTACGCGAAAGCATAATGAAGAGTCAACAGGAGATACTGCAGAATTTCCTCGAGCAGATGAGGGCGGCGAATATGCAAAACCTTGGACCAACTACAACAGCTACGGGTACAGGACAAGGAATCAGGGTTGCAGAAGCAAATGAAGGACAGGCTCAAGGCCAGAATACAGGAATTGAAGGTGGTCAGCAAGGCCTTGGGGGCAGACCCTCAGGGTCCGATACTGGAAGACCAAAAGACGGAGCTCAACAGACTGGAGCCAATGCCTATGCTAACGAGCCACCAGAAGAATACGTACCAGAATTCCCTTCAAGGCTCGGGGGGCAGGACAGGAATCCGACGAAGGGCCAACCCCTAGACGGAGATGAGAGAATGATAGGCCTAATGCAACGAATCATGAGAGGAGGATTGCCTAGCGGAGGCCTAGAAGAAGTTAGTCGGAGTCCATTCACTCTAAACATCCGAAACGCAAGGAACCCTCCAAAGTTCAAACTACCAGCGCTAGAACCATATGATGGGAGATAAGACCCGACCATGCATATTACAAGATATATTAGGCACATGGAAGTGCTGGGGGCATCCGAGGAAGTGATGGCACGATGCTTCCCTCTATATTTGACAGATTTAGCTTCATTATGGTTCAGACAACTAGAGACTGGATCAATCGGAACATGGAGCGAGCTTGTAGATTGCTTCATGAGACAGTTTAGGGTCCACGTGACGCGACCCAAGAGTGTGATGACCTTAGCGTCAATCAAGCAGAGGACCGGAGAGTCCATAAAAGACTTTCTGTTAAGATTCAATGTGACAGTGACTTCTGTAGATTGCCCGGATCCATCAATGATTTTAATGGCGGCGGTGGCAGGAGTCGCGGAAGGCACCAAATTTAAGGATTCTCTAACTAAAGATCCACCGCAAGATCTTGGAGAGTTCTTTCATAAAGCTGAAAAGTTCATTCGGTTAGAAGAGTCACGAGCCGAGAGTCGTGAAATAAATACCACACAAAGCGTAGGAACCTCCAGAGAACAGTCCGGAGCGGACAAGGGGAAGAGGAAACAGGATGACAGGCATGATGGTCCTGATAAACGGAAGAAATTCCGAGAACCAAGATTCAGGCAGTACACAGATCTGAATGCAAGCCTAGAAAGAATCTACACTGAAACTAGGGGGCAACTCCCCTATCGAAAGCCACCTATAAGGGATCCCACTGAGCGGGAGCGCAGGACTGGAAAATATTGCCTATTCCATGAGCTGGATGGGCACACTACAGATGAATGCCGTCACCTAAAGGATGAGGTGGAAGAACATGCCAGGAGTGGTAGATTGCCGCAATTTGTCAGAGAACGGACAGCAGCGACAAGGCTTGAACAACTACCGCCTCCACCTAACAGGCACGATCCTGGATCGGGATCACGACTCGTCATCAACTGATTAGAGATGGCAAGGGCCAAGTCCAGGATTTGGACTTCGGTCGAATAATTTTATTTAGATTTATCTTCAGAATAAACGGTTACTCCACTTACACATGTACGGGAACCGGAGAGATCCCTAGGCATGCCCTGAGATGGAGATAAACCGCTACACCCGGAGAGGCAGTTTTTAGCTTTTTTTCTGATGTTTGAGATTGAACATCTAAAACTTGAATTTCGATAAATGAATTAGAACTTCTTGAAATAAACCTTTTGACCGGAGAGTCAAAGGATGAACACTAAATACCAATATAAACATGATCGCTTTATGACCCTACCCAGAGAGAGATGGGGTCCGGAGTGCAAGAAGTGAGTTGCTTCGCCGGAGAGCGACAGGATCGACTCACTTAAGCGTTGTTTCCCCTTCACCGGAGAGTGACAGGATGGGATCCAGCAAGAGCCCGGAGAGGCTATGATCGGTCTCGAACGACCAAGACATCGCTAAATGTTCAGGTACACTGAACCGGAGTGCAAGAAGTGAGTTGCTTCGCCAGAGAGCGACAGGATCGGCTCACTTAAGCGCTGTTTCCCCTTCACCGGAGAGTGACGGGATGGGATCCAGCAAGAGCCCTGAGAGGCTATGATCGGTCCAGAACGACCATGATATCGCTATACGTCCTGACTGGGACCAGAGTGCAAGGGATAGAAGGCAACGCCAGAGAGCGATAGGATCTTTCTATTCAATCACTAAGTCTGGAACGGATTTAGTAAGGGTTCAGAGCAGCCAGTAATAGTCCGGAGAGACTACGAAACTCCATTCTCAACTTCTACGGAAAGAACGAATATTGATTTGGCTTCGAACAGCCACAAACTTGATTGATAATACCACAGCTATGAATGAAACATGAATTCCTTACACTTGATATAAGACCATTCAAAACATACCTTTTACAAAAAGGCATGTTTTGGGGGGCAAAATGTTATCCCAACTTTTGGCAAAGTTGAGATATCCAAAATTTACTGAAAGTCAATGATTACTATTCATGAATATCAACCAAGCATTGCAGGATAACCATGGATATCAATGAATTTTGTCCGAGTCCGGAATGGGCCACAATTGATAGGACACGACAAGAAAGATCATAGAAGTCTGCATTTCAAATTTCAAGTCAATCCGAGGTCATATGCTCAAGTTATGATGGATTCAAGTTAAGAGGAATGGGCATTGCTCAGTTCGAACCCATCACCCTGACTAGTTCGAATCCATCTGGTTCGAACCCATCATGTTCGAATCCATCAGCCAACGACTCCATCCTGCTTCAACACCATTGACTTCGACTCCATCATGGTGTCCTCTCTTCGAATCCCTCCAGGTTATGGAGTTTGTATCCATGGAGTTTCCATTGCCTCGGATCCATGAGAAATTCCCTCGCTTCGACTCCTTCAAGTAAACCCCCAGATAGCCTTGCTCCGAATCCATCCACGACCTGACTTCGAATCCATGGACTGAGCCTTGCTTCGAATCCATCCAAGTCACCTTACCCCATGCTGTCTTCGAATCCAACATGTTAAGACAACTTCGAATCGATCCAAGGTGACGCATTTGGATCGATTCGAACGAACACCCTTCCAACGATTCGAAGACAATCTTCGAACCCAGCGCACGAAGCCATCCAGTGAACACGGCAAAGAACTCGGACTCGACCCATTCAACTCGGCGACAAGTTAGGATCGACTCGGAGAAGGCGCGCCACGTCATCCCTTAGATCGATTCGAAGTACTCGTTTCGAACTGATCGATTCGAAGGAGTTCATAGCATCGGTTCGAAACACCCAGCACACCGAAAAGCGCCATTTCAAACCGATCATAACTCCCAATCCACTGATCCAAATCCCATGAAATTTTTACAGGAGTTCATCTACGTGTTGAAGAATGTCCACGCCAAATTTCACCACGATTGGACGATTTCTTGATCGATTCGAACCAAGGGTCGAATCGATCCCAATGTGGGCCCGGATCTCCAGGTTTCGGCCATGTGGGCCCCCTCACGTGCTGGAAGTGGTCTACCTGATTTCTAGGAGAAATATCAGCCTCTTACGCCTATAAATAGAGCCCCAGGTCATTCAGAAAAGGGACCGGATTCTCTTTGGCAAAAATCAAGACTCTGAAGCATCAAGACTCCACCAAGGCTCTACTTTGCACACAACAACAACCGTTGTACTTGAATTTCAGAACTACAATTCATTGTAATCCGCTGTAATCGATTGTAATCAGCGAAGAACATCAATAAAAGGAAAAACCTTTAAAGTGGACGTAGGCCAGAGATAGCCGAACCACTATAAATTGTGTGTTCTTGTTCATAATTTCTATTTTGCTGTGTGTTGCTTGCTTAGATCCGTGATTTGTGTTTGGATATTGCTGATTTATATTCCAACACTGGTGCTTTCACAATACTTAGGGTTTGTGACCAATTTTGGCGCAAACAGTACAAAAGACAAAAGAAATATCTATGCTTGCAAAAACAAACCAGGTACACTTAGACATTAAGATAAGAAATAAGTACATAAAGTAAAATAAATATCTATCAAACATAAACAAAACAAAGTAAAAGTATAAACATGCAAGTATAAAACAAAAGATAAGATAAAATATGAAGAAGCATAGGCTGTAAACTAAAAAGAAACAACAATATGTATATTTAAGTATAGATTTGTACAAAACAATAAATGCAGATCTCCTTAGCCACCGAAAACAACATCTAAGCCATGCTTATTGAATAAACAAAGACATCACTCTGTACACTCTCTCCTCTATATCTACTTCCTTCCTGACTTCTAGTTCGTTCCTTATAAGCTGAGAAAACTTGAGGGAGTTATCATTTAAATCTTAAACAAAACAAAAAAAATTCAACTGCAAACAACAGTAATTCAATCAACTATCAACCATACCTACAACTAAAAAATACTATCACTTGTACCAGCAAAGTAAATAACGAACAAAAAAAATATTAGCATATGAACAAGGACAGGTAGGTAGGGGATGAAGTAAGGCAAAAGAAATATGTATACAAGTATGTTAAAGCAAGATATTAGAGAGTTATCTTCAGCCATGAACTGATATTGTGCAAAGTATCATCACCTAGTTGTACAAAATAAAAATAATAATCACCCTATAGTACAAGATAAAATATATCACCTGTACAAACAATAGTATCACTTTGTAGACTTCTTTTTATACACATCAATATATTCATTTCAGTTCGACCATTATCTCAACCTAAAAAAAAAAGTTAAAACAGCAACAAACTAAATCAATACTTGGTTCAACTGCAACCTGATTCAAGATGCAAGAATCATCTCAGAAATCAAATCAATACAAGCCTGGAAAATATGCAAGTCAGATCAGTTTTCAAACTTGGATATCATTTCCAGTTTGAAATTTAAGCCTGTTCTTGTTTTTGATCTCTGCTTCCGAACATCAAGGTGAGCAAATTCACTAAAATTATCTATATCTCTTGATTTTCTGGATTTATGATGGAAGTATGTCAGGAAAATGTTTTGTTTTGTTTGCCTGCATGGTTATATGTACATTGAATATGATATTTGCATATCAGGATATATGAGTTCTTCAGCATCTGTTTGTTTTTCTTGCAGACCAAATTTGTTTTAAAATCAAATTTCTCTTCCTTCAATCTACTATAGAACCTAATCTTCAAAAAGAATATGTTAATATCAACCAGATTTTATTTTTTTTAAAAATAATTCCAAAAAGAAATATTGTGAAATTACTTCAGAAATAAAAATAACAGTAAGATTTTATATATAGTTTAAAAATCAATAAATTCAATTTCTGTACTGAATTACATGAATGTGTTCGTGATCAAAAATCACGATTTTTAATATAAATTTTGAAATTTTTAATTTGATAATCGATTGGGAATTTCGAAAAGTTCGTTTTGGGTGTTTTGGGTGATTGTTGATGATCGACATGTTGGAGTTGGCCGATGTTTGGGCTGAAGGTGGTATGAGGCATGGGGATCTCGGCAAAATTGGTGAGGCAATTTTCCCATTACCGTGGTAGCGGCGGCAAGCAATTCTAGTTCGTAAACCTAGTTTGGGTTTTGGGTTGGTTGGGTTTGGTGGTGAGAGAGTTCGATTTTGACTCGATTTCGAGTTCGAACATCGGTGAGGTTGGAATGTTCGTAGAGATCAACGGTGATGTGCTGGATTTCTCGGTGATGGTCGGCGACCATCCAATCGCCTGGGCACGTGCGCAAGTTACTATGCGTATCAGTGGTTTTATATTGGGAACGAAGAGGAATGCTATTTTGGGTTTCACGTGAATGTCTTGTATCGTCAGGTTATAATTCAACTTGAAATATACTTGCAAAAGGAAAAAAAAATAAAGGAGAAGAAGTGTAGAACTGGGAACAGCCTCGAGTAATTTAGTGTTTGTGCTCGAAGTCTTTGACGCGTTGGACTCGAAGAAAGCATAGTAGTGGCTCGAGTAGATGGGTTTCCAGGTTTAAAAAAAAAAAACAGAAACCTGTCTGCAAATTGAAATTTTAAGGCAATTCAAATGAATTTGAAACTGGAAACAAGATTTAAACAGTGGTTCAAAATTTTATAGTTAAGTTCAGTTTTCAAATAAACTATTAAATCTTTAAGTTTTAAAATAAAGTTGGATTTTAAATAAAGAATTTAAAGTCAAGAATTTAAAGCAAGTTTAAATCAAAGTTAAATTAGAGGATTCAAATTCATTTTGAATCCTGGAAATTTGAATCAGTTTTTAAATCTAACTGTGTTTTAAACAAGTTTAAAATCAAATAGTTTTTTTTTTAAAAAATAAAATAGATTTGTTTTCAAACAATTATTTAAACTTGATTTTTGATAAACTACCTTTATAAAAGGTCTTTAAATGAAAGTTAAATAATTTGTTTTACACTTTAACATTATTGATGTCATTAACAAAGAAATGAAGCACCTTAAAGATAATATGATAATTAAGTAATTTAACTAATATTATAAATAGGGATAATTTATTAAATTTATAAATTAATGATTTAGATCTATTTATAATTAGAGATTAATTAAAAGTAATTAAGAAATGTTATTAGTTAATAAAGATGATTTATTAAGGATAATTAAGTATTACTTAATATGATTAATTTTGATAATCAATTGGATAAATTAATTTAGATAATCAATTATAGATTGTAAATTGTAAATTGCAAATTACATAATGTAAGCAATTAGAAATAATTACTTATTATGATTAATTAAGGATAATTTAATTAATTAAAGTGTTTGATAAATTAATTGATATCGAATGATTAATAAATCAGGATTGGTTAATTAACTCATAAGTAATTTATTGGAAATAAATTGAATTAACTAGGATAAATAATTTATAATCCTGCTTATAAATGACTATTGAATACTTGACCATACTTACGAATGATTCTATTGTATGAGATACCTTGAATTGATTGTCTTGTCTGATCTGTGATATTTTGTTCTATGGATTTAGATGTGCATAATTTATTCATTTATTTACATTTGTATATTATCTATGAATCTGTGAATGAGCGATAAGCGTTATGTTTATATCACTTATCAACTATATTTCTGTGTTTTAATCTGTGATGATTGAATAATGTTGCACTATTGTGTTGAACCCCTGGATCACACCATACACATATAAAATATGGATTTCACGAGGAAATCGATTAAGTCACAGTTTTTGAAATGATATTTAGAAGTTGAATATTTGAATTCAAATGTTTTGAAAATGGATTGGGTTTAAAGTGAAAAGCAATTGAAATGGAATTTCAAAGATGAAATTATTTTGAATAAGTAGATTAAGATTTGGAATTTAAATATTTTGATTTCAATTTGAATTCAATACTTAAAATTGAATTCTATGATTTGAAACAAGGGATTAACGATATTATACTAGTTATATATGAGTCAAACCATTTTTAAAGTATTGTTCTTTTGGGAATTTGAATTTATCCCAAAGATTATAATTTGTATAAATGAAATAGAGTTTTTCCGAAATAAGACTGTTGTTTCTAAATAATAAAACACTTTCATGGGAGAAATGAATTTCAAATTGTATTAAAGGGATTTCAAGTTTAAACTCAAATGGTCTTCCAAGTTATAGATGAATGTCTAGAAACGAATTTTGAAAGAGAATATTTAGGAACGAATTTTGAAAGATATAAGTTAAATCTTGATTTAAAGATTTAATGAATTAAATCCAATTGAAATGGAATTGTTTTGAAATCCGGGAATAAATCTTTGTGAAACTAGGTGAACTTTATGAAATAAATCTTTTTTTTAAAAGATTTGAAATGGTAATTGATTTAAACCATTTCAAAGAAAGTTTGAATTATTAAGTTGTGTCTTAATTGAAATCCTATATCCATATGTTTTAAATATTTTCGCTCACTATTCGGTTTAGCCGGGAAAGGACCTTTGTGTCGTATAACCCATTCCCAATATGTGATTCGACGTTATGGATAGCATTTGAAGACCGGTGGTGAAGACCGGGTATTTGTGAGAGCGATAGGATGACCTATCGATTGTCTCTGCACTGAGTCGCGCCGGTATAGAGACTCCCTAGACTCCCTAAGTGATGGGAAATCCGATCGAGATTGTGAATATCCGAATTGCAAGGACTTCTTTGGAAGTGCCTTCGGTTCTGTTCGAACCCAGAACAGATTTGTAAGGATTGTTATATCTGACATTACAATTTGAGATATAAAGCTGATTTCCTTCAAATATATTTCTGTTAATTATATTTCTGTTGATGGCAGAGAATTTATTCTCTTAGCTTAACACCCTTTTCTAAGACGTACGAGCTTAGAGGTTATGTAGTTGAAGGTTATCAGCGATATATTCTTAATTTGGTAATGTGACATGCTGAGTGTTGCTGTGAAATGATCATTGTTTGATCATTTGTGATATGATCATTTGTTTGATCGTTTATCTTTGTGATCATTTCTATGATCATTTGTTGACCCAAAGCACAGCTTTTGTATAAAGCGTGGCTTTGTGGACGAGACTTCGTCGAGCCTCACACCCCGGAAATGGTCAAAACAGGAAAGATGCGGCAAGGTTATGAGGGGTAGCTCCCTTTAGGGTGTGTGCATTTCCTTCTGGAAAAGGGTGGTATCATGGTATGGAGCCCAGATGCTTACTCATGTTGAAACACTTATTATTTTGGTGTGATGTTGATTACGAGCGCTCGGATAAAGGTCCCAAAGGACCGGGGGATGGCATACTCGTGTCAGTAGTTACCCAGTTAGGGGTAACCCGGTCTTGTGTTGGCAGAGATCCGGTTAGGTTCTCGGGGACGTCCTTCCAGAGGCGTTCTCATGTGGCATTGGGAAGTTCCTTGGCCTGAACATTTGTTGGAAATCCAAAGAAACAATACGATCTTGTACGGTTTTAGTTGTATAACCTGCCATGGAATGTGGCGGTAACCTGCTATTGAACATGATAGCTATAGTAGGCATAAGTGCGGAATGCCTATGCTGGCTAAGATTTATATCTTTATTTTCGAAATGAATTATTCCTACACTATGCACTAGTAATAATATCAAATGTTTCTTTTTTATGCGTATCAAGCATCTTTGACTATCAAAAGGAGAAATCTCCTCCGATTCTGCGTTTGCATTGTGTGTGTGTGTGCGGGAGGCCTTATGGTAGTCTCATTTTCCAAAAGCATTGCGAATTCATTTTAAAATTCTGTCTTTGATTATTTTTAAAAGATAAACTGTTTTGTTGCTCACACCAGTCCCACGACTGATCCGGAGTTTATTGATTCTTTCCTAAACTCTGGGTGCTCATTATTTTCTACACGAGCAGTTTAGAGTTGGGTTTTTCAAATAGTCAGATTAGTAGGTTATCTGGAGCTAGTTCAGTCTTTGGACCACACAAGTCTTGCTCGTCTTGGTGCATCGTTATTGGAAGTTCGAGCTATTGCTGGATTGGTTCTTGGAAATGGAGTTGCAGTTTTGGAGTTCTCTTTTGAAGACTATCTTAGAGTTATATTGTTCCGTTGCTAGATGTTATCTATTTTTATTTTCCACTGCTATTTTATTGTATCATATCTCTGATGTATATTGATATCTACTGGATCATCTGTTGTATCAGATATTGTACCAAAGCTGTATATCAATGTATTATTCTTTTATTCCGCTGTGCTGTTTACTTAATGTTGTTATAAGCTCCGGCGAATCGGATTTGAATGGTCGAATCTATGGCATTCGAATACGATATGAAGTATGGATGTCGATTTTCGAGCGGGCAAAATCCCAGTCGTCACATTTGGTATCAGAGCTAAGGTTAAACTTTAGCTCAGGAGTATAAAACATTAAGTAGCTCATTAGAGATAGGGTGAAGTATCCCTAGAATGAGAAATCCCTAAGATATCTGTTCGAATGCCTCAGTAAATTCTCTTACTATCCTCTGATAGTGAGTATGAGTGCAAGAAGAGGACGAGATAGGGGACAGGAAAATACGACTATAAATAGTCAATACCCTGCAACAGTGGAAATAACTTTCTTATCCAATTTTATTTGATTCGTTTCTAAATTCTTTTGATTACTTCGTATCAGCTACAAGAAGAAGTTTCAGTGTGATGATGGCCTTACGAATCGTTGTAGAAAATTCTTACTTCGTATCTTCATCGGTTTCTTATCAGCTTTTTGATTTAAACCTTAATGAATTAGGAATTAGAAATTTTTAATTGAGTTAAATTGATTAATGAAATATGAAGCTAAATTTAAATTGTATTGATAAAACGATTTCGTTTGAAACCAAATTTTGAAATTCTATTGTAATTTCTTGTGAATACCAAAGTCCGAAGAGGGACAAATTGGTATGTATTCTGAGATTTTCCGACTTGAGTTTGGAATTCATATCTTAAGTTTGAGGAATTATAGGAGATTGAATCTGTCTATCTCTGTGTTGTTTTCGTGCCTACGAATTTCGAGGACGAAATTCTTTTAAGGGGGGAGGTCTGTAACGATCTCGAATTTTGAATCAAATTTAAATTAATAATTAATGTAAGTTTTGGAATAAATTTTGAAGTTATTTAAAATTTACCTTAAAATTTGAATTTCAAGATTGTATTTGTATTTAATAAATAAATGACTTACAAAATGTTGATATATAAAAACTTTAAAACAAAATATGCAATTGTGTTAGAAATAGAATTAAATACTTAAATTTAAAATTTATAACTATAACCATAATAACTTTATATGTGTGTACAGTTAAACAATACTAAGGAAAATAAATATTTCAGGTAGCCAGTAAGAAGTAATGAAAACAAAATGCAAGGACAACAAATATATTTAAGTAGAAACAGAAAGTACTTAACAATAAATACAAACATAAAATATGTACAAAAGACAAAAGAAATATCTACGCTTGCAAAAACAAACCAGGTACACTTAGACATTAAGATAAGAAATAAGTACATAAAGTAAAATAAATATCTATAAAACATAAACAAAACAAAGTAAAAATATAAACATGCAAGTATAAAACAAAAGATAAGATAAAATATGAAGAAGCATAGGATGTAAACTAAAAAGAAACAGCAATATGTATATTTAAGTATAGATTTGTACAAAGCAATAAATGCAGATCTCCTTAGCCACCGAAAATAACATCTCAGCCATGCTTATTGAATAAACAAAGACATCACTCTGTACACTCTCCCCTCTATATCAACTTCCTTCCTCACTTCTAGTTCGTTCCATAAAAGCTGAGAAAACTTGAGGGAATTATCATTTAAATCTTAAACAAAAAAAAAATTCAACTGCAAACAACAATAATTCAATCAACTATCAACCATACCTATAACTAAAAAATACTATCACTTATACCAGCAAAGTAAATAACAAAAAAAAACAAATATATTAGCATATGAACAAGGACAGGTAGGTAGGGGATGAAGTAAGGCAAAAGCAATATATATACAAGTATGTTAAAGCAAGATATCAGAGAGTTATCTTCAGCCATGAACTGATATTGTACAAAGTATCATCACCTAGTTGTACAAAATAAAAATAATAATCACCCTATAGTACAAGATAAAATATATCACCTGTACAAACAATAGTATCACTTTGTAGACTTCTTTTTATACACATCAATATATTCATTTCAGTTCGACCATTATCTCAACCTAAAACAAAAAAACAAAAAAACAAGTTAAAACAGCAACAAACTAAATCAATACTTGGTTCAACTGCAACCTGATTCAAGATGCAAGAATCATCTCAGAAATCAAATCAATACAAGCCTGGAAAATATGCAAGTCAGATCAGTTTTCAAACTTGGATATCATTTCCAGTTTTAAATTTAAGCCTGTTCTTGTTTTTGATCTCTGCTTCCAAACATCCAGGTGAGCAAATTCACTAAAATTATCTATATCTCTTGATTTTCTGGATTTATGATGGAAGTATGTCAGGAAAATGTTTTGTTTTGTTTGCCTGCATGGTTATATGTACATTGAATATGATATTTGCATATCAGGATATATGAGTTCTTCAGCATCTGTTTGTTTTTCTTCTAGACCAAATTTGTTTTAAAATCAAATTTCTCTTCCTCCAATCTACTATAGCTAATCTTCAAAAAGAATATGTTAATATCAACCAGATTTTATTTTTATTTTAAAAATAATTCCAAAAAGAAATATTGTGAAATTACTTCAGAAATAAAAATAACAGTAAGATTTTATATATAAGTTAAAAATCAATAAATTCAATTTCTGTATTGAATTACATGAATGTGTTCGTGATCAAAAATCATGATTTTTAATATACATTTTGAAATTTATAATTTGATAATCGATTGGGAATTTCGAAAAGTTTGTTTTGGGTCTTTTGGGTGATTGTTGATGATCGACGTGATGGAGTTGGCCGATGTTTGGGCTGAAGGTGGTCTGAGGCATGGGGATCTCGGCAAAATTGGTGAGGCAATTTTCCCATTAGCGTGGTGGCGGCGGCAAGCAATTCTAGTTCGTAAACCTAGTTTGGGTTCTGGGTTTGTTAGCTTTGGTGGTGAGAGAGTTCGATTTTGACTCGCTTTCGAGTTCGAACATCGGTGAGGTTGGAATGTTCGTGGAGATCAACGGTGATGTGCTGGAAGTCTCGGTGATGGTCGGCGACCATCCAATCGCCTGGGCACGTGCACAAGTTACTGCACGTATCAATGGTTTTATATTGGGAACGAAGAGGAATGCTATTTTGGGTTTCGCGTGAATGTCTTGTATCATCAGGTTATAATTCAACTTGAAATATACTTACAAAAGAAAAAAAACAAAGGAGAAGAAGTGTAGAACTGGGAACGGTCTCGAGTAATTTAGTGTTTGTGCTCGAAGTCTTTGACGCGTTGGACTCGAAGAAAGCATAGTAGTGGCTCGAGTAGATGGGTTTCCAGGTTTTAAAAAAACAGAAACCTGTCTGCAAATTGAAATTTTAAGGCTATTCAAATGAATTTGAAACTGGAAACAAGATTTAAACAGTGGTTCAAAATTTAAAAGTTAAGTTTAGTTATCAAATAAACTCTTAAATCTTTAAGTTTTAAAATAAAGTTGGATTTTAAATAAAGAATTTAAAATCCAGAATTTAAAGAAAGTTTAAGTCAAAGTTAAATTAGAGGATTTAAATTCATTTTGAATCCTGGAAATTTGAATCAGTTTTTAAATCTAACTTTGTTTTAAACAAGATTAAAATCAAATAGTTTTTTTTCAAAAAAAAAAATAGATTTGTTTTCAAATAATTATTTAAACTTGATTTTTGATAAACTTCCTTTATAAAAGGTCTTTAAATGAAAGTTAAATAATTTTTTTTACACTTTAATATTATTGAAGTCATTAACAAAGAAATGAATTACCTTAAAGATAATATGATAATTAAGTAATTTAACTAATATTATAAATAGGGATAATTTATTAAATTTAATAAATTAATGATTTAGATATATTTATAATTAGAGATTAATTAAAAGTAATCAAGAAATGTTATTAGTTAATGAAGATGATTAATTAAGGATAATTAAGTATTACTTAATATGATTAATTTTGATAATCAATTAGATGTTAACGCTAAAATTTAAACGCTAACACCCAGATGTGTAAAGTGTAGTTATGAAAGCACCACCCGATGATTCGGGAACAGAGTATGAGCAGAAAGCTATAGAAAAACAGTAAATAACAGCAGTCTTTATAGTGGTTCGGCTTATTATCAAGCCTACGTCCACTCTGAATATCTTTATTGATGATTTCGTTACAAGTTGATACAATTCTTCTCAAGTACAATACACTTTGAATTACTAAACACTTTTAACGAGTAGCTTAAACTTCAATGTAAGAGAAAGCCTTCAAATCCATGCCGGATGTACGAGATTCCTTCTTGAAGTTGTTGATTGCGTTCTACGTGTCTTAAAAGCTTTGAGTGTCGAGTTAGTTTGGAATGCAGCTGAGTATCGATGCTTCAAAAGAATGAGCCAAAAGTCCCCTTCATGTTTGAGGTAGGTCGGTATTTATAGAAAAATCTTCCCTTTGGATCGTAAGTCGCGCTCGACTCATGATAACCCGTGGCCGAGTTAAGTTGGGTCGTGGGCGACTCAGCTGGTAGAGTTCATGCTTGGTGTCAGAGCGCCTTCGGTCTTTTGGATATAACGCAAGTCCTAACTCGTCCATGAGTTAAGAGGTCATGGCCGACTTATCTGACTAAGCCCTTGGTTCCTCAATGGTTTACTTCTTCAGAATTACAAGTCATGAGTCGCTCACGAGTCAACTCTTTTTGTAAGCATTGTGGCTACGGGCTACGATTCAGTGGTCTTAGGTCGTAGGTGAGTCATGCTGAGTCGTGAGCCGCTTCCTCGAGTTATTGACCACTAAAGGTAGGTCATAGGTTGCACGATTCTGTGACTTGCGCAACCCCTCAATTTGTTGAGTCGGTAACTCGTTGAGTCGCTCTGCTCCTCTTAAGCCGCCTTGAATTCTAACTCGCCAGCTTGTTGAGTTGCTTCTACCCTTAAGTCGTGAATTATAATGAGTCCTAGACCCATTGAGTCGGTAAGAACCTTAAGTCGCGAAGGCCTTAAGTCGTGATCCATCCCTTCTTTCCTAAACCGTTAAGTCGTAGACTCCTATATGTTGTAAGTCGTCCACTTCCGTAAGCTGTTGACTCCTTTAGGTCGACCAATCCCTGACTCGTTAAGTCGTGTAACTCCCTTGAGTCGCTAACTTGTTAAGTCGGTTACCTACTGAGTCGGACCACTCCTTAAGTCGCTCTGCTTCTTTAAGTCGTGAGTCGTCTCAAGTCTTAACTCATTGATCAAACGGGGTTAACATTAGATAAATTAATTAGCTAATCAATTATAGACTGTAAATTGTAAATTACATAATGAAAGCAATTAGAAATAATTACTTATTATGATTAATTAAGGATAATTTAATTAATTAAAGTGTTTGGTAAATTAATTGATATCGAATGATTAATAAATCAGGATTGGTTAATTAACTCATAAGTAATTTATTGGAAATAAATTGAATTAATTAGGATAAATAATTTATAAATCCTGCTTATAAATGACTATTGAATACTTGACCATACTTACGAATGATTGTATTTTATGAGATACCTTGAATTGATTGTCCTGTCTGACCTGTGATATTTTGTTCTGTGGATTTAGATGTGCATAATTTATTCATTTATTTACATTTGTATATTATCTGTGAATCTGTGAATGAGCGATAAGCATTATGTTTATATCGCTTATCAACTATATTTCTGTGTTTTAATCTGTGATGATTGAATAATGTTGCACTATTGTGTTGAACCCCTGGACCACACCATACACACACAAAATATGGATTTCACGAGGAAATCGATTAAGTCACAGTTTTTGAAATGATATTTAAAAGTTGAATATTTGAATTCAAATGTTTTGAAAATGGATTGGGTTTAAAGTGAAAAGCAATTGAAATGGAATTTCAAAGATGAAATTATTTTGAATAACTTGATTAAGATTTGGAATTTAAATATTTTGATTTCAATTTGAATTCAATACTTAAAATTGAATTCTATGATTTGAAACTAGGGATTAACGATATTATACTAGTTATATATGAGTCAAACCATTTTTAAAGTATTGTTCTTTTGGGAATTTGAATTTAACCCAAAGATTATAATTTGTATAAATGAAATAGAGTTTTTCCGAAATAAGACTGTTGTTTCTAAATAATAAAAAGCTTTCATGGGAGAAATGAATTTCAAATTGTATTAAAGGGATTTCAAGTTTAAACACAAATGGTCTTCCAAGTTATAGATGAATGTCTGGAAACGAATTTTGAAAGAGAATATTTAGGAACGAATTTTGAAAGATATAAGTTAAATCTTGATTTAAAGATTTAATGAATTAAATCCAATTGAAATGGAATTGTTTTGAAATCCGGGAATAAATCTTTGTGACTAGGTGAACTTTATGAAATAAATCTTTTGTTTTAAAAGATTTGAAATGGTAATTGATTTAAACCATTTGAAAGAAAGTTTGAATTATTAAGTTGTGACTTAATTGAAATCCTATATCCATATGTTTTAAATATTTTCGCTCACTATTCGGTTTAGCCGGGAAAGGTCCTTTGTGTCGTATAACCCATTCCAAATATGTGATTCGACGTTATGGATAGCATTTGAAGACCGGTGGTGAAGACCGGGAATTTGCGAGAGCAATAGGATGACCTATCAATTGTCTCTACACTGAGTCGTGCCGGTATAGAGACTCCCTAAGTGATGGGAAATCCGATCGGGATTGTGAATATCCGGATTGCAAGGACTTCTTTGGAAGTGCCTTCGGTTCTGTTCGAACCCAGAACAGACTTGTAAGGATTGTTATGTCTGACATTACAATTTGATATATAAAGCTGATTTCTTTCAAATATATTTCTGTTGGTGGGGGAGAATTTATTCTCTTAGCTTAACACCCTTCTCTGAGACGTACGAGCTCATAGGTTATGTAGTTGAAGGTTATCAGCGATATATTCCCAATTTGGTAATGTGACATGCTGAGTGTTGCTGTGAAATGATCATTGTTTGATCGTTTGTGATATGATCATTTGTTTGATCGTTTATCTTTGTGATCATTTATATGATCATTTGTTGACCCAAAGCACAGCTTTTGTATAAAGCGTGGCTTTGTGGACGAGACTTCGTCGAGCCTCACACCCCGGAAATGGGCAAAACAGGAAAGATGCGGCAAGGTTATGAGGGGTAGCTCCCTTTAGGGTATGTCCATTTCCTTCTGGAAAAGGGTTGTATCATGGTATGGAGCCTAGATGCTTGCTCATGTTGAAACACTTATTATTTTGGTGTGATGTTGATTACGAGCGCTTGGATAAAGGTCCCAAAGGACCGGGGGATGGCATACTCGTGTCAGTAGTTACCCAGTTAGGGGTAACCCGGCCTTGTGTTGGCAGAGATCCGGTTAAGTTCTCGGGGACGTCCTTCCAGAGGCGTTCTCATGTGGCAATGGGAAGTTCCTTGGCCTGACCATTTGTTGGAAATCCAAAGAAACAATACGATCTTGTACGGTTTTAGTTGTATAACCTGCCATGGAATGTGGCGGTAACCAGCTATTGAACATGATAGCTATAGTGGGCATAAGTGCAGAATGCCTATGCTGGCTAAGATTTATATCTTTATTTTGGAAATGAATTTTTCCTACACTATGCACTAGTAATAATATCAAATGTTTCTTTTTAATGCGTATCAATCATCTTTGACTATCATAAGGAGAAATCTCCTCCGATTCTGTGTTTGCATTGTGTGTGTGTGCAGGAGGCCTTATGGTAGTCTCATTTTCCAAAAGCATTGCGAATTGACTTTAAAATTCTTTCTTTGATTATTTTTAAAAGATAAACTGTTTTGTTGGTCACACCAGTCCTACGACTGATCCGGAGTTTATTGTTTCTTTCCTAAACTCTGGGTGCATATTATTTTCTACACGAGCTGTCACGACCGCGATTTTTTGTTGCCGAAAAACCGAACCGTTGTGGTAGAAGAAGAAGAGAGTCGAAGAACAAGAGAGAAGAAGAGGGAAAAAGATAGAAGAAGAACAGAAAAACAGAAAGAACAACAGAACAATATCAGAATCTCACAATCGCAGCGGAACAACATATAATAGATAAATGAATAGTCTTTAAAACAAAAACTATATCAGTTATTACATTACATCACATTACATTCATTATCAGAGTGTACAACAACAAACAGCGGAAAAGAAATACTATATACAATAGATAATATGCTACGCCATCCAGCTCGCCTCCAGATATCTGTAGCAACACCTGAATCCAGAATGACCTGATAACCTAACTCTAGACTGCCCGTGTAGAAATTGGTGGGCACCTAGAGTTTAGGAAGGGAACAATAAACTCCAGGTCAGTCATGTGACTGGTGTGAGAACTTAAAACAGTTATTTATCTTTTAAAACAAAGAATAGGATAATTTTCAAATAAATTCGCAATGCTTTTTGAAAATGAAACTACCATAAGGTCACCCGCCACACACACAATGCAAACACAGACTTGGAGGAGGTTTCTCCTTATGATAGTCAAAGATGCTTGATACGAATAAAATCAAATCTTTTTTTTTTTGATATTATTATTAGTGCATAGTGTAGAAAACAATTTCGAAAGTAGAATATAAATCTTAGCCAGCATAGGCATTCCGCACTTATGCCTACTATAGCTACTATGTTCAATAGCAGGTTACCGCCACATTCCATAGCAGGTAATACAACTTAAACCATACAAGGCTCGTATTGTTTCTTTGGATTTCCAACAAATGGTCAGGCCAAGGAACTTCCCATTGCCACATGGAAACGCCTCTGGAATGACGTCCCGAGAACCTAACCGGATCTCTGCCAACACAAGGCTGGGTTACCCCTAACTGGGTAACTACTGACACGAATATGTCATTCCCCGATCGTAACCGATCTATCCGAGGATCCCCGATTTCCATCAACCACAAAGTAATAAATTTGCAGTAACCACATAGGTTAAGTATCTGGGCTCCATATCATGATACCACCTCTATCCAGAAGGAATGACATACACTAAAGGGGCACTACCCCCTAATAACCTTGCCGCATCTTTCCTGTTTTGACCATTTCCGGGGTGTGAGGCTCGATGAAGTCTCGTCCACAAAGCCACGCTTTACAAAAGCAGTGCTTTGGGTCAACAAATGATCAAAGCAATGATCATCAAGATAGACGATCAAACAAATGATCCTATCACAAATGATCTTTCAACGATCATTTCACAGGAACACTCGGCATGCCACATTACCAATTTGGGAATGTATCACTAGTGACCATCAACTATATAACCTCTGAGCTCGTACGTCTCAGAGAAGGGTGTTAAGCTAAGAGAATAAATTCTCCGCCACCAACAGAAATATATTTGATAGAAACCAGCTTTACATCTCAAATTGTAACGTCAGACATACAATCCATACAAGTCCATTCTGGGATCGAACAGAACCGAAGGCACTTCCAAAGAAGCCCTTGCAATCCGGATATTCACTAATCACGTCCGGACAACCCGTCACTAAGGGTGATAAAACCTCTATATCGGAGATCAGTGGATGCAGAGTAACTCGACGGTAATCCATCCGTTTTCACAAATATCCGGTCTTCAACACCGGTCTTCAAATGCAATTCATCACGACGTATCACATATTCGGAGTGGGTTATACGACCCCATGGTCCTTTCCCGGTTAACCTGAATAGTGAGCGCTTATTTAAAATGAGTGTGGCATTCAATTCAAGGAATCACAACAAATACTCATTCAAGGGTAAATATTGATAGTCGGTTATTTAACTATCAATAGAGATGAGCAACATCATCAGATTCCAAATAATTTTCCAAATTATTTATTTTCCCAAAAATATCTTTACAAGATATAAACTTTTCCACACTTCAAAAATAAACAACGTTTATTTTGAAACCAATTTTTCCCTTTCCATTTATAAATTCCATAGTGAATTTATATTTCAAATTATCTATTGATCTACAGTTTTCAATAGGTTTTAATTACACAATTCCAATTTATCTTCAAGAAAATAAATTCTTAAAAACGTTCCATTTCATATTGGAAAAGCAATTCCATACTTATTTAAAAGTAAGTGATTCACAAATATTATTTATTTTCGCAATTTGAAAATATTCGATATACTTAAACCATAGTTAAGTATATTTTTCATTCCTTAAGGAAAAACGTTCTTTTATTCACATTTACTTGGGTCAAAACGAATATTGCGTAAAACATCGTTACGACAACCCAAAATCACTAGTATAGGGATTCAAAATTTAAAATAGATATATAAATCCCAATACTATAGAAAATATTTCCTTTCGGAAATCATTTACTATAACAACAGTGTTATAGTCCATTATTTCTTTATTTTCCTTGAAAACGTCTATTTCAACAATGAATGTTGAAATCTACGACCTCATTTCTTTCTATTACTCGAAAACGTCTATTTCAACAATGAATGTTGAAGTCTATGTTTTCGATACTTGATGCATTTTAAAACATCTTTAAATCATTTTAAATTTTATTTAAAACATCCTTTTCCCAAAAGATATCCATTTTATTTAACGATATATTCACTGTTCAAAAACGTGAATATAACTCCTTTAATAACTTTTATATTCAATTGATCAAATTCAATTGATTATGAATTTATAAACAATGTCTATAAATTCTATTCCTATTTATAAACTTCAATTTACTAATCTCTTTTTATAATCCAATTCAATTTATATGACCCAATTATAAACCAAAATCTATATTATAAGTTGAATACCTATAATATTATTTATTTACCAAATCGTTTCTTTGAACTTCACAAATTTTTAAATCTTATTACTTATAAGATTCCTTTATATATTTTCTGTGACGCCCCACCTCTATAACCACGCTAGCCAAGAACATTACTGTGAATGCTGTCAACTAGCACGAAGAATAAGGCTGTTGAGGAGCGACCATCAGTATAATTGCTTTGTGCGAGTACCGATATACCGGATAAAAATATAATTTTTCATCTCAAGAGGAAATCCGACATACCGACACAGACTCAAAGCTACTACACAGTGGCTATAAAGGTCTTCGGAAACAAATATAGGAATAAACATAACACAAATCAGTCACAGACAATTCATATCACAAAGGCGGAAATAGATATGAATATTACACACATGCTGTGACGCCCCACCTCTATACCCACGCTAGCCAAGAACATTACGGTGAATGCTGTCAACTAGCACGGAGAATAAGGCTGTTGAGGAGCGACCATCCGTGTAATTGCTTTGTGCGAGCACCGATATGTCAGATAGTATAACATGCATTTTATTTCAAGAGGAAATCCGACATACCGATACAAACAGAAAGCTACTACACAGTGGCTATAATAATCTTCGAAACCGAATATAGAAATAAGAGATATGACTAAACACATAAATCAGTCACAGAAAATTCATATCACAAAGGCGGAAATAGATATGAATATTACACTAGGAAGTGTACATCAAAGTAGTGGTCTAAAAAGATCCACAATATCACAAAAGAATAGTTACAAGAACTACACAAAAGAATAAGTATACATTATGGAGTCAATATCTCGAATGTATACAACAAAAACTACTAATCTAAGTAGTTAACCAAAAGTCTGAGAAATCGATCCCAAGCGAGAAGTCAAGCAGAAGCACCTGTAACATCTCGGTCTGACCCGAGTATTATTTAATAAGAAAATAATAAACGGATCAGTCTAACTATAGATATCAGATGAAATGATATAGAATAAGAGATATGACTAAACACATTATGATCACAATCCCAAGCTGTGATATATAAAAGTAACTGAAAATCAACGAGAGATTAATCAATATCACCAAATCTACACAAGAATCAAAGAAATGCCATACTCCTTTTTTCTTTCATCAAACCACAAATATTGACGATAATATCAATGTCAATCACAAAAGTCAATGACACACAAATTCCAGAATTCAATACACGAAATCCAGATATCACAAAAGTCAATGACGCACAAATTCACCAATGCACAAATATTGATAAAACTTATCAATGGAAATCACGAAAATTGGTGAAACACAAATTCTAGAAATCATCTCAAGAAATCCAGAAATCACAAAGGGGGGGAGGCCTATCACAAACGGGAGCATAAAGCTCGCCAACACGTATATCACAAACGGAACGCTAATTCCATGGTCGCTAACCATCACAAATTGAGCCGAAGCTCCACAAACGGCCCGAAGACCCTGGGTTGCTACCCCACCAAATTGAGTCGAAACTCCACAAAACGGGGTTTAGTCTCCCTTGCAGACAAAGAGACATCGCACATTGCTAGTCTAAATCACAAAGATGATCGTCATGATCAATGAGAAGTGTCAATTACACTAAGCTAGTAAATATATGAGTTTAGCTTCATGTCCCATAACCACTCGCTTAACTTAAATATTTACGAACAAATTGTAGGTCTCCACTAGATAGTTGTCACAAGAGTTTCAATCGAACAAGTCCAAGAATTAACCAACAAAGTAAACGAAAGCGTTTCATACCACTCGTTTTACTAAGTCGTTTAATTAGATTTCTTATACGAGTGAGGTAAAGGTTTGTATATACTAATAGATTGGAAAACGGTTTTATAAACGAATTTGGTATTAAAATAGTATTGAAATCGTTTGAGCAAAGAGTTTTGATATTTACTACTAGTATAGAAAACCTTTATATTTTTAAAGTGACAAATCACAAAGAAGATTGTAAGGACAATCAATCACTAAAATTCACATTCGAAGACGTGAATAAAATCCAAAGAAACCGATAAAGAATCCATCGAAATGGATATTCAAAAATCCCTAAAAAGAATCATCAAAGTCATAATAAATGATAACAAAAAATAGGATTATCACGAATCGATTTAAATTGGAATTCTCAAACAAAAAGGCAAGAAGGCAAAATCACAACAGTTTCAGACGTCTGAAACAAGTGGTTCAGACGTCTGAATCTGGAAATATAAAAATTTCCAGAACACGATTCAGACGTCTGAACCAAATGTTTCATACGTCTGATATAGGCATATTTTAGCCTATTTTCTTTCTGTTTGAAAATAAGCCAATTCAGACGTCTGAAACCATATATTCAGACATCTGAATCTGGGAACAGAAAACTTCCCAGATAATATTCAGACGTCTGAATATCACGTTTCAGACGTCTGAATGAAGGGTTCAGGGCATTCCCTGAACCTAGGCCAAAAATGGCCAAACGAATGTAGAAAACGATCGACTGAGCAAATGGCGAGGACAAAGGAATTACGTCGAACGACAACCCAGCCCAAACGGCTCTTCGATACGCCTCAAATATCAATGTCCAAATATCCATATTAGGATTTTCATAAATTAGACCAAAACACCAAAAATTGGAATATACACCAATTCAATCCAAACCAAAATCAATTGCACAAGAATAAGTGTTAGGAATTCATACCTAACAATCGAAGATAATTATAGACTAAGATGTAAGATAAAAATCTCACCTTTTTACAAAATCAAACAAGAAGAAGCTTGAAAGCAAATGGAGAATCAACCTCTCTTCAACACAACCCGAATGATCTTGAATCTAAGCTCAAAAACAAGAACATTCCCAAAATTAGGTTTAGGAATTTCTGAAATTGGTAAGAGAATAAGTTGGAGAAGAAGAAGAGAAGCTTACCAATGGGTTCTTCTTGAGTTTGGAGCTAGGAATTGGATTTGCAAGAGGAACTAGGGTTTTGGAGTTTTAATTTCCAATCTCTCCCACCATTAATACTCTAAAAACTGAAAAGAGAAGAGAATGAGGGTGAGTGGGGAAGAGTGGCTCAGATTTGAGCATAAGTTATCATAGGGCTGAGCCCAAACCAAACCCAAAGTGAAAAGTAGCAAAAATCAACTTTCTCCAAACATATCGAAGCTTATACTCAAAAAGGTCGCAAACGGCATTTTAAACTCAATGGGAGTGGTCCCGAGTCCTAATTCGACCGTATGCAAAAAGTAGCTTTTCGGACTAAAATCCGACCAATGATGAAATATTTAAATAAAATATTTAAATATAAAATCGATAAATATGCGGGTTGTTACATTTTCTTTCAATTTCAACTTATAAAAAATATTTTCTTTCAATTCCAACTTATAAAAAATATTTTTTATTAACTGTTTCTATCAGTATCCCATTTAAATGCCCAAAAGCCAATTTATAAGTTAATTTCCTATAAAACTTTTATTTTCAACATCTATTCATTTGATAACTTTCACAACTTATAAATCTATAAATTTTAATGAAATTCATTTTATACATCAACTCAACACTTTATAAACCCGTTTCAGGATTCTAATAAATTTAATTCACAAATATCCATTTATAATTTTTTTTATATAAACCGATAATAAAATTTATCCAGAATCCCAATTTAACTATTTTATAAAAATCTGTGTATTTTAAAAATTACCTTTCTGTTATACTTCATAAAAATGTTAATTTTTATAACACCAAAATTTATACATTTTTTTAATTTTAAAGTGAATCAATTTAAAAATTTAATAAAACATATACTTTGGAAAAAATCGCTTTAAAAAGCCTTTTAAATTCAAAATCGTTATTTTTAACTTTAAAAATGGATCCGATGATGCCGCAGCATCCAATAGTCACTCATGGCACAAATATCATATATCTATATGATAATCAATAATCACACAATATCTATAATCATATAAATATTTGTGAGGAATCCAGTTGGATCCCCCCAACCTATTTCCCTGCATCCACAGACGTTAGCACAATACCAATTCCATTTCAAGGTGGAATATCGTGGTATATGGGATTTAAAATATATATCCGCTTAATAGGCGGCGCAATAGGGTCTCATCCGCTATACAATGCGGGAAATCAATCAACTGCAATATATACATATGCCAATATATATATATATTGCTATATACTAATATAATACCAATTCCACTTCGAGGTGGAATATCGCGGTATATGTGTGTAATAAATAACCTCCGCTTACTAACGGCGTGTAAGGTCTATTTCAATCCAATATATACATATATATATATATATATATATATATATATAACAATCATCATTCAAGCAAACAATCATTCAATCAACAAATTTTAAATCTAACTATTTAAAATTTAAATAAACCCCTTTTGAGTGAGAAGTTCTCACCTTAGCTTTTATTTTGCCATCCATTTCCCATCTTGGCTCGATTTCTTGATTTATACCTTGTATAAATAATTATACAATTCATTAATATTCGAATTAACTAAACAATTAATTTCCGTTTAATAGTTTTTGATTAGCTGATAATTCTTTTTAACCAATTTTCTCTTTTAATAAATAGATTAAACTAAGAATTAACTTTCAAAACTGAATTGAATAAAATAACCTCTTGTAAAAATAATTACATAAGTTCTATTAAATGAAACTACCTTTATAATATATATATATATATATATATATATATAAACACACTTAACTGTAAAATAATTTCTGTTTATAAATTTAAAACTTTACATATATTTTCTGAAACCCCTATCTGCTGTATATATATATATATATATATATTTCTGTCTCCCTGAATATTAAGTATATTATTTATTTCTAATCTATATACATTTATTTAAATTAAATTAACCAAAACTGGTACCCTCCTTTCACTGTATATATATACAGTATAGAAATCTTTTATAAAAATTGTGTTTATAAACCTTACTGTTGATAAAAATTCTTTAACTCGTATATTTATTGTTTTCATTCCAGTAAACATTTTTTTTCTGTAAATAAATTTTCGGTTCTAAAACCCTATATACACAATGCAAATCTGGTATGAATAATCAAGGTAAAATTATTTACCTTCAATATCCCCCTAAGAAATCACTGAAGTCGCCTCATTGATCGAACGTCCTGACGCCGGCTCCAAGAACTATCGTCACGGTCCTACCCTGCTCGAATCTCCAAAACACGAGCCCTAGCTGCTTTGTCGAGTTCCATCACCTCACGCGAGCTCTTCCAGATGCTTGCGCTACTGTCGAGCGCCGCTATAGCGCGACAACCCTCCCCCTTCAATCGCGAGCATCGCGCGCTACCGTGAACCCTAGCAGATGCTCGAGAAGCGGCACCGCCACCTCCGATTGCTCGAAAATGAGCTCCACCCTGATTTGCAAACTCGCGAAGCAAAGGGAATTTGATTTTCTTTTTCTGACTTCGGCCATTAATATTGTTTTGAACGAGAGATTTCATTTATAATTTCTTTTCTTTCGGCTTCTTTGATTTTGAAAAACTGGAGAGGGAGAGGGAACAAACGTACGCGATTATTAAAACAAATGAAGGCGGCATACGAGACTTTGCCGATAAAAATCGTGCTTGCATTAATTTTTTTTTTCCCGTGATTTAAGGCGTAATTAAAGGAACGTTGAGAGGAGCTGATGTTGACAAGTTTTCAAAGATAAATTTAAATTGAATTCAATTTAAACTTCAACGCGTTTTCTTAACGTACGCTCTCACGGCAATTCCGAAAAATACGAAATTTGAAATCCGGTAATAATTCAATATTACGGACACAATGAAACTGGTTTCGTCAAATTCCGAGACTGTGCCTCGGAAGGCTATTTTCAAATTCAATTTAAACGATATAACTTCAAAACTAATCAAATCACTTTCAAATTCAATTCTGAAGCTTTAATTATCTTCAATACTATCAATATGAATTTTACAAGCCTTTGAAATATTTTAAATCGGCTTATAATTGAAGATTCAAATTTTCATTCAACTTTCAATGGATTAAATTTTATAATTTAATCGCTAAATTCATTCTGATAATTTGAAATTCAAGTCAAACCATCATCCAAATATTTAAAATTAATTAAATATTTTCAATTTAAATTGTTCAAATTTTCTGGGTCGTTACAATCTTTCCCCCTTAAAAGAATTTCGTCCCGAAATTGCAAGTTAAGGAGAATGATCCTAAACCGTTTATTATTTACCCCAAACCAAATAGTTTTATCAACTTATTAACCTAAATTTTTTCTTATTAAAGATCCATTATCATTTCAACTAGCTTTCCAACTTCACTTATAAGTTTTAAACAACATTGTTTACTTCAAAATTCAAATTTAAATTTAAATTCAAATTTCAAACTTTCAAAATTTTCTCCAAAATTATTTAACGCCCTAAATTTTCGAAAAATTTCGCCAGCGTCTCCTTTGCGCGGCTCGATCGGTACGACTACAAAATGGCACCACGGCCCCTCAGAATCAAAAAGAAAAGAGAAAGCCAAGTGGCTGGAGAAGAAAATCATCAAATCTCATACTGAAATTCAAATACGTACCTTTTTGTCGAGCAATTCAATTTTTATCTTTGAAATCAAAATCCCAATTCCTTTATAACCCCTGTATAACCTGCTAGTAGTAGTATCCAATTCCAATATTCAAGTATCATTTTGCACATTTCCTTTACAAAATTTCGATATATGCTTCTTACACATTTTTTTTTTTACTTCACTATTGAAGTTACATATTTGTTTTCATTCATTTCAATTTCAGTTTAATTCCATTCAATTTCGTTTGAATTCAATTTAACTTCTATTTCTGAATATTGAACTTTATCTATAACTTTCATTTATCTTCAATAACAAATATATAGATTTTATTAGCAATATATTCAATATAAATTCCATTAGCAATTCATAAAGTTTCAATTCATCTTTAGTCGCTTACGACCCATTTATATGCCATTTCCATTTAATTCAATGGTTTACAATTCAATTTCTTCATTCTATTCATTTCTAAGCAAAACGAATTCATATCCATTCTAGTTTATAATTAATTTAAATGGATACCATTTCAATTCATCTTAGTTTTCCAATTGATTATATTCAATTTTATTTACATTCCATATTCATATTCATTCCATTTGAAATTATTTCACAAATTAATAAATTATCAAGTTAATTTACTTGAATTCAATCCACTTTATTTTATTTTATTTCCAAGTTTGGATTTTATTCAACATGATTCAAATCTCATTTCATTTGTTACTTCATTTGTTCATTTACAAATACAATTTAATTTCAATTCACCTTCATTTACTTGCAATTGTAATTTTATTCATTCATTCACAATTTATTTCCATAATTCTGTACTCAATTCCAATTCATTTTAATTACTCCAAATTTATTTTCAACTTAATAGTATTCCATAAATATTTTTATATAGCATTCCAGAGTCTTTTTAACCTTTCAAAACCATTTTTGAAAACAATTCAAATCATCCTTTGAATTTCAAAACCAAACCCAAATTTTCTAAACAACTTTATATTAAAACAATTTGGCAGCAATTCCTCTTTTGGAAACTCGAAAATGAACACCGATGATGCCATGGTCATCATCGGAATTATTTTCCAGCGACCAAAAAGAGTTTAGAGCTTTTCATTCCTTCCAAAACAATTTTCCAAAATATCCTTGAAATTCATTTTCAATTCAGAAAGGAATTTAATTACTAAATTTCCAAATTCTTTCAAAAACATTTCCAAAATAAACTTCTCTGGAATTCTATTTCCAATTATAAATCACATTTATAATTACATTCTCAAATTTCATTTGTATATGGATTTCATTTCTAAATTTTTGATTATGATTCCAATTTCTTATTTTCAATAATCAATGGTAATAATTTAATATTATTATTACCTAACAACCATGCATCCATATACTATAATAATGCACAGAAAATCATTTCTTTTATATACAAAAATAGTTTTGGGCAAAATTATTTCATCTACCCGATTTTTTTAAAAACAATACTGTGTCGAATTGTTCTATTCAAGTGTTTAGAAACCCCTTCGATCCAGTTGTACAGACTGTGCCGACGAAGGTTCATATACCACTCAATAAACCAATCATCACAATATAAAACAAATTTTATATTCACTAACAAATACGCGCTCATATCTATTATTACACTCACACTCATTCTAGAGTGCTACTGACTTTATCTCTAATGAGTAACACCCAACAGAGCCATGGTTGTCGCATAACCATATGCTCTAATACCAAAATGTCACGACCGTGATTTTTCGTTGCCGAAAAACCGAACCGTTGTGGTTGAACAAGAAGAGAGTCGAAGAACAAGAGAGAAGAAGAGGGAAAAAGATAGAAGAAGAACAGAAAAACAGAAAGAACAACAGAACAATATCAGAATCTCACAATCGCAGCGGAACAACATATAATAGATAAATGAATAGTCTTTAAAACAAAAAGTATATCAGTTATTAAATTACATCACATTACATTCATTATTAGAGTGTACAACAACAAACAGCGGAAAAGAAATACTATATACAATAGATAATATGCTACGCCATCCAGCTCGCCTCCATATATCTGTAGCAACACCTGAATCCAGAATGACCTGATAACCTAACTCTAGACTGCCCGTGTAGAAATTGGTGGGCACCCAGAGTTTAGGAAGGGAACAATAAACTTCAGGTCAGTCATGTGACTGGTGTGAGAACTTAAAACAATAGGATAATTTTTAAATAAATTCGCAATGCTTTTTGAAAATGAAACTACCATAAGGTCTCCCGCCACACACACAATGCAAACGCAGACTTGGAGGAGGTTTCTCCTTATGATAGTCAAAGATGCTTGATACGAATAAAGTCAAATCTTTTTTTTTTGATATTATTATTAGTGCATAGTGTAGAAAAAAATTTCGAAAGTAGAATATAAATCTTAGCCAGCATAGGCATTCCGCACTTATGCCTACTATAGCTACTATGTTCAATAGCAGGTTACCACCACATTCCATAGCAGGTAATACAACTAAAACCGTACAAGGCTCGTATTGTTTCTTTGGATTTCCAACAAATGGTCAGGCCAAGGAACTTCCCATTGCTACATGGAAACGCCTCTGGAATGACGTCCCGAGAACCTAACCGGATCTCTGCCAACAAAAGGCCGGGTTACCCCTAACTGGGTAACTACTGACACGAATATGTCATTCCCCGATCGTAACCGATCTATCCGAGGATCCCCGATTTCCAACAACCACAAAGTAATAAATTTGCAGTTACCACATAGGTTAAGTATCTGGGCTCCATACCATGATACCACCTCTATCCAGAAGAAATGACATACACTAAAGGGGTGCAACCCCATAATAACCTTGCCGCATCTTTCCTGTTTTGACCATTTCCGGGGTGTGAGGCTCGATGAAGTCTCGTCCACAAAGCCACGCTTTACAAAAGCAGTGCTTTGGGTCAACAAATGATCAAAGCAATGATCATCAAGATAGACGATCTAACAAATGATCCTATCACAAATGATCATTCAACGATCATTTCACAGCAACACTCGGCATGCCACATTACCAATTTGGGAATGTATCACTAGTGACCATCAACTATACAACCTCTGAGCTCGTACGTCTCAGAGAAGGGTGTTAAGCTAAGAGAATAAATTCTCCGCCACCAACAGAAATATATTTGATAGAAACCAGCTTTACATCTCAAATTGTAACGTCAGACATACAATCCATACAAGTCCGTTCCGGGATCGAACGGAACCGAAGGCACTTCCAAAGAAGCCCTTGCAATCCGGATATTCACTAATCACGTCCGGACAACCCGTCACTAAGGGTGATAAAACCTCTATATCGGAGATCAGCGGATGCAGAGTAACTCGATGGCAATCCATCCGTTTTCACAAATATCCGGTATTCAACACCGGTCTTCAAATGCAATTCATAACGACGTATCACATATTCGGAGTGGTTTATACGACCCCATGGTCCTTTCCCGGTTAACACGAATAGTGAGCGCTTATTTAAAATAAGTGTGGCATTCAATTCAAGCAATCACAACAAATACTCATTCAAGGGTAAATATTGATAGTCGATTATTTAACTATCAATAGAGATGAGCAACATCAACAGATTCCAAATAATTTTCCAAATTATTTATTTTCCCAAAAATATCTTTACAAGATTTAAACTTTTCCACACTTCAAAAATAAACAACGTTTATTTTGAAACCAATTTTTCCCTTTCCATTTATAAATTCCATAGTGAATTTATATTTCAAATTATCTATTGATCTACAGTTTTCAATAGGTTTTAATTACTCAATTCCAATTTATCTTCAAGAAAATAAATTCTTAAAAACATTCCATTTCATATTGGAAAAGCAATTCCATACTTACTTAAAAGTAAGTGATTCACAAATATTATTTATTTTCACAATTTGAAAATATTCGATATATTTAAACCATAGTTAAGTATATTTTTCATTCCTTAAGGAAAAACGTTCTTTTATTCACATTTACTTGGGTCAAAACGAATGTTGCGTAAAACATCGTTATGGCAACCCAAAATCACTAGTATAGGGATTCAAATAGATATATAAATCCCAATACTATACAAAATATTTCCATTCGGAAATCATTTACTATAACAACAGTGTTATAGTCCATTATTTCTTTATTTTCCTCGAAAACGTCTATTTCAACAATGAATGTTGAAATCTACGACTTCATTTCCTTCTATTTCTCGAAAACGTCTATTTCAACAATGAATGTTGAAATCTATGTTTTCGATACTTGATGCATTTTAAAACATATTTAAATCGTTTTAAATTCTATTTAAAACATCCTTTTTCCAAAACATATCCATTTTATTTAATGATATATTCACTATTCAAAAACGTGAATATAACTCCTTTAATAACTTTTATATTCAGTTGATCAAATTCAATTGATTACGAATTTATAAACAATGTCTGTAAATTCTATTCCTATTTATAAACTTCAATTTAATAATCTCTTTTATTAAAGCCAATTCAATTTATATGACCCAATTATAAACCAAAATCTATAATATAAGTTGAATACTTATAATATTATTTATTTACCAAATCGTTCCTTTGAACTTCACAAATTTTTAAATCTTATTACTTATAAGATTCCTTTATATATTTTCTTTTAATTTCAACTTATAAAAAATATTTTCTTTCAATTCCAACTTATAAAAAATATTTTTTATTAACTGTTTCTATCAGCATCCCATTTAAATGCCCAAAAGCCAGTTTATAAGTTAATGTCCTATAAAACTTTTATTTTCAACATCTATTCATTTGATAACTTTCACAACTTATAAATCTATAAATTTTAATGAAATTCATTTTATACATCAACTCAACACTTTATAAACCCGTTTCAGGATTCCAATAAATTTAATTCACAAATATCCATTTATAAAATCTTTTATACAAACCGATAATAAAATTTATCCAGAATCCCAATTTAACTATTTTATAAAAATCTGTGTATTTTAAAAATTACCTTTCTTTTATACTTCATAAAAATGTTAATTTTTATAACATAAAAATTTACACATTTTTTTAATTTTAAAGTGAATCAATTTAAAAATTTAACAAAACATATACTTTGGAAAAAATCACTTTAAAAATCCTTTTAAATTCAAAATTGTTATTTTTAACTTTAAAAATGGATCCGATGATGCCACAGCATCCAATAGTCAATCATGGCACAAATATCATGTATCGATATGATAATCAGTAATCACACAATATCTATAATCATATAAATATTTGTGAGGAATCCAGTTGGATCCCTCCAACCTGTTTCCCTGCATCCACATACATTAGCACAATACCAATTCCACTTCAAGGTGGAATATCGCGGTATATGGGATTTAAAATATATATCCGCTTAATAGGCGGCGCAATAGGGTCTCATCCGCTATACAATGCGGGAAATCAATCAACTGCAATGTATACATATGCCAATATATATATATATATATATTGATATATACTAATATAACACCAATTCCACTTCAAGGTGGAATATCGCGGTATATGTGTGTAATAAATAACCTCCGCTTACTAACGGCGTATAGGGTCTATTTCAATCCAATATATACGTGTGTATATATATATATGTATATAACAATCATCATTCAAGCAAACAATCATTCAATCAACAAATTTTGAATCTAACTATTTAAAATTTAAATAAACCCCTTTTGAGTGAGAAGTTCTCACCTTAGCTTTTATTTTGCCATCCGTTTCCCATCTTGGCTCGATTTCTTGATTTATACCTTGTATAAATAATTATAAAATCATTAATATTCGAATTGACTGAACAATTAATTTTCGTTTAATAGTTTTTGATTAGCTGATAATTCTTTTTAACCGATTTTCTCTTTTAATAAATTGATTTAACTAAGAATTAAGTTTCAAAACTGAATTGAATAAAATAACCTCTTGTAAAAATAATTACATAAGTTCTATTAAATGAAACTACCTTTATAATATATATACATATATATATAAACACACTTAACTGTAAAATAATTTCTGTTTATAAATTTAAAACTTTACATATATTTTCTGAAACCCCTATCTGTTGTATATATATATTACTGTCTCCCTGAATATTAAGTATATTATTTATTTCTAATCTATATACATTTATTTAAATTAAATTAACCAAAACTGATACCCTCCTTTCACTGTATATATATACAGTATAGAAATCTTTTATAAAAATTGTGTTTATAAACCTTACTGTTGATAAAAATTCTTTAACTCGTATATTTATTGTTTTCATTCCAGTAAACATTTTTTTTTTCTGTAAATAAATTTTCGGTTCTAAAACCCTACATACACAATGCAAATCTGGTATGAATAATCAAGGTAAAATTATTTACCTTCAATATCCCCCTAAGAAATCACTGCAGTCGCCTCATTGATCGAACGTCCTGACGCCGGCTCCAAGCACTATCGTCACGGTCCTACCCTGCTCGAATCTCCAAAACACGAGCCCTAGCTGCTTTGCCGAGTTCCATCACCTCACTGAAGCTCTTCCAGATGCTCGCGCTACTGTCGAGCGCCGCCATAGCGCGAAAACCCTCCCCCTTCAACCGCGAGCATCGCGCTCTACCGTGAACCCTAGCCGATGGTCGAGAAGCGGCACCGCCACCTCCGATTGCTCGAGAATGAGCTCCACCCTGATTTGCAAACTCGCGAAGCAAAGGGAATTTGATTTTCTTTTTCTGACTTTGGCCATTAATATTGTTTTGAACGAGAGATTTCATTTATAATTTCTTTTCTTTCGGCTTCTTTGATTTTGAAAAACTGGAGAGGGAGAGGGAACAAACGTATGCGATTATTAAAACAAATGAAGGCGGCATACGAGACTTTGCAGAGAAAAATCGTGCTTGCATTAATTTTTTTTCCTGTGATTTAAGGCGTAATTAAAGGAACGTTGAGAGGAGCTGATGTTGACAAGTTTTCATAGATAAATTTAAATTGAATTCAATTTAAACTTCAACGCGTTTTCTTAACGTACGCTCTCACGGCAACTCCGAAAAATTACGAAATTTGAAATCCGGTAATAATTCAATATTACGGACCCAATGAAACTGGTTTCGTCAAATTCCGAGACTGTGCCTCGGAAGGCTATTTTCAAATTCAATTTAAACGATATAATTTCAAAACTAATCAAATCACTTTCAAATTCAATTCTGAAGCTTCAATTATCTTCAATACTATCAATATGAATTTTACAAGCCTTTGAAATATTTTAAATCGGCTTATAATTGAGATTCAAATTTTCATTCAACTTTCAATAGATTAAATTTTATAATTTAATCGCTAAATTCATTCTGATAATTTGAAATTCAAGTCAAACCATCATCCAAGTATTTAAAATTAATTAAATATTTTCAATTGAAATTGTTCAAATTTTCTGGGTCATTACACGAGCAGTCTAGAGTTGGGTTTTTCAGATAGTCAGATTAGTAGGTTATCTGGAGCTAGTTCAGTCTTTGGACCACACCAGTCTTGCTTGTCTTGGCGCATCGTTATTGGAAGTTTGAGCTATTGCTGGATTGGTTCTTGGAAATGGAGCTGCAGTTTTGGAGTTCTCTTTTGAAGACTATCTTAGAGTTATATTGTTCCGCTGCTAGATGTTATCTATTTTTCTTTTCCGCTGCTATTTTATTGTATCATATCTCTGATGTATATTGATATCTACTGGATCATCTGTTGTATCAGATATTGTATCAAAGCTGTATATCAATGTATTATTCATTTATTCCGCTGTGTTGTTTACTTAATGTTGTTATAAGCTCCGGCGAATCGAATTTGAACGGTCGAATCTATGGCATTCGAATACGATATGAAGTATGGATGTCGATTTTCGAGCGGGCAAAATCCCAGTCGTCACATAAATGATCAAACAAATGATCATATCACAAATGATCAAACAATGATCATTTCACAGCAACACTCAGCATGTCACATTACCAACTTGGGAATATATTGCTGATAGCCTTCAACTATATAACCTATGAGCTCGTACGTCTCAGAGAAGAGTGTGAAGCTAAGAGAATAAATTCTCCGCCACCAACAGAAATATATTTGAAAAAAATCAGCTTTATATCTCAATTGTAATGTCAGACGTACAATCCATACAAGTCTGTTCTGGGATCGAACAGAACCGAAGGCACTTCCAAAGAAGTCCTTGAAATCTGGATATCTAATCACATCCAGATTTCCCATCACATATGGAGATCTCTATACCGGGGATCAGCCAGTGTAGAGACAATCGACAAGAAACCCTTTCGTTTTCGAAAATATACGGTCTTCAACACTGGTCTTCAAATGCAATTCATAACGGCGTATCACATATTCGGAATGGGTTATACGACCCCAAGGTCCTTTCCTGGTTAACCCGAATAGAGAGCGCTTATTTTAAAAAAAATAAGTATGGCATTCAATTTCAAGCAAATCACAACAAATACCTATTTAAAGGTAAATATTGATAGTCGGTTATTGAACTATCAATGGATATGCACAACATCACCAGATTCCAAATATGTGATACATAGTGAATTTACATTCCAAAATATTTATGAATATACGATTTCCATTCGATTTTTATATTCATTTTCAATTTATCTTCAAAAAGATATATTCAAAATATTCACTTAATATTGGAAAAACATTTCCGTACTTATTTATTTATAAGTAATTCACAAGTCCTTTTATTTTCTACACTTGAAAAATATTCAATATACTCTAATCGAAATTAAGTATATATTTCATTCTTTAAGGAAATCATTCTCTTAAATATATTTATTTGGGCTAAAACGAATGTTGCGTAAAACATCGTTACGACAACTCAAAATCACTAGTATAAGGATTCGAAATTAAAATAGATATATAAATCCCAATACTATACAAAACATTTCCTTTCGGAAACTATTTACTATAACAACAGTGTTATAGTCTACCATTTCCTTCTATTTCTCGAAAACGTCTATTTCAACAATGAATGTTGAAATCTATGGTTTCGATAGTTAATACATTTTGAAACGTCTTTAGATCGTTTTAATTCTATTTAAAACATCACATCCAAAACATTTTCTTTAGTATATTATTCACTATTCAAAAACGTGAATATACTTGTTAACCAATTTCATCATTTCTATACATTTTGTTTTAAAGGATTATTCACTGTCTAAAACGTGAATATTACTCCATTAACAAATTACAACAATTTACTTATCAAAATAAGTCTTTGCGGATTTATAAAAAAAAATGTTTATAAATTCCATTTCTATTTATTTTATAACTATTTCCTCTTATAAATTTCCTTTATTAACCTATTCGATTTATAACTCAATTATGTACCGAAAGTCCATATTATAAGTTAAATGCTTATAATTTATTTATTTACAAAATTGTTCTTTTAACTTCATAATTATAAATCTTATAACTTATAAGATTCGTTTCTTTACCCAAATCTATTCCTTAAATAACTTTATAAATTTTATTTATAAAATTCCATTTATAACTTCACCGTTATAATCCTATAGATTTCATTCACTTGTGAAATTCATTCACAATTCATTCTAACACTTATAAAAGCTCGTTTTACAATTCCAATATTTTTAATTTATAAATATCAATTTATAAATCTTTTATATGGATCAATTTATATTATTCTTTTAAAACGTCTTTAAACTCCTTTATATTTTCATCCTTTTGATTTATAAAATAATCAAATTTCATATATCCTATTTTAAACTTTTTTTTATAATAAATTCAAAAATCCCATTTTAAACTATTTCACAAAATCATTAATCCGATATTTTCAAAAATCAACTTTTAACTGTATTTCTCAAAAATCATAATTTTTATAACATTAAAATTTTAACGTTTTAAAATAAATCAATTCGAAAATTTAATAAAACGTATAATTTCAAAAAGCACTTTAAAATTTCCTAAAATCAAAAATCGTTATTTTTAAACATCAAAATTGGATCCGATGATGCAACACATCAAATAGTCAATTACGACTTCCAAACATCATATATCAATATGATAATCAATCAAATATCACAATATCTAAAATCAAATAAATATTGGTGAGGAATCCAGTTGGATCCCTCCAACCTATTTCCCTGCATCACAGACATTAGCACAATACCAATCCCGTTTCAAGACGACATATCGCGGTATATGGGATTTATAAAAATATTATCCGCTTAATAAGCGGCGCAATAGGGTCTCATCCGCTATACAATGCGGGAAATCAATCAACTGCAATATATACATATGCCAATATATATATATATATATATATATATATATATTGGATGTGAATAGACCCTATACGCCGTTAGTAAGCGGAGGTTATTTATTACACACATATACCGCGATATTCCACCTTTAAGTGGAATTGGTATTATATTAGTATATAGCAATATATATATATATATATATATATATATATATATATAAAACAATCATCATTCAAGCATTCAATCAACACAGTCTAACAAATTTTTAATCTAACTATTTAAAATTTAAATAAACCCTTTTGAGTGGGAAGTTCTGACCTTAGCTTTTATTTTGCAATCCATTTCCCATTCCGAATTGTTTTCTCGATTTTGACGTTGCATATGCAATTATACAATGTTATTAATATTCAAATAAATTAAACCTTTAAATTCTCATTATAATTTCAATTACCAATGATTTTATTTTAAACTTAAAATTTTAAATTTTAATTGATCTCCTTTAAATAAATTTATTTAACTAAAAGTTAAATTTAAAACTAAATTCCTTTTTAACAAATTAACCAAATTAATTACCCTAATACATTATTTTAAAATAACAAGTAGATCTAAAATGTGTATTTATTTATTTATTTATTTTTATTTTTATTTTTATTTTATTTTCTTTTGAAACTTCGCATATACTTATAAATTTAGAACAGGCTGCTTAGAAAAAAAATATTCCCTTTTTGTTTATCTATATAGTTTTAAATTCTACTAAAATATAATCCTTCAAACCTATTAAATTAGAACACGATTATTCAATATCTCTAACTGTGAAATATTATTCTTATCTGTAAAACACAAACGATATTTAACTGCAAAATTTTAAAACGATTAAAAATATATTTTCCTCCTTACTGTAAATAAAGATTCTTCTAAATTACTGACCTAAACAGGTAAATATATTATCCCTTAATAATTTATACACGTATGAAAATTTTGAGTTAAACGTACCGAAGATGGACGCGCCTCCGCGCCTTGTCCTACGCGACCTCGCGTGAAACCCTAGCCACGACCCCATCACGTGCATCCATTGTCAGAAATCGCGAACCATTCCACACTTCACGACGTCACTGCCGATGTGACCTCCCTTCTCCTTCAATCGCGAGCTCTTCCTCTGGCCTCATGGCGAATCGCGACCCACTTCATCCTACGCGAGCCCCCACTGCATCGCGAATGCCGCCTCCCCCCTGTTCGAATTGATTTGGAATTTGAAGAAGGCTTTGGCCAATTTTTGAATGAAATTTCTTTTTTTTATTTTACTGAAACCTATTGCGAGATATAGTATGAAATTGAAGAAGCTCGGCATTTTGTTGAAACTGATTTGGGAGACGCGATTTCGAACTTGATGGCTTCGACCATTTTGAACGAAGCTTTTCTTTTTTATTTATTTATTATTATTATGAAGTTCAATCTCGTGAATTCACAGAAGAGGGAGAAGAGTATTTAAAATTGAACAAAGCATGCTTGTGCGATTTCTTCCATGATTTTTGGCGTGATACTCGGCTGAAACAAAGGGGCGTGTTTTAAAGGAAGAACGTGCTGCTGTTTGACTAAATTTAAATTTAAATTGAATTCGTTGAAAATTTCAATGCATTTACTCACCATGTGCTCACATATCAACTTCGAAAAATACGAAATTTGAAATTCGAGATTAATTCAATATTACAGACCAAATGGAACTGGTTTCGTCGAATTCCGAGACTGTGCCTCGGACGGCTATTTTTAAATTCAATTCAAACGATAAAATTCCAAAACTGAACAATTCAATTTAAATTTAAATTCTGAAGCTTCTATAATCTTAAGTATTATCAATATAAATTTTATGAGCTTTTGAATTAATTTTAATCGGCTTAAAACTGAAGATTCAAATTTTTATTCAACTTTCAATAGATTAAATTTTATAATTTAATCGCCAAATTCATTCTGAAAATTTGAAATTCAAGTCAAACCATCATTCAAATATTTAAAATTAATTAAATATTTTCAAATTAAATTGTTCAAAATTCTGGGTCGTTACACATTTAGTTTATAAATATAATTATCGTGGCAATACATTTATGTAAAAAGTTTATCCGAAATATGCTGAGCAAACGTAAATATTATCTCAGTATATAAACATAAGTGAAATAATAACTCCACGAATAGATTACTATCAGTAGATGTAATAATAAGTTTTAAAATGCTTTTTAAGATATTTAACTTAAACCATCTACAAAGATAATTCTTCCATCAAATTTATCTCATACTATAATACCATGAAAACACATTGTATCAACTTTAATGACTTAGCATTTGATGTTAAACATTATCATTTCACCGGTGAAATAGTTGAAGCTTGATTATGCCATTTTCTTTGTTGATACAACGATGTAGGACGATGTCATTTACGTTCTTCATAAATGGTTATTGGATGATGCATTTCTTCTTGTTCTTTTATGCACTGTAGTTCCTTTGTGCATTGTGGTTCTTTAGTGCACTGTGGTTCTTTTGTGCATTTTAGTTCTTTCGTACATTGTTCATCCATTGTACGTTCATTTAACGTTGGATGTTGTAATTTTCTTTCTCCATCAGTGGTCGTTGGATGATGCCATTCTTTTTGCTCTTCTGTGCATTGTAGCTCTTTTGTGCACTGTAGTCCTTTTGTGCATTGTAGCTCTTTTGTGCATTGTATTTCTTTTGTGCATTCTAGGTATTTTGTACATTGTTCATTCATCGCATGTGCATTTACCACCGGATGATTCCACTTCTTTTGTTCGTCATAATTTGTCGGATGATGCCACTTACTCTTTTCATCAACGATTGTTGGATGATGCCACTTGGTTGGTAGTTCATTAGGTTGCAGCTTTGATGCCAAGGTAGTTTCAGTTATGATAAAAAAGAACAACACTAAAGCTAATGATGCACAATATGCTTTGGTCATGTTTATGGGTGGTATGTTGTTCGAGAAAGAAGATGGTTTTTATAAGATTTGAAGATAAAGTTTAGAATCTTGAAGTCATTTAAGCCATTGTAAACTAATTAATGATCTCATTTTGTTTTATCCACTTTCATATTAAGGATAAAATCATAACCTTAAAGTAGATAGTGTTTTAATAAGCTTTCTACAAAAAAATAACATGCAAAAGTTAATTATAATTCACCAATCGTTATGTTAATAATAGAAGGCGGTGTTGCGTATCAACTACTAATTTCAATCTAAGCTTCTTGTATCATAGGAAATATATGAAAAACCTAAATTAGTAAAAAAAATTAAATAAATATTGGTGTCTACTAAATTATAATAAAAATGTGTGACTGCCGATACATCCAAAAAGAAAAGTCAAAACATGTAGTTACTATGTAAACTGAAATGAAAAATTCTAGAATAAAAAATAGATGTCTCGTTTTGTCATATATTTTATCCTCCTAAATTTTTTGATAATACTAGTATTGTTATCGTAACAGTATATTATCACACTATTAGCGTGTATGTGTGCAAATGTGTATATTCGCATATTTCGATTAAAATTTACTATATTTTGATTATAAAACACGTTTATTTTCTTGTTATGATATTTGGTACTTACACAATATCAAATGTCTATTTTTTACTTTACCACCTCAAATGTAGGTTTATCGTTTCACATCTCGTTTTCACTAAAACTTAAAGTTAATTGTTCGACCTCATGTATTCGCATTACTATTTAACTTTATTAAAAACCCAAGTCTAGTGTTACCAACAAAGAGATATTTGTATAACTCTATGGCATGCAAAAAATTTATAGTTTGAAATGTATCCACAATTTGATTTCTATTTACATTTTGCATTGATATAACATATTGTCAATATGTTTTTAAAACAACATTTTAGTGTGGTGAAAATTAGACGCTTCTGATATACTAGTGTCCAAAGTCAGTCAGATATTGTTGTAGGCTTAAGGCATAATGATCTAAATCAGGGATTAAAACATTCAGAGGTCCTTATTAGTTATTTTGAAACATTGAAAATACAGTCACAATGCAAGTTTAGATTATAGTGGCTTAAAAATAAGGCATACTCTTTTACAATTACACAGAGTCCGCTTTCATTAATCTAAAATATGACCGATTTCATTTATAAACAAAATTTTTATAAACAAAATTAGTATTTTGAGGCCGATGAAAATTCAAGGCCCCTGGCGATGACTTTAGTGACATAGGGCTACTATCGGCCATTCCTATATCAAACATAGTTTCGAATAATACCTACTATTTGTAAATAGCAGTAAATGAGAATTGAGAAGAAATGTGTAGATGACTATTAAAATAAGTAACGTGCAACGAACCATCCATTTGAGAATTTGAATATGGAAAATAATTTTTAAATAACAATTTAATAACATAATTTATTCTAAAAATTCCATCATTCAAAAGTTTTGCATTTTGCAAGTTTATCAAACTCTAACCATCCACTACTAGTGTTGCAATAAATTACTATTTGGAAAAGTTTAGATTAAAAATTTCAAAATAAGAATACACAAAAATCCAAACTTCCTACCTATATTGAACTGGAAAAGTGAATACATAGCTTAAAATAAGTTGTATAGTAACAAAACAAAACATGTTTGTAACTATTGATCACACATCTTATTAGAAAACAATATATTTGGTTTTGAGTAAAGCGGTTTTATTGGAAACTAAATTATATAAGCTTCCTTTAGTAAAATTTACTTAAATTGAGAGGTATGTATAAATTTATTAAATTTATGGAAAAACATTATTTTATAAATAAAAATATCGTGGCAATACATTTATGTAAAAAGTTAATCCGAATTATGTTGACCAAACATAAATATTATCTCAATATATAAACATAAGTGAAATAATAGCTCCACGAATAGATTACCATCAGAAGATGTAATAATAAGTTGTAAAATGCTTTTTAAGATATTTAACTTAAACCATCTACAAATATAATTTTTCCATCAAATTTATTTCATACTATAACACCATGAAAGCACATTGTATCAACTTTAATGACTTAACATTTGATGTTAAACATTATCATTTCACCGGTGAAATAGTTGAAGCTTGATTATGCCATTTTCTTTGTTGATACGACGATGTAGGATGATGTCATTTACTTTCTTCATAACTGGTTATTGGATGATGATGCATTTCTTCTTGTTCTTCTGTGCACTGTAGTTCTTTTGTGCACTATGGTTCCTTTGAGCACTGTGGTTCTTTAGTGCGCTGTGGTTCTTTTGTGCATTTAAGTTCTTTCGTACATTGTTCATCCATTGTACGTTCATTTAACGTTGGATGTTGCAATTTTCTTTCTCCATTAGTGGTCGTTGGATGATGCCATTCTTTTTGCTCTTCTGTGCATTGTAGCTCTTTTGTGCACTGTACTCCTTTTGTGCATTGTAGCTCTTTTGTGCATTGTATTTCTTTTGTGCATTCTAGGTCTTTTGTACATTGTTCGTTCATCGCATGTGCATTTACCACCGGATGATTCCACTTCTTTTGTTCGTCATAATTTGTCGGATGATGCCACTTACTCTTTTCATCAACGATTGTTGGATGATGCCACTTGGTTGGTAGTTCATTAGGTTGTAGCTTTGATGCCAAGTTAGTTTCAGTTATGATAAAAAAGAACAACACTAAAGCTAATGATGCACAATATGCTTTGGTCATGTTTATGTGTGGTATGTTGTTCGAGAAAGAAGATGGTTTTTATAAGATTTGAAGAAAAAGTTTGGAATCCTGAAGTCAATTAAGCCATTGTAAACTAATTAATGATCTCATTTTGTTTTGTCCACTTTCATATTTTGGATAAAAACACAACCTTAAAGTAGATAGTGTTTTTATAAGCTTTCTGCAAAAAACAACATGCAAAAGTTAATTATAATTCACCAATCGTTATGTTATTAATAGAAGGCGGTGTTGCGTATCAACTACTAATTTAAATCTAAGCTTCCTGTATCATAGGAAATATATGAAAAACCCAAATTAGTAAAAAAATTAAATAAATATTGGTGTCTACTAAATTATAATAAAATTGTGTGATTGCCGATACATCCAAAAATAAAAGTCAAAACTGGTAGTTACGATGTAAACTGAAATGAAAAATTGTAGAATAAAAAATAGATGTCTCATTTTGTCATATAATTTATCCTCCTAAATTTTTTGATAATATTAGTATTGTTATTGTAATAGTATATTACTACACTATTAGCGTGTATGTGTGAAAATGTGTATATTCGCATGTTTCGTTAAAATTTACTATATTTTGATTATAAAAGACGTTTATTTTCTTGTTATGGTGTTTGGAACTTACACAATATCAAATGTCTATTTTTTTATTTTACCACCTCAAATGTAGGTTTATCGTATCACATCTCTTTTTCACTAAAACTTAAAGTTAATTGTTGGACGTCATGTATTCGCATTACTATTTAACTATATTAAAAACCCAAGTCTAGTGTTACCAATAAAGGGATATTTGTGTAACCCTATGGCATGCGAAAAAAATTTAGTTTGAAATGTATCCACAGTTTGATTTTTATTTACATATTGCATAGATATAACATATTGTCAATATGTCGTTAAAACTGAAGATTTTAGTGCGGTGAAAATTAGATGCTTCTGATATACTAGTGTCCAAAGCCAGTCAGATATTGTTGTAGGCTTAAGGCATAATGATATAAATCAGGGATTAAAACAACCAGAGGTCCGTATTAGTTATTTTGAAACATTGAGAATATAGTCACAATGCAAGTTTAAATTATAGTGGCTCAAAAATAAAGCAAACTCTTTTACAATTACACAGTGTCCGCTTTCATTAATCTAAAATATGACCAATTTCATTTATAAACAAAATACAATAACTTTTATAACCAAAATAAGAATTTTGAGGCCGATGAAAATTCAAGGCCCCTAGCGATGACTTTAGTGACATAGGGCTACTATCGGCCATTCCTATATCAAACATAGTTTCGAATAATACCGACTATTTGTAAATTGCAGTAAATGAGAAGAAATGTGTAGATGACTATTAAAATAAGTAACGTGCGACGAACCATCCATTTGAGAATTTGCAAATGCAAAATGATTTTTGAATAACAATTTAATAACATAATTTTTTCTAAAAAATCCATCATTCAAAAGTTTTACGTTTTTCCAGTTTATCCCACTCTAACCATCCACTACTTGTGTTGCAACAAATTACTATTTTGAAAAATTTTGGTTAAAAATTCGAAAATAAGAATACACAAAAATCCAAACTTCCTACCTATATTAAACTGGAAAAGTGAATACATAGCTTAAAATAAATTGTATAATAACAAAACAAAACATGTTTGTAACTATTGATCACACATCTTATTAGAAAATAATATATTTGGTTTAAGTATAGCAGTTTTATTGGAAAATAAATTATACAAGCTTCCTTTACTAAGATTTACTTAAATTGAGTGGTATGTATAAATTTATTAAATTTATGGAAAAACATTAAGTTTATAAATATTATTATCGTGGCAATACATCTATGTAAAAAGTTAATCCGAATTATGCTGACCAAACATAAATATTATCTCAATATATAAACATAAGTGAAATAATAGCTCCACGAATAGATTACTATTAGAAGATGTAATAATAGGTTGTAAAATGCTTTTTAAGATATTTAACTTAAACCATCTACAAAGATAATTCTTCCATCAAATTTATTTCATACTATAATACCATGAAAGCACATTTTATCAACTTTAATGGCTTAACATTTGATGTTAAACATCATCATTTCACCGGTGAGATAGTTGAAGCTTGATTATGCCATTTTCTTTGTTGATACAACGATGTAGGGCGATGTCATTTACTTTCTTCATAACTGGTTATTGGATGATGCATTTCTTCTTGTTCTTTTGTGCATTGTAGTTCGTTTGTGCACGGTGGTTCCTTTGTGCACTGCGGTTCTTTAGTGCACTGTGGTTCTTTTGTGCACTTTAGTTCTTTCGTACATTGTTCATCCATTATACGTTCATTTAACGATGGATGTTGCAATTTGCTATCTCCATCAGTTGTCGTGAGATAATTCCATTCCTTTTGCTCTTCTGTGCATTGTAGCTCTTTTGTGCATTGTACTCCTTTTGTGCATTGTAGCACTTTTGTGCATTGTAGTTCTTTTGTGCATTCTAGATCTTTTGTACATTGTTCATTCATCGCATATGCATTTACCACCGGATGATTCCACTTCTTTTGTTCGTCATAATTTGTCACATGGTGCCAATTACCCTTTTTATCAACGATTGTTGGATGATGCCACTTGGTTGGTAGTTCATTAGGTTGCAGCTTTGATGCCAAGGTAGTTTCAGTTATGATAAAAAAGAACAACACCAAAGCTAATGATGCACAATATGCTATGGTCATGTTTATGTGTGGTATGTTGTTCAAGAAAGATGATGGTTTTTATAAGATTTGAAGATAATGTTTGGAATCTTGAAGTCAATTAAGCCATTGTAAACTAATTAATGATGTCATTTTGTTTTATCCACTTTCATATTCTGGATAAAAACATAACCTTAAAGTAGATAGTGTTTTGATAAGCTTTCTACAAAAAAATAACATGCAAAAGTTAATTACAATTCACCAATCGTTATCTTAATAACAGAAGGCGGTGTTGCATATCAACAACTAATTTCAATCTTAGCTTCTTGTATCATAGGAAATATATGAAAAACCCAAATTAGTTAAAAAAAATTAAAAAAATATTGGTGTCTACTAAATTATAATAAAAATGTGTGATTGTCGATGCATCCAAAAAGAAAAGTCAAAACAGGTAGTCACGACGTAAACTGAAATGAAAAATTCTAGAATAAAAAATAGATGTCTCGTTTTGTCATATATTTTATCCTCCTAAAATTTTTGATAATATTAGTATTGTTATCGTAACAGTATATTACTACACTATTAGCGTGTATGTGTGCAAATGTGTATATTCGCATATTTCGATTAAAATTTACTATATTTTTATTACAAAACACGTTTATTTTCTTGTTATGGTGTTTGGAACTTACACAATATCAAATGTCTATTTTTTATTTTACAACCGCAAATGTAGGTTTATCGTTTCACATCTCGTTTTCACTAAAACTTAAAGTTAATTGTTCGACGTCATGTATTCGCATTACTATTTAACTGTACTAAAAATCCAAGTCTAGTGTTACCAACAAAGAGGTATTTGTATAACACTATGGCATGCAAAAAATTTGTAGTTTGAAATGTATCCACAATTTGATTTTTATTTACATTTTGCATTGATATAACATATTGTCAATATGTCGTTAAAACTGAAGATTTTAGTGTGGTGAAAATTAGACGCTTTTAATATACAAGTGTCCAAAGCCAGTCAGATATTGTTGTAGGTTTAAGGAATAATGATCTAAATCAGGGATTAAATCAATCAGAGGTCCTTATTAGTTATTTTGAAACATTGAAAATACAGTCACAATGCAATTTTAGATTATAGTGGCTTAAAAATAAGGCATACTCTTTTACAATTACACAGAGTCCGCTTTCATTAATCTAAAATATGACCGATTTCATTTATAAACAAAATTTTTATAAACAAAATTAGTATTTTGAGGCCGATGAAAATTCAAGGCCCCTGGCGATGACTTTAGTGACATAGGGCTACTATCGTCCATTCCTATATCAAACATAGTTTCGAATAATACCGACTATTTGTAAATAGCAATAAATGAGATTTGAGAAGAAATGTGTAGATGACTATTAAAATAAGTAACGTGCAGTGAACCATCCATTTGAGAATTTTCACATGCAAAATGATTTTTAAATAACAATTTAATAACATAATTTTTTCTAAAAAATCCACCATTCAAAAGTTTTGCATTTTGCAAGTTCATCCAACTCTAACCATCCACTGCTAGTGTTGCAATATATTACTATTTTGAAAAGTTCTGATTAAAAATTTCAAAATAAGAATACATAAAAATCCAAACTTACATAGCTTAAAATAAGTTGTATAATAACAAAACAAAACATGTTTGTAACTATTGATCACACATATTATTAGAAAACAATATATTTGGTTTAAGTAAAGCAGTTTTATTGGAAAATAAATTATATAAGCTTCCTTTAGTAAAATTTACTTAAATTGAGAGGTATGTATAAATTTATTAAATTTATGGAAAAACATTATTTTATAAATAAAAATATCGTGGCAATACATTTATGTAAAAAGTTAATCCGAATTATGTTGACCAAACATAAATATTATCTCAATATATAAACATAAGTGAAATAATAGCTCCACGAATAGATTACCATCAGAAGATGTAATAATAAGTTGTAAAATGCTTTTTAAGATATTTAACTTAAACCATCTACAAAGATAATTTTTCCATCAAATTTATTTCATACTATAACACCATAAAAGCACATTGTATCAACTTTAATGACTTAACATTTGATGTTAAACATTATCATTTCACCGGTGAAATAGTTGAAGCTTGATTATGCCATTTTCTTTGTTGATACGACGATGTAGGATGATGTCATTTACTTTCTTCATAACTGGTTATTGGATGATGATGCATTTCTTCTTGCTCTTCTGTGCACTGTAGTTCTTTTGTGCACTATGGTTCCTTTGAGCACTGTGGTTCTTTAGTGCGCTGTGGTTCTTTTGTGCATTTAAGTTCTTTCGTACATTGTTCATCCATTGTACGTTCATTTAACGTTGGATGTTGCAATTTTCTTTCTCCATTAGTGGTCGTTGGATGATGCCATTCTTTTTGCTCTTCTGTGCATTGTAGCTCTTTTGTGCACTGTACTCCTTTTGTGCACTAGTCCTTTTGTGCACTGTTGCTCTATTGTGCATTGTAGTTCTTTTGTGCATTCTAAATCTTTTGTACATTGTTCATTCATCGCATGTGCATTTACCACCGGATGATTCCACTTCTTTTGTTCCTCATAATTTGTCAGATGGTGCCAATTACTCTTTTTATCAACGATTGTTGGATGATGCCACTTGGTTGGTAGTTCATAAGGTTGCAGCTTTGATGCCAAGGTAGTTTCAGTTATGATAAAAAAGAACAACACTAAAGCTAATGATGCACAATATGCTATGGTCATGTTTATGTGTGGTATGTTTTTCAAGAAAGAAGATGGTTTTTATAAGATTTGAAGATAATGTTTGGAATCTTGAAGTCAATTAAGCCATTGTAAACTAATTAATGATGTCATTTTGTTTTATCCACTTTCATATTCTAGATAAAAACATAACCTTAAAGTAGATAGTGTTTTAATAAGCTTTCTACAAAAAAATAACATGCAAAATTTGGTTATAATTCACCAATCGTTATCTTAATAATAGAAGGCGGTGTTGCATATCAACTACTAATTTCAATCTTAGCTTCTTGTATCATAGGAAATATATGAAAAACCCAAATTAGTAAAAAAAAAAAAAATTAAATAAATACTGGTCTCTACTAAATTATAATAAAAATGTGTGATTGCCGATACATCCAAAAAGAAAAGTCAAAAAGGAAGTTACGATGTAAACTGAAATGAAAAATTCTAGAATAAAAAATAGATGTCTCGTTTTGTCATATATTTTATCCTCCTAAAATTTTTGATAATATTAGTGTTGTTATCGTAACAGTTATTACTACACTATTAGCGTGTATGTGTGCAAATGTGTATATTCGCATATTTCGATTAAAATTTACTATATTTTGATTATAAAACACGTTTATTTTCTTGTTATGGTGTTTGGAACTTACACAATATCAAATGTCTATTTTTATTTTACCACCTCAAATTTAGGTTTATCGTTTCACATCTCGTTTTCACTAAAACTTTAAGTTAATTGTTCGACGTCATGTATTCGCATTACTATTTAACTGTACTAAAAACCCAAGTCTAGTGTTACCAACAAAGAGATATTTGTATAACTCTATGGCTTGCAAAAAATTTGTAGTTTGAAATGTATCCACAATTTGATTTTTATTTACATTTTGCATTGATATAACATATTGTCAATATGTCGTTGAAACTGAAGATTTTAGTGTGGTGAAAATTAGACGCTTCTGATATACTAGTGTCCAAAGCCAGTCAGATATTGTTGTAGGCTTAAGGCATAATGATCTAAATCAGGGATTAAAACAATCAGAGGTCCTTATTAGTTATTTTGAAACATTAAAAATACAGTCACAATGCAAGTTTAGATTATAGTGGCGTAAAAATAAGGCATACTCTTTTACAATTACACAGAGTCCGCTTTCATTAATCTAAAATATGACCGACTTCATTTATAAACAAAATACAATTACTTTTATAAACAAAATTAGAATTTTGAGGCCGATGAAAATTCATGGCCCCTGGCGATGACTTTAATGACATAGGGCTACTATCGGCCATTCCTATATCAAACATAGTTTCGAATAATACCGACTATTTGTAAATAGCATTAAATGAGATTTGAGAAGAAATGTGTAGATGACTATTAAAATAAGTAACGTGCAACGAACCATACATTTAAGAATTTGCATACGCAAAATGATTTTTAAATAACAATTTAATAACATAATTTTTTCTAAAAAATCCATCATTCAAAAGTTTTGCTTTTTGCAAGTTTATCCAACTCTAACCATGCGACGACCCAGAATTTCGAACAATTTAGATTGGAATATTTAGTTGATTTTAAATATTTGAAAGGTTAATTTTAACTTGAATTCCAAATATCACTATTTACTTGGTAATTAAATTTATTGAATTATATAATTTGAAATTGGGTAAAATGTTGGATATGGAGTTTAAGCCTGTTAAAAATAATTTGAAGGCCTATAAAATTTATATCGATAGGAGTGAAGGTAGTAATAGTGTTGAAATTGAATTTGGAAGTGTTTTGTTAAGTTTTGAAAATATATCGTTTAAATTCACATTTAAAATAGCCTTTCGAGGCACAGTCTCAAAATTTGACAAAACCAGTTTCATTGGATCCGTAATATTGTATTATTATCAGATTTCAATTTTCGTAGTGTTTGGAGTTGTTTTGTGAGTGTACGATATGTAAACGCGCTGAAATTTATATCGAAATTCAATATAATAACTGATCCAAAAAGCTATCTTCTCCATATGACTGAATTTGGCTCCAAAACACGTTCCATTGTGTTCGGGATGCGGGTAAAACCATGTAAACGCCTGGCGGCATGTCTGATTCGGAGTTCGATATTTCAAGATATGTTAAACGAGATATTTCGGAAATTTAACAATATTAAAAATTTAAAAGTCAAATCAGCCACCCTACCATCTGAAACGCGTAGATCTACTTTCACCCTTTCTCCTTTGAATCACGCTCAACCATCATGGAAAAAAAATCAAAAACAAAGATAACAAAAAAATCATTCGTTCGTGCTCAACTCCAGATCGAAGATGAGGGAGGGGACTCGCGTGAACCTCCTCTTCCATATGAATCGAGTTTGGAAATTGGAATCGAATTCGACGTGGTCATATTCGAGAAGGTTTCGGCTTCACGTTAATCGAGGGTGAGGATCACGACTTTGGGATGGCGAATGCGAGCGCGACTGGGTGGTCGCCACCAGAGTTTTTGTGAGTATAGGTTTTGCGTGATGGAACTCGACGATGTTGGTTTGGTAGTTGGCGGCGATACTCGACGACGAGGTGAGATTTTTTCTGCCCTATTTTAGTTTAACTCAATTAGTATATATATGCAGAATAGAAAGATAAGATCTTGAAAATCAGATCTTTACAATGATACATATTTTACAGTAAGAATATCTTATATATTATGGAGTTTAAAATTTTAAGTTGATCTTAATATGTGTGAATAAACAGAAAAAATATATATAATAATACACTACAGCAAAGTATATATATACACAGTTTACATATTTTGAAATATAATGATATATATATATATATATATATATATATATATATATATATATGGGTATGCAGTAAAGCAGAAAAGCTTATATAAGATTTGAAAAAAAAGATGATTTTAAAATGTTGAAAGTAATATGAAAATCAGATTTTTAACCCCTATGATTATTTTTATAGGTGTAGTTTCAAAGAATATAAATGAATATATTTTCATTGACTGGTTTATTTCAAATATAGGTGAATAATTTGTTAAATTAAATTTATTTTTAAAACCACATTAATAGTTTAAATTAAATAAGTAAGTTGTAATTAACTGCTCGATCAATTCAAATATTAATAAATTGTATAAATATTTATACAAGGTCAATAATCGTGGAATCAAATCGAGGATGAAGTGGATTTGCAAATTTAAGGGGCAAAGGTAAGTTAATCTCACTCATCTGGGTTCCATTTAAATTTAAACGGTTAAATTTAAATAATAGGTTGAATGATTGAATTGATTTGTTGTGCACTATGCACTGATGATCTGGTGACTCTGATTTTGGTTGGTTCTCGAGTTAATTGTTGGTTGACTCGAAGTATTGGGGTTTTAAACATAAACCATAAATAAGAAAATATTTTCATTTTAAAATTAATAAGGGCTTAATGATTTTTGATTCATTAAATTAGTAGGGTAAATAAAATGGATAATAAATTAATTTAATTAATAAATGATTTGGGTTAATTAATTTAGTAATTAAGGGTTTGAATAAATTAATTAAGGATTAAGTTAATTAATGAATTTTAATTAAATTAGAATAATCATTGGATGGTTTGATAGGTAATTACTTAATGTAATTAATAAAATATAATTACTTTATATAATTATTCAAGAGATTTATTAAGATAATTAATTAAGGAGTAATTAATTTATTCACTGAAGTAAATAAATGTGTAGTTAATTACTGGTTGAGATTAATCAAGAGTGATTAATAATTGTGTTTTAATTAAAGACTAATCAGTTAATGTAATTAATTTGGATTAGGACAAATTGAAATGTAATTAGGAATCATTAATTTGTATAATTAAATATGTAACTAAAGGTTTATCAATTAAAATTAATAAATCAATAATAAGTGATTTATGAGAAATTAATTAATATAAGTAATTAAGGATTCATGTAATTAATTATAGTTAATTAATTTGTGAAGTAATTAAATATTAATTACTGTTTTCGTTTAAGAATAATTAATTTATGTAATTAATTAAAGATAAATACATGAATGTAATTGAAGGATAATAAATCCAAGAGGATTAATTAAGATGGATGATTATTGGATGATTAATTAATTGGTTTGGAATTTATTAATAAGCAGGGTTTAAAAGTAATTAAAGTAATTTTTTAATTCAATTGTGGTTAAATTAATTAATTAGATATTGTATGGTTGATTAATCTTGCTCACGAATGATTGAGTGATATTGTGTGCCTTAGATTAGTTGATATCTCTGGTATGTGATGTGTGATGTTATATGATTTAATATGTTGGGTTAAAACAGTGACATCCTGTATTTTAAGTTTGAAGGGTATTTCATTTGAATAATTTGGGTTAAAACGACATGGAATTCGAAGAGACCGGAGTCGTGCATTTGCAAATAATCGAAACAACTTCGATTTGTAAATCTTCTATAAATTCCTTATAGAGTTGATATGTGAAATAAATAGGCTGAATGGAATGATTTAAGTAAATGGACCATTGTAACTTTGTAGAGGTCCATAGATAATGATATATGAAATAAGTATTGACTATAATAAGTTGAGAACTCGTCGTGAAGTACGATTTACCCTGGTTTTAAATAAGTTTACGCATTAGTATTCCCTGTGAAATGGGTTTATTCACGCTGGTTTCCAGCCTGATCCGGGTGTTACTTTGATGTAACGCTCGGGTAAGACCGAGTATTATAGATTTTCAGAAAAGGACGTTCTGGAGCTTAGGAGGCGAGCTGAAATGATCCTGACTCGACCTTCGAAAATCGGCACCGAATACGACACTCATATTCAAATGCCGCAGATCCAAACATCGAATCTGTTTCACCGGAGCTTATAACACCATTAAGTACAACACAGTGGAAGAAAAAGAATAATATCATATACACATCTGATTCAATATCTAGATACAAAGATGATCCAATAGAATGATACAAATGAATATAAATACTATCAGAGACACAAGGAATAGCAGCGGAAAAGAAAATCTTCAATTCCAAACTCCAAATAATCCATCTCCAATCCAAAGCTAGCGAGAACTCCCATATAGTCGCACAAGCTAAGCAAGGTCAACTATGAAAGCTGAAGTGTAGAGAATGCGATCCACAAATCCAAAAGGGTTTCGAAGGCTGTCGAATTAGTTCCTATTGTTCGACTATCTGAAAAACCAAACTCTAGACTGCCCGTGTGGAAAATAGTGGGAACCCAGAGTTTAGGAAATGAACAATAAACTCCGGGTTAGTCATGGGAGTGGTATGACTAACAAAAACAGTTTATCTTTAAAACAAGCAACAAAGGAATTTAAAACAGCAATGCTTATTGAAAATGAAATTACCATAAGGCCTCCCACCGCACACCATGCAAATGCAAAATTGGAGGAGATTTTCCCTTATGATAGTCAAACTTGCTTAATATGCAAAATTCTTCTTTTTATATTATAATTAGTGCATAGTGGAAAGCATTTCGAAAGTAGAATATAAATCTTAACCAGCATACCACATTTCATCGTATGCCTACTATAGCTATCATGTTCAATAGCATGTTACCGCCACATTCCATTGCAGGTTATACAACTAAAACCGCACAAGGCTCTTACTTTTTTGTTTGGATTTCCAACAAATGGTCAGGCTAAGGAACTTCCCACTGCCACATGGGAACGCTTCTGGGGGGACGCCCCGAGAACCTACCCGGCTCTCTGCCAACACAAGGCATGTTTCCTCCCTGCCCGGGAGTAATTCTTGCAGATATGCTGGGACGCCCCACCTCTATACCCACGCTAGCCAAGGACACTACGTGGTAATGCCGTCGACTAAAGCGGAGATTAAGGCTGTTTAGCAGCGACCATCTATAGCCTTGCTCTAACTATCTATTGAATACATCGACAATGGTCATACAAACAGATCGACATATCCAATGAACACTTAAAACAAAACCATAGGTGGCTGGAGGATCTATCAGAACAAAATATAGCAACTCAAATGTAATATACATCACAGAACAGTAAATCATCATATACACATATACATATACATAACAGAGTATACAAACTAATACATGTCAAGTGGTATAGCAAACCACAATATGCAGACGAGCCAATAGAATACATATCAGAATTACAACAAAAAGGACTACACAAAAAGCTTTAATAAAAAGGAGCAAGCAGGATAGTCCATACGGAAGCAAAATAGGCTAACTCCAAATGCACCTAACCTGAAACATCTCGGTCTGACCCAAGTATGAAATACACGGGTCAGTCTAGCTAAACAAATCAGTTAAATAAACTGAACAACAATAACCTGCAAGGTCACAAAGTATAACAAATATCTCTACAAGAGATAACACAATCATCTAACAAAAGATGAATCATAACAGAACAAGCCTCATCTCATCGGCAACACAAATAAACAAAGGATATGGATATCCTAAAACAAGCCAAAAAGGAAATAACAAATACCAATGAAGCTAATAAAAGTTCCACAAGGTAACCGCTATGTATTGTGTGGCACAAAAAGACCAACACCGAAGGGCGATATCTAGGGAATATAATTACCAATTAAACAACAGAAAATTCCAATTGCAACAAACTCAAATATCTCATGAGCGGTGGTGAAGAAACCACTCCGATAACTCTCGAGCGGTGGTGAAGAAACCACTTCGATAACACTCGAGCGGTGGTGAAGAAACCACTCCAATATCTCTCGAGCGGTGGTGAAGAAAAACCACTCCGAAAGCAATACTAAAGGTAACCAACAATCCCAAATATCTCTCGAGCCGGGGCAAAGGACCAACTCCAAAAGAGATATTAAAGGCACCAAGCCAGAAGGAGACAGTCCGAAGAAACTATCCCAAAGGCAACAAGTTTCACAAACTCCCAGAAAGGAATCCAAAAAGAGGTAACGTGAGTCCCATAACCACCCGTTCGCTCAAAACGGTTCACTATCCGTTAGTTAATTTCACACTCAAAGCAGTACAAAGTTTACCTCATCTCATTGGTAAACCAGACCTAAAGGTCAAAATAATCAATCGAATAGGTCGGGGAATAATCGGAAAGATAAACGCACGGATTCATGGTCCATGTTTTACCTAACCATTTAATCTCCTTTCCACTTCGCTCGAAGTGCGAAATTGTATGTGTTTTAAATAGGATTTATAAATTAGAGAAGCAAGCTTTTAATACAATTTAAAAGATTATTTTATAAAAACCCGTGGATTGAAATTAAAAAGGAATCATTAAAGTCAAAATAAATGATAACGACAAATAGGATCATCACAAATCGATTCAAATTGGAAATTCAATCCCAAACGGCAAAGTGGGCTGAAACAACAAATTCAGTCAACTAAACAGAGAATTCAGTTGACTAAACAGCAAATTCAGTTGACTGAACAGAGATTTTCAGTTTACTGAATTCTGCCTGAAAACTTCTGTTTCCAGGTTCAGTCGACTGAACAAAGAATTCATTCGACTAAATCATGCTTGGAAACTTTCTGTTTGCAGGTTCAGTCGACTAAACAGAGAATTCAGTCGACTAAATCATGCCTGGGCTCTTTTTCAGCCCATCCAAATGAAGAGCAAACTCTTCCAAAATGCAACCGGATGAACATTGGCTCTAAGGGTTTATGCCAATCGACAACTCTGCCCTATATGCTCCTCGATGCATCACTAAAAGCATGATCAAACATCCATAAAAGGATTTTCACACAAATTGACATAAAAACCCAAAAATTGAAATATTCACAAAACCAATCCAAATCAAGAGAAAATGCACATGAAGAAGTGTTAGGAATTCATACCCAGCAATCAAAGATAATTATAGTCATAGATGTGAGATAAAAATCTCACCTTTAACCCAAAACAAAGAAGAAGGAGCTCAATTACAAGGAGAAGACCAACCAATCTCTACTTCAACCCAAAAAGCTTCAATCTAAGATCAAAATAAGTATTTCCTAAGTTAGGTTTAGGAAACTTTCTTAAATTGAAGAGGAAAAGAGTTGGAGAAGATGAAGAGGAGGCTTACCAATAGCTTTTCTTTGATTTTGGAGCAAGAATCCAAGTTTGCAAAGTAAACTAGGGCTTGGAATTTCTAACTCCTCTTCCTTTCCCCCATTTTCAGTTTTAGCTTGAGTTTAGAAGTGAAAATGAGTGAATGGAAGGAGAGGGACTGAGTTAGGGTACTTAGTTGGCTAGTGGGCTGAACCCAAACCCAAAACCCAACTAGAAAAAGTAGCAAAATACGACTTACTCCAAATCTGTCGAAGCTTATACTCAAAAAGATCGCAAACGACGTTTTGAACTCAATAGAAGTGGTCTTTCAGTCCCAATTTGATCATTTGCAGAAAGTAGCCTTTTGGACTATAATCCCACAAACGACGTTATATTTAGATAAAATATTTAAATATTCAACCGATAAATATGCGGGTTGTTACATATGCCACCCTCGGTCCTTTGGGACCTTCATACGAGGATCCTATACACCAACGACATCATACAGTAATAAAATATACTATACTGCCCACATGAGTAAGTATCTGGGCTCCATACCATGATACTATCCTTTTCTTGAAGGAATGGTCACACCCTAGAGGAGCTACCCCTGAAACCTTGATGCATCTTCCCTGTTTTGACCATTACCGGTTTGTGAGGCTCGATGAGGTTTCGTCCACAAAGCTACGCTTTACACAAAAGCCATGCTTTGATCAACCAATGATCAACACACGGCAGCACTTAGCATGCCACACTACTAAGTTGGGTGTATATCGCTGATAACCTTCAACTGCATAACCTCTGAGCTCGTACGTCTCAGAGAAGGGTGTTAAGCTAAGAGACTAAATTCTCCACCACCAACAGATATGTATTTGAAAGAATTTTGATTTATATCTCAAAGTGTAGTGTCGGACATACAACCATACAAGTCTGTTCCAGGTTCGAACAGAATCGAAGGCGCTTCCGAAGAAGCCTTTGCAATTCGGGTATTCATAATCACTATCGGACTTCCCATCACTTAGGAAATCTCTATACCGGCGCGACTCAGTGCAGAGATAATCGATGGTCATCCTATCGCTCTCGCAAATATCCGGTCTTCACCACCGGTCTTCAAATGCTATCCATATCGACATATCATTATTCGGAATGGGTTATATGACACAAAGTCCTCTCCCGGCTAAACCGAATAATGAGTGTAATATTTAAAAATATATGGATATGGGATTTCAGTTAAGTCACAACTTATTATCCAAACTTTTCTTTCAAATGGTTTACACAAATTACCATTTCAAATATTTTAAATAAAAGATTTATTTCACAAAGTTCACCCTGTTCACAAAGATCCATTCATGGATTTCAAAACAATTTCCATTTCAATTGGATTAACTCGTTAAATTTTTATAATAAGGATTTAACTTATAGCTTTCAAACCCGTTTTCAAAGATTTATTCGTAACTTGGGAAACCATTTTTAATTCAAACTTGAAATTCCTTGAACACAAATTGGAAGTTTATTATTTATGTGAAAGCTTTTATTATTTGAAAACAAATAGTTTTCATTTCAGGAAAATCCAATTATATTTACACGAGTCAAAGCCCTTGAATTAAATTCAAATTCCCAAATCAATACTTTTAAAATGGTTTAACCCATATATAACAAGTGTAAAATCTTTAGTCCCTAGTTTCAAATCATAGAATTCAATTTCAAATTTTGAATTCAAATTCAAATCAAATTATTTATATTTCAAAGCGTTATCAAGTTATTCAAAAATAAATTTTATCTTTCAAATTCTGTTTCAAAAGATTCTCACATTTAACCCGATTTCATTACCAAACCATTTGAATTCAAATTGTCTATTTAAAAATCATTTCAAAATCTGTGACTTAATTGATTTCCTTATGAAATCCATATTCGTGTGTATGGTGTAGTCCAGGGGTTTAACACAATAGTGCAATAACATCATTGTTAACGCTAAAATTTGAACGCTAACACCCCGGTGTATGAGTTGTAGTTGTGAAAGCACCACCCGACGACTCGGGAACAGATTACAAGCGGATAATAGTAGAAAAGCGGTAAACAACAACAATTTTATAGTGGTTCGGCTTTAGGGTATAGCCTACGTCCACTTTAAGTACTTTTATTAATAATCTCGTTACAAGCTGATACAATTCTTCCCAAATACAATACACTTTGAATTACAAGAGACTTAGAACAAGTAGCTTAAACTTCGATGAAGATGAGAGTTTTCGAATCCATGTTGGATGTATGTGATCTCTTCTTGAAGTTGTTTGTAGCGTTCTTAATATCTTGAGAGCTTCAAGTGTTGGATTGGATTAGTTTGGAATGCAGCAGAGTAACGGTGTTTGAAGGAAATCAGCCCCCCAAAGTCCTCTTCTAGTTGGAGCTAGGGTCGTATTTATAGGCAATTCTAGGCAGGAAACATTACCAAGTCCTAAGTCGTAACCGACCTAAGTTGAGTCGTGGACGACTTAAACTAAGTCGTGGGTCAGTTGTCACTTAAACGCTGGGTCTAGACTTCTTAAAGGCATCCTTGCTGAACCCTAGATATATCACAAGTCCTAAGTCGCAAATGAGTTAACCTGTCCTCTCATAAGTGATGCGGCATTGAACTGATTCTTGTGTACGACTTACCATAGGCTTAAGTCGTGTACGACTTACCATATGTCGTAGGTCGTGACCGACCCAAACTGATCCTCGGCTTGTGGCTTAACTGGAGTTAACGAGTCATGGTGCAGTATTGAATTTGCCTCTGTGGCCTTAGGTCGTGAACGACCTAGTAAAGGTCGTAAGTCGGTCACGACTTAGGCGTAGTCGTCTTAACTCCTCGTCCCTCGAGTCGTTAAGTCATAGTTCCTTTAAGTTGTTGGACCGTTACTCCCTTGGGTTATTTAGGTTGTAATGACTTAAGTCGTAAACTTCCTTAAGTCGTGTCATCCTTAACTAGTAAGATTATGCCAACCTTAGGTCGTCAGGCCGTAATGTTCTTAGGTTGTGGAGGCCTTAAGTCGTAGACCTTATCTCGTAGACCCTTTAACCTGTGGAGGCCTTAAGTCGTAGACTCCTTAACTCGTAGATTCCTTAACCCGTGAAGGCCTTAAGTCGTAAATCCTATCTCGTAGATTCCTTAACCCGTGAAGGCCTTAAGTCGTAAAATTTAACTCGTAGAGGAAACTGGGTTAACAATCATCATCGCAGATCAAAACACAGAAATATAGTTGATAAGTGGTATAAACTATAACGCTCATCGTTCATTCACAGATTAATAACAATTGTATCACAAATAAATGAATAAAATTCACAGCTCAATCCACAGAACAAAATATCACAGATCAGATAGGACAATCAATTCAAGGCATCTCATACAATACAATCATTCATAAGTAAGGTCAAGCATCCAATAAACATTTATAAACAGGATTAATTAATTGTTTAATCCTAATTAATTCAATTTATTTCCAATTAAATTATTTACTTATGAATTAATCATCCAATCCTGATTAATTAATTACAAATCATTTGATATACATTAATTTATCAAACACTTTAATTATTTATTCTTAATTAATAAATTATTCTTAATTAATCATATTGATTAAATTAACCTCTAAACCGATTACATAATTAATTAACCCCTTAATTAATTATTTTAAGAAATTTACCCTTTAATTATTTACCGTAATGTAATTACACTTACACAATTTCATAAATGATTATTATTATTTAATTGTTAAAATTAATCACATTAATTAATTATTTAAATAATCTTAGTTAACGACCTACATTAACTAATAACAATTCTTTAATTATTTTTCTAATTAATCTTTAATTATAAATTAATCTGAATCATTAATTTATAAATTAAATAAATCATTCTTTAATTACCTTATTAATTAAATCGATTAAAACCTTATTTATCCCTAATATAATTTATTTCCTTTACCTATGATTTAATTAACATTTAAGTGTATATTTAAAACATTAGACTTTTAAATTTAAATTTCACTTTGAATTTAAGATTAAAAATGATTAACTAATTAAACATTACCAAATTTAAATTCCATTTATAAAACCTTTAAACAATGTAAATAACATTCATTACTTATATATGAAACTTATATAAGAAAAGTTTTAAACTAGATTACTTAATTTTTATTTAAAAAATTAAGCTTTTAAAATATACTAATTATTTAACTTGCAAATTCAAGTTAAAACAATTTATTAAATTTTCACTCAAAATTAAGAAAACCTTTATAAAAGAATTTTATCAAAATCATGTTAAACATTTGTTTGGAAACAAATATACTTTTAAAAGCTATTTAATTTAAACTTGTTTAAAACACATTCAGATTTAAAACTAATTTAAATTTCCAGATTTTGATTCAAAGAGACTTGAATCCATATTTTAATTTCGATTTAAACTTTGGTTTTAAATTCTTGATTTTAAATTCTTTATTTAAAATCCAACTTTATTTTAAAACTTAAAGATTTAAAAGTTTATTTGAAAACTGAACTTAACTTAAAATTTAAATCACTGTTTAAATCTTGTTCCAGATTTTAATTTTAATTTTAAAATCTGAAATTGTCAGGTTTAAAACCTGAAAACCCACCTAAATATTTAAAACTTTGATTCAAAATCCAAATTCCCTTTTAGAACTTTTAAATTCAAAGTTTATTTGAAACTAAACCTAAAACTTGATTTAAACCGTGTCTAAATCTTGCTCACAGATTCAAATTCATTTAAATTGCTTTAAAATTTAAAATTGCAGACAGGTTAACAAAAACCTGTACAAACCAATGCAAACTCGACGCTACATATCCTCCTTCGAGTCAAATACCCTACCTTCTCGAGAAAAACTGCAAAATGCCTTGGGAATTTCATGAACCAACTCGTGTAAATACTCGAGTACAAGTCCACTACTCCATACGCCTTCATCAGGAAACCAAACTGTGCCGTGCACGTGCACGGCACCACTATTTGCCTCCGGTCGATGTCACATCGTTGAGCAAGTCGAAGATCGACCACAAGCCATTCCCCGATCATCTGAACTCCTCCATCTTCTTGAATTCGAAATCGAGACAAAAGTCGGAACCTGGAAAAAAGGAAAGCACCCCACCTCAAACCTGTCAATGCGCCGTACTACAAACTCTGACCACTGGAGTACCAGCACCTCCGGCTACTACTTCGACTACCTCTCCCCTACCACCCCCAAACCATCGCCACACTCGGTCGTCCAACGACGACGAACGAGACAAAAACTCAGCCCCCTTAAATATAGGTTTAGAAATTTCAAACCCTCGCCGCTGCCACTACGTTCGTCTGACTACCACCGCACCATTTTTCCATGAGCCTCTGGTCACCCCTCCACCTCCAGGAGGAAACTCGACTCCTCCCATCAATGGGATCACCCACGGCGACCCAAAAAGCACAGTACAATCAAAACCAAACTGCTCTTCGTTCTTTGATCGAAAAATTATGATTTTAACCTTAAAAATCATGTTGAAGTACAAAGATTTCATTTGCATACCTGAATATGTAAATTGTAAAGTTTGAACTTTTGACATATTGAAAGATATGATCAGTTTTCTTGATTTCTTGAGCTAACAAAAAATTGGTTTGGCTTGAATAAAATTTTAATCTCAGGTATAGGCTATAACGAACACTTCTTGTTTCAACTCTAAGTCCAGATAGTAAATAGAACGAGAAAGAAAGATTTTTTAATCAAGGTCTAGTGTTTTTAAATCTGAAACAGAGGACAAATGTAACAACAGCTTGCATACCATACTTCTAGTTCCAACATTTACGGAGAATTATGTGCATAACTCAGATATACTTGCAATAGATTTAAACCTTTAAATTTTGCAAGAAAAAATGTTACTCACCCTGTTTCCAGAAAATGAACAGAGCTTCAATGTTGAACCAGGTTTTGAAACTTGCTAGCTGAAGCTCCTCTTTGCTTCTCTGGTTTTATATGAATTCATATTTTGTTTGCAGTTAGATTTTTGTTTAAGTTTTAGATTGTATTCACTTCAGTTTTTTTTACACAGCCTTGATGAACGGGCTGAAATGAAGTTGATGATATATAGAAAAGATTTACAGGTTGATGTAATTTTCTTTGAACAGGGTAATTATATTGTTTGTACCATAAGGTAACATAATATTTGTATTGTACAACATAAACCAGAGATTTCCGTAATATGGTGGCTAAGCTGATGTGTTATTTCTGCTGAGATGATAAAATGTGTGCTGAGTTATTAATTGTTACTTGTCTTGTTTTATAAGCTTCATTGATAGTTAGATTTTTTTCTTTTGTTTTAAAATGGTGTCTGGTGATATCACTTTGGTGGCTAACGTTAATTATTTAAGTCCCTCATGTCCAAGTGTTCATGCATATCCTATTTGTTTCTACTTGAATATATCATTATTTGTACATGAATATACTTTACTGTCTTCACTAGCAAGCTCATTCATACATATAAGTTTACTTGTTTCATCCCATACTTGTTTTATTCCATACTTATTTCATATTTGAGTATATTTATTATGCTTTGCCTTCTTACTTTATAATATAAATGAAATTCTATAGTTAATATGTTGTTTAAATTTATCAAATTTGTTTATTTTATATCTTACATACATGAGTGTACTTCATACTTAAATTTTATTATCATGTATGTCTACATATTTTTTATTTTTTTATTTTTGTAGTATATTTTGATCTTTACATTATTTATAAATCCCAATTCAATTTCTAATTCTATTTTATATACATATTTATTTTATTTCTTCTTGAAGTTTAACTATCCAACATTTAATTTATATTAATATATTTTTCAAATTATAAAACTAACTACCTATAAATAAATATAAATAATATTTTTACCCAAATCATTTTCTAAGACTTTTATTCAAATTTTTAAAGTCAAACCCAAATTTACTCATATATATACTACAAATTCAAAATAATTCCAAAATTTATCCAAAATTTACATTAATTATTAATTTAAATTTAAATCAAAAATTGGGATCGTTACAGATTCCCCCCTTAATGAAATTTCGTCCGCGAAATTTGCAGGCACGAAAACAACAAAGATAGATGCACAAAGATAGAGAAACAGTTTTCCAGGTCGAACTGGATATCTATTCTGTATTTGGCTTCCCAAATCAGAACATCAACAATAGATATGAGAACAAACTCATTCAACACTACACAAGATACTAGGCTTATCAAATCTACGAATATGCAGGGTACTGGTTAGTTCGAAGGGATAACTAACCATTCGTAGAACATATCGGACCCGAGAGAATAGACAGACATATGGATACAATTACAAAACTTTTAGTTTAGAACTGAAGTATACCCATCAACCATAGAAACCAAAGCAACCAATTGATCCAAACAAACAATTATGACCTATTTGGAGTTTATGTCCCATGCAAATATATCAAATCTTCTTCCTGGATCTACCAGGAACAATCAAAGAATTGAAAAGAGATGCTAACCAAAAGAGATTGATAGATGGATTCAGTCTTCTACAATTTCTCAAACACTAGATATGGATTCCAAACTCAAGTTGGAATACCCCAAAGTATATACCAACTTGTCCCTCTTCGGACTTCGATATACACAAGAAATTATAATAGAATTTCAAATTTGGTTTTTTTTAAACGATATCATTTCATCGATACAATCCAAATTTAGCTTTATATAAATCAATTTAACTCAATTTAATATTTCCAATTTTTAATTTTCAATTTCATATTTCAAATACAATAAAGTTTAAAATGGAAAGCTGATAAGAAACCGATGAAGATACGAAGTAAGGATTTCCTACAATAATTCGTAGGGCCGCCATCACACTGAACTTCTCCTCGTAGCTGGTATGAAGCAATCAAAGAATTTGGAAACGAATCAAAGGATATTAATAGAGAAAATTGTTTCCACTGTCGCACGGTATTGACCATTTGTACAGGTATTTCTCTGTCCCCTATCTCATTCTCTTCTTGCACTCATACTCACTATCAGTGGATAGTAAGAGAATTTACTGCGGCATTTGCACGGATATATTAGGGATACTCATTCAAGGGTATATTTCACCCTATCTCTAATGAGCTACCAAATGTGTTATACTGCTAAGCTAAAGTTTTAACCTTCAGCTCTGATACCAAATGAAACGATCCTAACTCGACCTTCGAAAATCGGCACCAAATACGACACTCGTATTCAAATGTCGCAGATCCAAACATCGAATCTGGTTTGCCGGAGCTTATAACACCATTAAGTACAACACAGTGGAAGAAAAAGAATAATATCATATACACATCTGATACAATATCTAGATACAAAGAAGATACAAAAGAATGATACAACTGAATATAAATAATATCAGAGACACAAGGAATAGCAGCGGAAAAGAAAATCTTCAATGCCAAACTCCAAATAATCCATCTCCAATCCAAAGCTAGCGAGAACTCCCATATAGTCGCACAAGCTAAGCAAGGTCAGTTATGAAAGCTGAAGTGTAGAGAATGCGATCCACAAATCCAAAAGGGCTTCGACGGCTATCGAATTAGTTTCTACTATTCGACTATCTGAAAAACCCAACTCTAGGCTGCCCGTGTGGAAAATAGTAACCCAGAGTTTAGGAAAGGAACAATAAATTTCGGGTCAGTCATAGGAGTGGTATGACTAACAAAAAAAGTTTATCTTTAAAACAAGCAACAAAGCAATTTAAAACCGTAATGCTTTTTGAAAATGAAACTACCAAAAGGCCTCCCACCGCACACACCACGCGAACGCAAAATTTGAGGAGATTTCCCCTTATGATAGTCAAACTTGCTTACTATGCAAAATTCTTCCTTTTATATTATTATTAGTGCATAGTGGAAAGCATATCGAATGTAGAATATAAATCCTAGCCAGCATAGCACATTTCATCGTATGCCTACTATAGCTACCATGTTCAATAGCATGTTACCGCCACATTCCATTGTAGGTTATACAGCAAAAACCGTACAAGGCTCGTATTGTTTTGTTTGGATTTCCAACAAATGGTCAGGCTAAGGAACTTCCTACTGACACATGGGAACGCCTCTGGTGGGACGCCCCGAGGACCTACCCGGCTCTCTGCCAACACAAGGCCGGTTTCCTCCCTGCCCGAGAGTAAGTCCTACAGATATGCCACCTCCGGTCCTTTGGGACCTTCATACGAGGATCCTCTACACAAACAACATCATACAATAATAAAATATACTATAGTGCCCACATGAGTAAGTATCTGGGCTCCATACCATGATACTACCCTTTTCCAGAAGGAATGGTCACACCCTATGGGAGCTACCCCTGAAACCTTGCTGCATCTTTCCTGTTTTGACCTTTACCAGTTTGTGAGGCTCGATGAAGTTTCGTCCACAAAGCTACGCTTTACACAAAAGCCATGCTTTGATCAACCAATGATTAAAACACAACAACACTTAGCATGCCACACTACAAATTTGGGAGTATATCGCTGATAACCTTCAACTGCATAACCTCTGAGCTCGCACGTCTCAGAGAAGGGTGTTAAGTTAAGATAATAAATTCTCCGCCACCAACAGATATGTATTTGAAAGAAATATGCTTTATATCTCAAAGTGTAGTGTCAGACATACAACCATACAAGTTTGTTCCGGGTTCGAACAAAACCGAAGGTACTTCCGAAGAAGCCCTTGCAATCCGGGTATTTACAATCCCGATCGGAGTTCCCATCACTTAGGGAATCTCTGTACCGACGCGACTCAGTGCAGAGATAATCGATGGCTCATCCTATCACTCTCGCAAATATCCGGTCATCACCACCGGTCTTCAAATGCTACCCATATCGACATATGATTATTCGAAATGGGTTATATGACACAAAGTCCTCTCCCGGCTAAACCGAATAATGAGCATAATATTTAAAAACATATGGATATGGGATTTCAGTTAAGTCACAACTTATTATCCAAACTTTTCTTTCAAATGGTTTACACAAATTACCATTTCAAATCTTTTAAATAAAAGATTTATTTCACAAAGTTCACCCAGTTCACATAGATCCATTCATGGATTTCAAAACAATTTCCATTTCAACTGGATTAACTCGTTAAATATTTGTAATAAGGATTTAACTTATAGCTTTTAAACCCGTTTTCAAAGATTTATTCGTAACTTCGGAAACCATTTTTATTTCAAACTTGAAATTCCGTTAAAACAAATTGGAAGTTCATTACTTATGTGAAAACTTTTACTATTTGAAAACAAACAGTTTTCGTTTCAGGAAAATCCAATTATATTTACACGAGTCAAAGCCTTGGAATTAAATTCAAATTCCCAAATCAATACTTTTAAAATGGTTTAACCTATGTATAACAAGTATAACATCTTTAATCCCTAGTTTCAAATCATAGAATTCAATTTCAAATTTTGAATTCAAATTTAAACCAAATTATTTAAATTTCAAAGCGTTATCAAGTTATTCAAAAATAAATTTTATCTTTGAAATTCCGTTTCAAAAGCTTTTCACATTTAACCCGATTTCATTACCAAACCGTTTGAATTCAAATTGTCTATTTAAAAATCATTTAAAAATCCGTGACATAATTGATTTCCTCATGAAATCCATATTCGTGTGAGTAAGGTGTACACCAGGGGTTTAACACAATAGTGCAACAATATCATCATCGCAGATCAAAACACAGAAATATAGTTGATAAGAGGTATAAACTATAATGCTCACCGTTCATTCGCAGATCACAGATTAATAACAATTGTATCACAAATAAATGAATAAAATTCACAAGTCAATCCATAGAACAAAATATCACAGATCAAATAGGACAATCAATTCAAGGCATCTCATGCAATACAATTATTCATAAGTAAGGTCAAGCATTCAATAAACATTTATAAACAGGATTAATTAATTGTTTAATCCTAATTAATTAAATTTATTTCTATTAAATTAATTACTTATGAATTAATCATCCAATCCTGATTAATTAATTACAAATTATTTGATATAAATTAATTTATCAAACACTTCAATTAATTAATATTAATTAATAAATTATTCTTAATTAATCATATTGATTAAATTAACCTCTAAACCGATTACATGATTAATTAAGCCCTTAATTAATTATTTTAAAAAATTTACCCGTTAATTATTTACCGTAAAGTAATTATACTTACACAATTTCATAAATGATTATTATTAATTAATTGTTAAAATTAATCACATTAATTAATTATTTAAATAATCTTAGTTAACGACCTTCATTAACTAATAACAATTTTTTAATTATTTTGCTAATTAATCTAAATCATTAATTTATAAATCAAATAAATCACTCTTTAATTACCTTATTAATTAAATCGCTTAAAACCTTAATTATCCCTAATATAATTCATTTCCTTTACCTATGATTTAATTAACATTTAACTGTATATTTAATACATTACACTTTTAAATTTAAATTTAAATTTAAATTCCATTTTGAATTTAAGTTTCAAAATGATTAAACAATTAAACATTACCAAATTTAAATTCCATTTATAAAACCTTTAAAAAATGTAAAGAACATTCATTACTTATATATGAAACTTATATAAGAAAAGTTTTAAACTAGATTACTTAATTTTTATTTAAAAAATTAAGCTTTTAAATATATTAATTATTTAATTAGCAAATTCAAGTTAAAACAATTTATTTAACTTTTCACTCAAAATTAAGAAAACCTTTATAAAAGAATTTTATCAAAATCAAGTTAAACATTTGTTTGGAAATAAATATACTTTTAAAAGCTCTTTAATTTGAACTTGTTTAAAACAAATTCATATTTTAAACTAATTGAAATTTCTAGATTTTGATTCAAAGAGACTTGAATCCATATTTTAATTTTGATTTAAACTTTGGATTTAAATTCTTGATTTTAAATTCTTTATTTAAAATGCAACTTTATTTTAAAAATTAAAGAGTTAAAAGTTTATTTGAACACTGAACTTAACTTAAAAATTTGAACCACTGTTTAAATCTTGTTACAGATTTAAATTTAAATTTATAATCTGAAACTGTCAGGTTTAAAACCTGAAAACCCACCTTCTAAATATTTAAAACTTTGATTTAAAATCCAAATTCCCTTTTAAAACTTTTAAATTCAAAGTTTATTTGAAACTAAACCTAAAACTGGATTTAAACTGTGTCTAAATCTTGCTCACAGATTCAATTTCATTTAAATTGCTTTAAAATTTAAATTTGCAGACAGGTTTACAAAAACCTGTACGAACCAAAACTAACCCGAGGTAACATATCCTCCTTCGAGTCAAATACCCTACCTTCTCGAGCAAAACTGCAAAATGCCTCGGGAATTTCATGAACCAACTCGAGTAAATACTCGAGTACAAGTCCACTACTCCATACGCCTTCATCAGGAAACCAAACTGTGTCGTGCACGTTCACGGCACCGCTATTCGCCTCCGGTCGACGTCACGTCGTTGAGCAAGTCGAAGATCGACCACAAGCCATTCCCCGATCATCTGAACTCCTCCATCTTCTCGAATTCGAAATCGAGACAAAAGTAGAAACCTGCAAAAAATGAAAGCAGCCCACTTCAAACCTGTCAACGCACCGTACTTCAAACTCCGGCCACCGAAGTACCACCACCTCCGGCTACTTCTTCGACTACCTCTCCTCTACCACCCCCCAAATCCTCGCCACACTCAGTCGTCCAACGAGGACGAACGAGACAAAAACTCAACCTCCTTAAAATTAGGTTTAGAAATTTCAAACCCTCGCCGTTGCCACTGCGTTCGTCTGATCACCACTGCACCATTTTTCCATGAGCCTCTGGTCACTCCTCCACCTTCAGGAGGAAACTCGACTCCTCCAATCAATGAGATCATCCATGGCGACCCAAAAAGCATAATACAATCAAACCCAAACCGCTCTTCGTTCTTTGATCGAAAAATTATGACTTTAACCTTAAAAATCATGTTAAAGTATAAAGATTTCATTTGCATACCTGAATTTGTAAATTGAAAGGTTTGAATTTTTGACATATTGAAAGATATGATCAGTTTTCTTGATTTCTTGAGCTAAAAACAAATTGGTTTGGCTTGAATAAAATTTTAATCTCAGGTATAGGCTATAATGAACACTTCTTGTTTCAACTCTAAGTCTAGATAGTAAATAGAACGAGAAAGAAAGATTTTTGAATCAAAGTCTAGTATTTTTAAATCTGAAACAGAGGACAAATGTAACAACAGCTTGCACACCATACTTCTAGTTTCAACATATACTGAGAATTATGTACATAACTCAGATATACTTGCAATAGATATAAACCTTTAAATTTTGAAAGAAAAATGTTACTCACCTTGTTTCTAGAAAATGTGCAGAGATTCATTGTTGAACCAGGTTTCGAAACTTGCTGGCTGAAGCTCCTCTTTGCTTCTCTGGTTTTATATGAATTCATATTTTGTTTGCAGTTAGATTTTTGTTTAAGTTTTAGACCGTGTTCACTTCAGATTTTTTTGTTTTTTTTTTTTTTACACAGCCTTGATGAACGAACTAAAATGAAGTTGATGATATATAGAAAAGATTTATAGGTTGATGTAATTTTCTTTGAACAGGGTAATTATATTGTTTGTACCATAGGGTAACATAATATTTGTATTATACAACATAAACCAGAGATTTCCTTAATATGGTGGCTAAGCTGATGTGTTATTTCGGCTGAGATGATAAAATGTGTGCTGAGTTATTAATTGTTACTTGTCTTGTTTTATAAGCTTCATAGGTATTTTGATTTTTTTTTGTTTCTTCTTTCTTTTGTTTTAAAATGGTGGCTGGTGATATCACTTTAGTGGCTAACATTAATTGTTTAAGTCCTTTATGTTCAAGTGTTCATTCATATCCTATTTGTTTCTACTTGAATATATCTTTGCTTGTACATGAATATACTTACTGTCTTCACTTGCAAGCTCATACATATATATATGTTTACTTGTTTCATTCCATACTTGTTTAATTCCATACTTATTTCATATTTAAGTATATTTCTTTTGCTTTGTCTTCTTACTTTATAATATAAATGAAATTCTATAGTTAATACATTGCTTAAATTTAGCAAATTTTTTTATTTTATATCTTACATACATGAGTGTATTTCAAACTTAAATTTTATTATCATGTATGTCTACATATATATTTATTTTTTTATATTATTTTTGTAGTATATTTTGATCTTTACATTATTTATAAATCCCAATTCAATTTCAAATTCTATTTTACATACATATTTATTTTATTTCTTTTTGAAGTTTAACTATCCAACATTTAATTTATATTAAAATATTTTTATAATTATAAAACTAACTACCTATAGACAAATAAAAATAATATTTTTACCCAAATCATTTTCTAAGTCTTTTATTCAAATTTTTAAAGTCAAACCCAAATTTACTCATATATATAATTCAAATTCAAAAAAATTCCCAAATTTATCCAAAATTCACATTAATTATTAATTTAAATTTAAATCAAAAATTAGATTCGTTACACGGGCTGGATGGCGAGAACGTATGGAGTGTTTCCGCTATATTATATGGTCGTATATCTGTGACATGATGACTGTGTATATCCAGTGCCTGTATATATGTGCAACTCTGATGTATTATAAATGTATTTTGATAGATACTGAATTCTTTTGTAGACTCTTTTTATTGATATTATATTTTGATATGCTGCGAATGTGAGAATTTGTGTTGTGTTTTCTGTTTCTTCTTCTTCTATCTCTTTCTTTTTTTCCTAACTATTTGTGATTTTCGGGATCGAAAATTTCGTGTCATTACAGTTGGTATCAGAGCTGAAGGGTGAGCGAGAACCTTGGCTCTGTTGGGATTACTCATTAAGGATAGGGTCAATGGTACCCTAGAATGAGTTGAGTGTGTGTGTGTCTATATATATGAGAGCGTACTTGTTATTTTTTGATATAATGGTTTTAAACGATTTTATATATGAATTTATTTTGATATATAAAGCAACATTATTTCTAATAAATATTAAGTTAATTGGTTGTTGAATCATTAGAATTAAATAAAAACAATGAGAAATAAGTGGTAATAGAAATACAGCCAAATTAAAATTAATTGAAGATAAGTTTAAAATGGATTCGGAATTAAGTGGTCTAAATAGATAAGTTCTATTGATTCAAAGGATTAAATCAACATTCAAAAATTTAACTCGAATTTATATAATTCGGGATGGTTTAAATTGGAAATTTGAATTGAATTCGTTGAAATTGAATCTGATTTGAATTAATTGGATTTGTGATTAAAGATGTATAAGTTTAAAAATTTAAACGTAATATTTGGATTGGATTAAATTGAAATGATTTGAAATTGAAGTGGGTTCAATTGAAATTAGTCCAAATTGATTGGAATAATTTGAAATTATAATTAAAGTTGAATAGGTTTAAATCAAATGGAATTTGATTTAAATTGGGAAAGAAATCAGGATTGATTCAACTTAAATTGGGGTTAAATCAATTTCAATGGAAGTTGAAGTTATTCAAATGGAATTGAGTCAATTTAAATGGAAGTGGATATTTAAATAGAATCGATGGGGAAGCGAACAGTTTTGACTCTGGACAATTTTCAATATAAATTGCTTTAATATAAACTTATTTTTCCAAGCTATTTAATAAATACAACCTTTCTTTTTAAAGCCAAATTATTTTTTATTTGTTTTACAATTATTTTTGGAACTGTTTAACAAATTTTCAACTGTTTTATAAATTAATTACTATTTTTCAACTATCTTACAAATTAATTACTATTTTAGAACTATTTTGCAATTATCTAAAATTTCCGAAACTATTCAACCATTTTCCAACTATTTTACTATTAGTTAACTATTTTACAGCTATTTTGCAAACTAATAATTATTTTTCAACTACTTATCTATTTTTGAAATTTTCAAGCTATTTTCTAAATATAAACGGGTTGGAGTTCAAACTGTTAATGTTTAAATATCCAACTGAGATAAGAATTGAAGTGATAATCCAAATGAGGATTAAGGTAAATGTGAATAAGTGAATAAAATCGAAGTGAGGATGAATAGAAAGGAGTAATTAAATATGAATATTTGATTTTGAATAAACAAAGTTATATACCTTTGTTATATAAGATAAATCTTCCCTTGTTGAATCTATTGCCAGAAGAAAAGGATTTTGAAGGAGTTTGGAGTACAAAAGGAGTTTTATATAAGTTTGAAATGATCCAAAGTTTTCTAAAAATTCATATATATATATATATATATCTATGTGTATATATATATATATAAATAAAGGATCTTTTAAGGATTTTTGAAAAGGTTTTGGGAACCTTTGGACTTGGAAAGGCTTTTGATTTTTGGGTAAAATCAATATTGGAATTTGGAAAGCCTTGTTTGAGAATTTTCGATTTTGGGATAATTGACTTTGGTAAAGGAGCTCTGTATGAGATCATACTAGGTCTATGATTTGGAAGATACTGTATGTGTATAGTATTAAGTGTTTTGATAATGGCTTTGGGGAAAAAGCCTCTCCCTTGAAATGAACTTCTCAGGAGTGCCATCGGGTGGTACTGCCTTTAACCCTTAAGGGGTTCTAAAGTGATCCTGTGAGCAGTCCGGACAGAACTAGTTCTTAAGTATTATGAATAGTGTGTAGCAAAAGTCGAGGGGTGCTGATGCCTACGAGGCATTTGGGTTATGCTGTGACGACAGTGTATCTCGATGTCACGGCGATCTACTACAGACCATAGCGAAAGTCGTGTGTGCTACTAAGAGCCAACAGTCTGTGTTTGATTTTATATCGGTAGCCTGCGACCTATGGTGACATAGAGAAAGTCGTTTGTGCTACTGAGAGCCAACAGTCTGCGTTTGATTTCACATCGGTAGACTACAACCTATGTATCAGTGGAGAAGTCTCATTTCGACAGTGAAAATCGAGGGCGATGATGCCTAAAGTTACATGGACTTTTCCTGTGATGGCAACGTAACCTTGGAATGTAACTGCGGTCTGTTGTGGGTTCCATGGCATAATCGAGGGGCGCGGAGTGCCTACAGTTACATGAACTTTCGCTTCGATGGCAACGTAACCCAGGGTGTAACTGTGACCATGGATGGCGGTGATGATTTCCAGAGCATTCTCAACAAAGATATTTACTCTATTTTCAAAAATTGTTTTCTATATTTTCAATAAAATTATTTTCCCAAGTATTTTCGCTGGGTATTGAAACGGGTTTACCAAGTACTTATTGATTTTTAGTCCTGCGCTTGATCAACATATGACCGAATTTCTGTGAGAACAAGGATGGACTGGTTAAGACATCGTGTTATAAGAAGTATTTTTATTAAAAGCTATTTTAATAATATTATGAGAATTTAAAGGTATTTTTAAATTTTTAAAATAAAAGTGTTGGAATTTTGGAAAATGAAAGAAAATCCAAACTGGAATTATGAAAAACAAAATTTAAACTCAGGAAAATTCAATGACGTGAGTTTTGTAATAAAAGTTGGAAGTAAGCTAATTAGCTAAATAAATTATTTGGTAGAGTATGTTAATAAAATTTAACTCGGTTAAATAAATGGATTGTAAGTTAATAATGGAATTTGGAAATGGACTCGAATTATAAATAGAATTCGACTTGGATTTGATGATGAATTAAAATAAGTAGAGATATTGTTAAAATAAAATGGAATTGAGTTATAATAGTCATGGTTTAAGTTGCAAACAAAACCCAGGTGAGTAGAAATTAATGGAGAATGGCTTTGTAGTAATAAAATAAATTCGAAAATGAATTAAGTAAACGAATTAAAAAATTAAAATGGGATGAATAAATGGGTTAATTAAATTAAATAATAAATGGATGAAGTCAGATTGAATAAAAAATTAAATCATAATTTTAATTGGAATTGGGTTATCGGAATGAACTTAAGTTGTGTGGCGTATTAATTTGAAGTAAAATTACTTAAGTCAATAAAAGCTTGGTTTTGAGTAAGAATGGAAGACCATTGAATAAAAGTTTGGGTTAAATTTATATGTAAAATGGATATTAATATAAGCATCGAATGTTGTCAAGCTCAATGAAATAGTTTTAAAATGAATCCAGTGCTGAGACGAAATGAAATGCATTGAATGGTTGGTGAATAAATTAGAAATGAAATGGAATTAAAATTCTATAAGTTGATAGGGATTAAATAAATAGGTTTTAGGATCAATTGAATTGAATATGAGCTTGTTTGGATTAAAAATAAATTGAATGTAAGAAATTGAGTTGTAAACCATTAAAATTGAATGAAATGGCATATGAATTGGTTGGAAGCAATTGAATTAGCTTTAAATCATATAAATCGCTTATGGAAAGCGTTTGGTGCTTTTTGCTTATGAAATGCATGTGCTTAGCTATTGAAAGAAAGTGAAATGCTAATAAATTTTCTATATATGGCACTTACATATTTAAATTGAGTAGGTACAGGTACGTGAAGGCCGTTTGGCTGGATTTGGTTGCGCTAATTTCTAAAATAATAAGTCGCTTGCTTAAAATGTCAAATAAAGGTACGCCTACGCGATAAAAATTGGAAATATGAACTGTTTTTGTTTTTCCGACCGTGTGGGTCGATGTACATATATTTATATCTCTTGTCAAATTGAAAATCTTTGGGAAAATTTTCTGTTAGCGACAAAATAATTTTAAATATGAAACTGAAATAAATTAGTGAATGAAACTAATTTAAAATAATGATATGAATCAGTTATAAATGGAAGATAAAAATTAAATATTCAGAGTTGAAGATAAATTGAATTCATATGAAAATGGGATAACCGATTTGAATAGAAATAGATATAAACTAAAGTGGTAAAGTGAAAATAAATATTAAAATTTGTAATAGAAGTGTATAAAAGGGCTATTGGGATCTACGGTTCGTTATGGTTAAATTGGATATACACGTAGTATAAAGCAGGAGAAAAATTGGAATTTTTGATATCAGATGATAATTGAAATTTGCTTGGCAAAGGTATGTGTTTAAAATTTCTATATGAAATTTGATTGGGTTTTTGATGTAGCCACTTAGCCTTTTGTTTTCTTTTGGAATTTGGTAGGCCATAGAGGCATTACGTAGTTGTACCGAGCTAGCCGCGCAAAGGAGACACTGGCGAAATTTTTCGATGATTTAGAGTGTAAAAAAAGTTGAGAAAATTTTGATAATTCAAAATTTGGTTTTAAATTCAAATTTGAATTGTTAAGTAAATAATATTATTGGGACTTATGGATAAGTTGGGAAAGCTAGGAAAAATTTAGTGTGTCTTTAATAAAAAGATTGTTCGGTTTTGGGAAAAAGTAAATGGGTACTGGACCATTCTTTCTAACGAGTAATTTCGGGGACGAAATTCTTTTAAGGGGGAGGAATGTGACGACCCAGAATTTTAAACAATTTAGATTGGAATATTTAGTTGATTTTAAATGTTTGAAAGGTTAATTTTATCTTGAATTCCAAATATCACTATTTATTTGATAATTAAATTTATTGAATTATATAATTTGAAATTGGGTAAAATGTTAGATATGGAGTTTTAAGTCTGTTAAAAATAAATTTGAAGGCTTATAAAATTTATGTCGATAGTACTGAAGATAGTAATAGTGTTGAAATTGAATTTGGAAGTGTTTTGTTAAGTTTTGAAAATAAATCATTTAAATTGACATTTAAAATAGCCTTCCGAGGCACAGTCCCGGAATTTGACGAAACTAGCTTCACTGTGTAACGACCCGGAAATTTCAATCCCGAAATTTCTAGATAGTAAGAAAAGAAGAAAAGAGAAAGAAGAAGAAATAGAAAACTCAACCTCAGAATCTCACATTCGCAGTGGATAAAATATAATATCACATAAATAATAGTTTTACAAAGAAAAACTTATCAGTATATTCACATTTATACACATCAGAGTTACAATCAATACACAACAGTGGACAGTCTAAGACAACTTGTACTAGTTATAACATAGCATATCTCAACGGAAAACACCATACGATCCTGCCCTCCAGCTCGCCTCCTGAGCTCCAGAACGTCCTTACCTGAAAATCTATAATACTCGGTCTGACCCGAGCATTACATCAAAGTAACACCCGGGTCAGGCTGGAAACCAGCGTGAGTAAACTCATCTAACATGGAATACAAATCATACAACTTATATTAACCCGGTTAGTATCAACTTACAACTTCACAAGCTGTAATAAACATTACTTATTTCACACATCAATTTCTAAGTGCCAAACTTAGATTAAATGGTCCAATTTACTTAAATCATTCCACATCAGCCTATTGATTTCACATGTCAAACCTACTTAGAATCGAAGTACTTTCGAGTATTTACTAATACCCGACTCCAGTCTCTTCGAATTCAGTTCATCTTAACATATGTCATTCAAGTGAAATGCAATTCAACTTTAAATTAAAGGTGTCATCCTTTTTATTCTGATATTCATCATTGATAGACAACCACACTACCATTGCCCATCAAATACATCATATCACGACCCTTTTCATATCAGGAGTATTAATCAATTCAGGATATTTAATTATCATTTAATCATACATAAGCAAGGTAAATCAATCACACCATTTCGAATAAATCTAATTAGCCACAATTGAATTAAATCAATTAACTTTTAGTCTTGCTTATTAATTAATTACAACCCAATTGATCTATCATCCCATAATCATTCATCTTAAATTACTTTAAGATTATCATCATTATCTAATTACGTCCATTAAGTAATTATACTTAACCATATTCCATAAATGATTATCCTTAATTAATTTTATCTCAATTACTCATAAGTAGTAATTACCTCTCTGTATTACACACTTACGTAATTAGCTCCTTACTTAATTATTAATCCTTTTTGATTAATTACACCAAGTAAATTTATCCTTAATTACTTCTACTAAGTAATTACCCTTTAATTACTTCCAATTAAGTAGTACCTTTCTACTTATTACATCCTGTAATTATGAATTAGTTCACTATATCTTATCAATTATTTATATTTAAATAATTCATCAAGAGACTACCTTTAATTAATTAACAATTAATTTCATTCAGGTAACCCATCCCTTAATCACCCTTAATTCCCAATTAATAAATCTTAATTGCGGATTATTATATTCTTTAACCATTAATTAATATACCTTGATTATTGAATATCACAACTTAATTACCAATTAAGTATTCCTTAATTACCAATTAAACATTAGCCATTTGTTAATTAAATTACTCAATTACTTAACTACTAGACATTCATTAATTAACTTCAAATAGTTAATTACACATGATCATTAATTAGTCAATCTTTAATTACAATTATAAAGTAATTGCCCTTAGTGATTTTCTTAATGAATTACTGTTCTTTTAAATTAACATTTAAAAGAATCTTCTTTAACTTTGATTTGTTATTAACTACACAACTTAATATAAATTAATTTTATATGTAACTTAAATTAAATACTTAATAAAATATTAGTTAAGAATTTAAACATTGTTATACATTAACTAAATAGTTAAACTTACATTAAAGTTTTAACTCAAATCGTTAAGCATTTATTAAATTTACAATGTTTTAAATCCTGAAAGAACACAGATTGCATAACTTCATTCCTACTTTAGATACTGCAGCATGAAGATAGAACCTCCCGAGTGCCTCCCTTATTCAACTCGAGTCACCACTCGCGTATTCCAAAGATTTTCCCGAGTCATTCTTTCCCTCTCGAACTCTTCTTCTCCCTTATTCTTTGATCCTTTCATACTCCTACTTCCATACGAATACCCGAAGTCAACCTGTACCGAACCATCTTCTTCCCCGAAGTACCCTAATAACTCAAAGCAACACAAGCTTGTGCACGTGCACACCCTAACCACGGCGCTCCGATAATCATCGACTATGACCGCAATTCGACAATGCCTCACTCATTCAATTCCAATTATCCCGAGCATCGAATGGCCTAAAAATCAAAAATGAGCGATTATACCCAAAACTGGAACTAAAATCACCGATGAACTCGCCTTGCCATTGATGACTCCGACCACCATCATCCATGCCACTAAGCCCCCTAGCAACGCCTCCATATCTAGACTTGATTTCCCTGGCCTGGAGCAACTCGATGCGACATCGAAGTTGGTATGGCCCTTGTAATCCCAACCAACCAGACACGTTCTTAACCCTAAAGTGCTACGCCGCGCCCACCACGAAACCCTATAAAATCAATTGGTATTTTTCCTATGATCATTAGCCACTCAAATACCTTCAGCAATAAGCGCGACAATCATCTAATCGTCAATCGCCGGAACTTGGATATAACATGTTTTCCATTCAACCCCCAAATTCTCAATCACCCCTGATTTAAAAATCTTGAAAACTATATTAAAAATCATAAATTTCACACTCGAGTACGATTCCATAGGTGAAAATGTAAATTAATGTAGTTGATTTTCCTGATAACTTACCATTTTACTGTAATTCTATATTTCCCAGATAACTATTCATTATTAACACACAATTTTTTTTTAAAACAGATCTTTAGTAATTTCAAACATTTTCCCTTTAAGATCATAACATAAAATTGAGTTTGCGAAGAGAATTTGATCTTTATTAGTTTGAACTTGGAAACTGTTGTATAACAGAGGCCTTCATGTATATATATAAACAGATATGCTCACATTTCTCTAATTAATATTCATCAACATATGAATTATCCATGCAAACACCTTTTCGCACATTACTACAAAAGATTTTGAATCAAATCCAACATTAAAGGAGGTAGTTTACTCACTTGTTCTAAAAACAGAAACTATTCCTTTGTTCAGGTATTCACACTGTAATACAATATTAAACCAAGCAATAACTTAACTATCTATATACATGCAAGAGTTTAAGTTTATCCTTAATATCATATCTACAGAAATACTTGAAACCTTATCACAAGCATCGAGATAAAACAGAGAAAAACTGGGTAGAAAGTGATGTTTACTCACCTTTCTGAAACCAGAGAAGCATATGAAATGTTTCCCTTTGAATCAGAAAAATCTGGAGTTTTCTACTTGCTTGATTTATGAATTGAATCCCTCCTAACTGCTGAGTTATTGAATTTTACTCTACTTCTTGCTGCAGAATTGCTGAGTCGAAACAAATTTGACTCTTGTATTTGCTTTTGAAAGTGAAATATAGGATTTTTCTTTTGGAAAGTGGATTGTACGTTGTTTACTTTGATTTGAGAAAATGATTTACAGGTCTTGTATATGATATGAGAAGTGAAGCACAGATTTTGTTTTGATCTTTGTTTTACAGGTTTTGAAAACTTTGCTGATTTCTCTTTTCTGAATATAATCTGGTTTCTAAATTTCTACAATAATAAATTAAAAGAAAAGAAAATTTTATTGCCACTTGTGAGTTTACATGGTTAACACTTGTTTATCCTTTAAGTTAGATGATTTACACTTGTTACTAAATCTATTAGTTTGCTTACATTTGTAAATCCATGTTTATATGTTCTTATGTGAATTTATATGATATTCTAAATTTAGCTTTTATATTTATAAATGTCTTTGCATTTTAAAATATACATATTTATCATATTATCTCTTTGCTCTTATAAATCTTAAATTAATTTACTTAATTATATATATATTTTATATTTGTCCATTTTAAAGAAGATGATATAAAAATCCCAATTACAGTTATTATGGTTATATAAATATTCTAATTATACTTTATTTATTTATTTATAATTTGAATGTTTTTCCCTAAACTCTTTATATTAAATTTGTATTTAGTAACCTCATTTTTTTATTTATTTTTAATATAATCATTAAATGAATATAACAACTATATACAAATAAAATCGTATGTATACTATTTCTAAACTCAATTTACCTTAAAATGTTTATTTTTGAAATTTCAAATTAAAATTAAAAATCAACGTAAATAAACTGTATATATTTAAATATTTCTATTTATCACAATTTATTTATTTAATCAACTGGAATTAGTATTTCAATGATTTAAAATCGATTAATTACCAAATTAACAGATATTAAAAATCCAGGTTATCACACATTGGATCCGTAATATTGTATTATTATCGAATTTCAATTTTCGTAGTGTTTGGGGGTTGTTTTGTGAGCATACGATATGTAAACGCGCTGAAATTTATATCGAAATACAATATAATATATGATCCAAAAAGCTATCTTCTCCATATGACTGAATTTGGCTCCGAAACACGTTCCATCGTGTTCGGATTGCGGGTAAAACCTTATAAACGCCTGGCGGCATGTCTGATTCGGAGTTTGAGATTTCGAGTTATGCTAAACGAGATATTTTTGAAATTTAATAATATTGAAAATTTAAAAGTCAAATCAGCCACACTATAATCATGCTCGAGCCACCCTACCATCTGAAACGCGTAAATCTTCTTTCCCCCTTTCTCGTTTAAATCACACTCAACCCTCCTAAAAAAAATCAAAAACAGAGATAATAAAAAAAAATCATTCATTCGTGCTCAACTCCAGGTCGAGGACGAGGACGGGGACTAGCATGAATCTCCTTTTCCACAAGAATCGAGTATCGAAATTGGAATCGAATTCGAGGTGGTCATGTTCGAGTGGGTTTCGGCTTCATGTTAATCGAGGATGAGGCTCGCGGCTTTGGGATGGAGAATGCGAGCGCGACTGGGTGGTCGCGACTGGAGTTTTTGTGAGTTTACGGTTTGCGTGATGGAACTCGGCGATGTTGGTTGGGTAGTTGGCGGCGATACTCGGCGACGAGGTGAGAAATTTTTCTGCCGTATTTTAATTTAAATCAATTAATATATATATGTATATATATATATATATGTATATATATATATGTATATATATATATATATGCGGAACAGAAAGATAGAATCTAGAAAATCAGATCTTTACAAAGATACGTATTTTACAGTAAGAATGTCTTATATGTTATGCAGTTTAAAATTTTAAATTGATCTTAATATGTGTGAATAAACAGAAAATATATATAATAATACACTGCAGCAAAGTATATATATACACAGTTTACATATTTTCAAATTTAATGATATATATATATAGATAGATATATGGGTATGCAGTAAAGAAGAAAAGCTTATATAAGATTAGAAAAAAAGGGATTTTAGAATGTTGAAAGTTATATAAAAATCAGATTTTTAACCCCTATATATTATTTTTATAGGTGTAGTTTCAAAGAAAATAAATAAATATATTTTCATTGACTACTTTATTCCAAATAATTTATTTAGGTGATTAATTTGTTAAATTAAATTATTTGTTTAAAACCAAATTAATAGTTTCAATTAAACAAGTAAGTAGTGATTAGAGTGCTCGATCAATTCAAATATTAATAAATTGTATAAATATTTATACAAAGTCAATAATCGTGGAATCAAATCGAGGATGAAGTGGATTTGCAAATATAAGGGGCAAAGTTGAGTTAATCTCAGTCATCTGGGTTCCATTTAAATTTAAACGGTTAAATTTAAATAATAGGTTGAATGATTGAATTGATTTGTTGTGCACTATGTACTAATGATCTGGTGACTCTGGTTTTAGTTGGTTCTCGAGTTACTTGTTGCTTGACTCGAAGTATTTGGGTTTTAAATTATTTTAAACTTAAATCATAAACAAGAAAATGTTTTCGTTTTAAAGTTAATAAGGGCTTAATGATCTGTGATTCATTAAATTAGTAGGGTAAATAAAATGGATAATAAATCAATTCAATTAATAAATAATTTGGGTTAATTAATTTAGTAATTAAGGGTTTGAATTAATTAATTAAGGATTAATTTAACTAATGAAGTTTATTAAATTAGAATAATCATTGCATGGTTTGATAGGTAATTACTTAATGTAATTAATAAAATATAATTACTTTGTGTAATTAATCAAGAGATTTATTAAGGTAATTAATTAAGGAGTAATTAATTTATTCAATGAAGTAAATAAATGGGTAGTTAGTTACTGGTTGAGATTAATCAAGAGTGATTAATAATTCTGTTTAAATTAAAGATTAGTCACTTAATGCAATTAATTTGGATTAGGAAAATTGAAATGAAATTAATTTGGATTAGGATAAATTGAAATGTAATTAGAAATCATTAATTTGTATAGTTAATGATGTAATTAAAGGTTTATTAATTAAAATTAATAAATAAATAATAACTGATTTATGAGAAATTGATTAATATAAGTAATTAAGGTTTCATGTAATTAATTATAGTTAACTAATATGTGAAGTAATTAAAGATTAATTACAGTTTTTGGTTAAGAATAATTAATTTGTGTCATTAATTAAAGATAATTACTTGAATGTAATTGAAGGACAATTAATCCAGGAGGATTATTTAAGATGGATGTTATTGGATGATTAATTAATTGGTTTGGAATTAATTAATAACCAGGATTTAAAAGTAATTAAAGTAATATTTTTAATTCAATTGTGGTTAAATTAATTAATTAGAGATTGTATGGTTGATTAATCTTGCTCACAAATGATTGAATGATATTGTGTGCCTTAGATTAGTTGATATCTCTGGTGTGTGATATGTAATGTTATATGATTTAATATGTTGGGTTAAAATAGTGGCATCCTGTATTTTAAGTTTGAAGGGTATTTCATTTGAATAATTTGGGTTAAGATGACATGGAATTCGAAGACATCGGAGTCGGGCATTTGAAAATACGCGAAACCACTTCTATTTGTAAATCTTCTATAAATTCCTTATAGAGTTGATATGTGAAATAAATAGGCTGAATGGAATGATTTAAGTAATTGGACCATTTTAACTTTGTAGAGGTCCATAGATAATGGTATATGAAATAAGTGTCGACTATAATAAGTTGAGAACTCTTTGTGAAGTACGAGTCACCCGGGTTTTAAATAAGTTTATGCATTAGTATTCCTTGTGAGATGGGTTTATTCACGCTGGTTCTCAGCCTCACCTGGGTGTTACTTTGATGTAATGCTCGGGTCAGATCGAGTATTACAGATTTTCACGTAAGGACGTTGTGGAGCTCAAGAGGCGAGCTGGATAGAGAGAACGTATGGAGTATTTCCGCTATATTATATGGTTGTATATCTGTGACATGATGACTGCGTATATCCAATGTCTGTATATGTGTAACTCTGATTTATTATAAAGGTATTTTGATAGATACAGAATTTTTGTGTAAACTGTTATTATTGATATTATATTCTGATCCAATGCGAATGTGAGAATTTGTGTTGTGTTTTCTGTTTCTTCTTCTTCTATTTCTTTCTTCTTTTTCCTCACAATCTGGGATTTTCGCGATCGAAAATTTCGGTTCGTTACAAACACTCCATTATTAGTGTTGCAATAAATTACTATTTTGAAGAATTTTGGTTAAAAATATGAAAATAAGAATACACAAAAATCCAAACTTCCTACCTATATTAAACTGGAAAAGTGAATACATAGCTTAAAATAAGTTGTATAATAACAAATAAAAACATGTTTGTAACTATTGATCACACATCTTATTAGAAAACAATAAATTTGGTTTAAGTAAAGAGGTTTTGTTGGAAAAAAAATTGTATAAGCTTCTTTTACTAAAATTTACTTAAATTGAGAGGTATGTGTAAATTTATTAAATTGATGAAAAAACATTGAGTTTATAAATATAAATATCGTGGTAATACATTTATGTAAAAAGTTAATACGAATTATGCTGACCAAACATAAATATTATCTCAATATATAAGCATAAGTGAAATAATAGCTCCACGAATAGATTACTATCAGAAGATGTAATAATAAGTTGTAAAATGCTTTCTAAGATATTTAACTTAAACCATCTACAAAGATAATTCTTCCATCAAATTTATTTCATACTATAATACCATGAAAGCACATTATATCAACATTAATGACTTAACATTTGATGTTAAACATTATCATTTCACCGGTGAAATAGTTGAAGCTTGATTATTCCATTTTCTTTGTTGATACAACGATGTAGGACGATGTCATTTACTTTCTTCATAACTAGTTATTGGATGATGCATTTCTTTTCGTTCTTTTGTGCACTGTAGTTCTTTTGTGCATTGTGGTTCTTTAGTGCACTATGGTTCTTTTGTGCATTTTTGTTCTTTCTTATATTGTTCATCCATTGTACGTTCATTTAGGGTTGGATGTTGCAATTTTCTTTCTCCATCAGTGGTCGTTGGATGATGCCATTCTTTTTTCTCTTCTGTGCATTGTTGCTCTTTTGTGCACTATAGTGCTTTTGTGCATTGTAGCTCTTTTGTTCATTGTAGTTCTTTTGTGCATTCTACGTCTTTTGTACATTGTTCATTCATCGCATGTGCATTTACCACTGGATGATACCACTTCTTTTGTTCGTCATCATTTGTCGGATGGTGCCACTTACTCTTTTCATCAACGATTGTTGGATGATGCCACTTGGTTGGTAGTTCATTAGGTTGCAACTTTGATGCCAAGGTAGTTTCAGTTATGATTAAAAAGAACAACACTAAAGCTAATGATGCACTATATGCTTTGGTCTTGTTTATGTGTGGTATCTCGTTTGAGAAAGAAGATGGTTTTTATAAGTTTTGAAGATAAAGTTTGAAATCTTGAAGTCAATTAAGCCATTGTAAACTAATTAATGATCTCAATTTTTTTATCCACTTTCATATTCTGGATAAGCACATAACCTTAAAGTAGATAGTGTTTTAATGAGCTTTCTACAAAAAATTAACATGCAAAAGTTAATCATAATTCGCCAATCGTTATGTTAATAATAGAAGGCGGTGTTGCATATCAACTACTAATTTCAATCTAAACTTCTTGTATCATAGGAAATATATGAAAAACCCAAATTAGTAAAAAAAATCAAATAAATATTGGTGTCTACTAAATTATAATAAAAATGTGCGATTGCCCATACATGCAAAAAAAAAGTCAAAACTGGTAGTTACGAAGTAAACTGAAATGAAAATTTCTAGAATAAAAAAGAGATCTGTCGTTTTGTCATATATTTTATCCTCCTAAATTTTTTGATAATATTAATATTGTTATCGCAACAATATATTACTACACTATTAGCGTGTATGTGTGCAAATGTGTATATTCACATATTTTGATTAAAATTTACTATATTTTGTTTGTAAAAGACGTTTACTTTCTTGTTATGGTGTTTGGAACTTACACAATATCAAATGTCTATTTTTTATTTTACCACCTCAAATGTAGGTTTATCGTTTCACATCTCGTTTTCACTAAAAATTAAAGTTAATTGTTGGACGTCCTGTATTCGCATTACTATTTAACTGTATTAAAAACCCATGTCTAGTATTACCAAAAAAGAGATATTTGTATAACTCTATGGCATGCAAAAAATTTGTAGTTCGAAATGTATCTAGAATTTGATTTTATTTACATTTTGCATTGATATAACATATTGTCAATATGTCATTAAAACCGACATAATGATATACTAGTGTCCAAAGCCAGTCAGATGTTGTTGTAGGCTTAAGGCATAATGATCTAAATCAGGATTTAGAACAATCAAAGGTCCTTATTAGTGATTTTGAACATTGAAAATACAGTCACAATGCAAGTTTAAATTATAGTGGCTTAAAAATAATGCATATTCTTTTACAATTAAACAGAGTCCGCTTTCATTAATCTAAAATATGATCAGTTTCATTTATAAACAAAATAAAATTACTTTTATAAACAAAATTAGAATGTTGAGGCCGATGAAAATTGAAGGCCCTTGGTGATGACTTTAGTGACATAGGGCTACTATCGGCCATTCCTATATCGAATATAGTTTTGAATAATACCGACTATTTGTAAATAGCAGTAAATGAGATTTGAGAAGAAATGTGTAGCTGACTATTAAAATAAGTAACGTGCAATGAACCATCCATTTGAGAATTTGCATATGCAAAATGATTTTTAAATAACAATTTAATAACATAATTTTTTGTAAAAAATCCATCATTCAAAAGTTTTGCATTTTGCAAGTTTATCCAACTCTAACCATCCACTGCTAGTGTTGCAATAAATTACTATTTTGAAAATTTTTGGTTAAAACTTTGAAAATAAGAATACACAAAAATCCAAACTTCCTACCTATATTAAGCTGGAAAAGTGAATACATAGCTTAAGTTAAGTTGTATAATAACAAAAAGAACATTTTTATAACTATTAGTCACACATCTTATTAGAAAACAATATATTTGGTTTAAGTATAGCAATTTTATTGGAAAAGAAATTATATAAGCTTCCTTTACTAAAATTTACTTAAATTGAGATGTATGTGTAAATTTATTAAATTTATAGAAAAACATTAATTTATAAATGTAAATATCGTGGCTGTAACGACCCGTTAAATTAATAATATTAAATGAATTGAATTAATATAATTTCTAATCTAATTGAGAATAAATGTAGAAATTTGGTATAGTAGTTGTAATTTAGTGTAACAATAAAATTTTATGACAATAGATTTGGATAATGTAGATTGTCACAATTTGATTTAAAGTTAAATATAAGAAACTGATATAAGGGTTGAATTAGTGAATATCAATAAAAAGATTTAAGTAGAATGGAATTCATTTAATATAAAATAAATAGTGGAAGACTTACATTGGATTGTAAAATGGATAGTAACTAAATAAAAGGTGACCGCTGAATAAATCAATGCAATAAGTGTTGATAAGGAAATTTAATGAATGTTATCAATAATAAATAGACTTAAGATAGTAATAAAATTTGTTTTGCCTATGTAAATTTTATGTATTGATAAGCCATAATTAAATTTGAAATTTGGTAGTAAATAGGGGATAAGTTGACTAAGGCAATTAGTAATTTAATAAATGAATGCATAGTAAGTAAGTGGAAATGTATGCATAAAAATATTTTCATATATGGGATAATTACAAAAGTTTACCCATTTATCTAATGTATATAATTGAATCTAAATTTAGGGCAACATTTTGTTATTGATGGTATAAGTGAATTTGAATAAGAGGGTAAAAATTATGTAGATTTAACATGTATTGAGTATATAGCTAAGAAGGGCATTCGATGTAAATGAATCTAAATTTATGTGTCTAGTCAATAAAGGAGAACTTTAAGGGAATAAGTATAAATGAATGTATTTGGGGAATGGAGTCCTTTTATATGTTGAATAGTATAACGTTATTATTAAGAATGAACGTTACTTTAGTAATTATTAATATGGTAACGGAAGGGTGAACATAAATTTGTATAAACGTAAAACTTATTTTAAGGAAATAATTGAGTGTAGACTTATGAAATAGATTTAATGACAATAGTTATTGTACGTATTTATTCTATTTGTTTGTTAAGTTTTATTTTGATCAATTTCAATTAATGCACTAAATTATTGCAGTTAGTGTGGAATATTGGTAAGTGAATAAATAAGATGTAACCAAGGGAAAATTTCATTTTATAATATAATAATTAGTGTAATCTTAAGAATGAAACCGAAGTGGAATGAATTAATTGAGGTTTTTAAGTTTTAGTTATGTGTTAAGTTAACAAAATTACAATTTAATTTAAATCCAGTCATTTATGCAAATAAAAGATGGAAATTAGGTAAATATTAATGTATTGGAATATAAAAGAAACGTTAACTATGTAGGGAGTAATAATTGATTTAATATTAAGTTTGTAATCCGATAAAATCAAATTTATTAGAATTTATTGCAATTAATGGGATTAATTGCAGTAACCTTTGAAAATTTATTTACTGAAATAATTGACAATGAATTTAGATGTGAATTTGCCTTTAGTATTTTTTTTTTATCTAAGGGGTTAGAAATGACACAAATCGACTAGTAAATATTTAATTTAAAGGTGGTAAGCAAATTATTAAATATTTAGATATTAGAAAGATGTAAATTTAGATGGAATTAATAAATTATTGTGTAAATTGAGATCTAAAATTAAATCAGAAATCATTGCAATAATTTTAAATTAAATGTTACGATAAATAAATTAAGGTAATAGATGGGGAATAACGTAAATAAATTCTTCATTAAATGATGGTTAGTGTATATAAAGAATGGAGGTTGAATCCAAAATTTAATGAAAGGAGTAATTGGAATTAAATGGATTAAGTGTTTGAAGTTACGAAGATTTTAATGTAGATAAAAGGGTATGCATTTATGTAATAGTGTATGAATCTATTGTTAAGTTTATTTATAAAATGACAGTTGGGTAAATGAAAGGGTGCAAAAGTAATGTTGTCAGTATATTAAAGTAATGTATGATAATAGATTTAATCGAAATAATTGAAGATAATATAAATTCTATTTATAATATGACTATGGGTGAATGAAAAGATTGTAAATCAAGAATTGTTTATTTATATGAATATAAAGAATTAAGGTAATTGAGATTTTGCAATTAAGTAAAAATTAAACATTTATTTTACGTTAATTGAAAATTTAGTTGAAATTTGAAAAATATTTATGTATGTTAATTTCATCCATTTGGCTATAATGGATTGAATAATAAGAATGAAGATTTAATTCAATGAAATTTTTGGGAAACTTAATTGATAATTTCTAATTTTAGCACATGTATATAGTTGGGTTGGAATAATAATTTGGAATAACAACTTCAATATATTTAGAAATAATAATTTATACAAAGGGAAGTTGGAAATTTGAATATATATGGAATGAAACGTGAGACAAATGTTAAATGCGTTACAAAGTAATGATAGGCTCAATTAAAGGGTTGGAATTGAATCTAATCAGTTTAATTGGAAACTGATTAAAATAAATTTGGATTGGGTAATTTATTTCCAATTAAATCAATTAACGTTTCAAAATTTAATGCTAGTTTATTGCATATATGTTTATGCCTAAATTTAAACTTATGTTTAGATCCAATCCGATCCATCTATTATTTTTCAGCCTTGTCTATATATAACCTGTTATAAAGCCTAGCCACTCCTTATTTTCATTTTTCTATACATACATCTCCTTCTCACCTCCTCATTCTAATGGCAGAAGAAAAAAAAAACTTAATTCCCAAATTCCAAAAAAAAAAAAAAATTTCAATTTAAAAAAAAAAAAAAATTTCGGATTTGCAGCAGCTTCTGATCGCGCTTCGGGTTTCAGGGGAGAAAACCCTAGAGCAACTTCGGGTCAGGAAGAAAATGACTCGGGTCGCTCCGGGTCATTTTGGCGAAAACTCCAAGCAAGCACCGTGGGATTGAGGTGGCGCACCGAAGTCGAACCCGAAGTCGACCTAGGACCAGAATTTTCCATTTTTCAAATTTTCAGAACTTTTGCATACGAGCTCGGATTCACGCGCGGTTTGTTTTGCTGGGATCGTATCGGAATTTCTGACGTTTTGGCACTAGTTTGGATGAATTTGGAGACTGTCTAATTTTTAGGTTTAAATTGAATTTGAATTCAATTAAAATCCAAAGGTGAGTGTTTAATCCCACTCACAACTACTAGAAGCTTTTATGTTTGTTAAGTTAATTTTAGAAATGAATAAAAATTTATTTATGAGTATTTGGCATGTTTATTTCACTCATATTTGTTGAATTGCATTAGTAAATTTAACTGTTAATTTAATTTATTTATTGCGTATTAATTGATAGTTAGAATTTATTTGTTTGCCTATAAACTGCTAGTTAACAGTTATATAGATTATTACTGAATATAAACTGTTAGATTAATAGTTGTTAAATTTAATCTGAATAAAATTGCCAGTTATTACCTGTTATATATTATCAAATATAAATTGTTATTGATTGATATTGCTTGATGATTGTGATTGGATGATGGGTGATGTTGATGGATGTTTTATTGTATATCATTAAATTGCAAATTATCATGCATATTTCCTTTCATTCGGGATTGTGGTTTGAAATGATATACAACCGCAAAATTTTATATCTTTTAAATTGCGGATTGAAATGATAAATATCCGTATCACTTGACCATAGGATAGAAAATTATATACAGGCACCGCGGTCTATATATAACTATTTTAATGTGATTTCTATGGTTTGGATGGAATACGGTTTATAATAATCTTAAATTTTATATTGTATAAATATTTTTCTTACATATATATATACATATGAAGTTGAAAATTTTGAAATTAAAAGGTATATAAATCTCTTTATTAAAAATGGAAAAAAATTTAAGAAAATGGAGTTTGATAATTTATATCATATGTTTAAATGTTAAGTTTGGAAATTTTAAGATATGATATTTATAATTGGATTTTTCCCAAGATAAATTGAAATGAATATTCTAGTATAATTTGAATTGAGAAAAATATATATATTTTATTACTAGAAATTGGAGTTTTTATTTATTTATGGATTTTATGTGAATATTCAAGACTAATTAATAGAACATTCGATTTGTTGAAAGAATAAAATCCAACTTTAGTTTGAAATATTAATACTCCAAATGGATATACGTATATATATATATAAATTGAAGTGGTTTTGGAACTTGAGAGAGATAATACAAATTTTAATTTAGACTTTAATAAAGAAATGTATTTGTAAAGCCATGAGAACTATTTTCTTTACAAAGTAACATTTAAGTTAAACCTTTTAATTCATATACCGTTGAATATCTAAACCATTCAAGTTTTAAAAGTTATGGTTTTAAATTATGAATTTCGAAATATTATGCTTTGAAAGGATATTTGGCTTTCAGACGTTATAAATTTTAAAGCATTTGGATTTTTGAAAAGGTTTATATTTGGGATAAAGGATATCATATTGTTTTGGGTTTTAAAATGATATCGTATTCATAATTTTAAAATGGAAATGTATATTCTGGTTTTAAAGTATGAGCTATTTTTAAATGACCGCGGTGTTATAATAACGATGGGTTGGCAAAGAGACCGGGATCGGATATGGACATACTCTCTGTCGATACCGAAAACCACTTTGACTAACCGTGTACGCGGTGGAGATTCCAGAATGAAGTAGGTGGTGGCGACGTTTCCTGTAAGGTAAATACGTGGACCCGACTGCCGTGAGTTGGCATAAGGTGGCTAAAACAGGAGCGATTCTCAGGCCAATGAGGTCATTCCTCTGATCGGACCCTCCTCTTTGATATTATACTTTGACTTGGATTGATTCAGTGGCCACTTCTATATTTTGATTTTGGGGAGTTAGTCCGAGGTGGGCGGTAACTGCGGCTACGCGTTTCCACCAGCCTGGATAGCAATTGGTATATCTACCCTGGCATTGCCTAGTTGTGCCGTGTCACCTACCATACCGAGCCTTTACTACGAGTTTCTATTTGTGTCGTACCTATGGAGTATCCTCTGGTAGCATCCCGATCAGGAGGTATTACGGTACTGTATAGACTATTGGCATTTTACGTGTTAAGGTGGAAAATGTAAAGCCTTAACGCTATTTAAATGTAACTTTATTTTATAAATAGACACTATTATAATAGCGCAATATACTACATAGTAAATAGTTTAACGGATCCTTATGAGATGTAAATCCCGAACATCTCTTGAGTTACTGTACTCATATTTATTTCTGTTAATTTAACTCACATAAGATCTTTTAGTCTGACTCGAGTGTTTTTGTCTTTTCAAATTCGCTCGGGTCAGTCCGAGCGTTTCAGGATCGAAGACTTTAGCTTTGAAGGACGAAGACGAAGGAGTCGTATAATTATTATCTATAGTATTGCACCACACTCATACTGTTCCGCTGCATTGATTGTATTGGTATGTGTAACTCTGATATTTATTGTATAAAGTAAAATAAATATTTTGTAAACAGTTATCATGAACTGTATATTGATTATTATATTTTATCCTTCCGCTGTGAGATTCTGTTTGTTTTATTTCTTCTCTGTTTTCCTTATTTACCCCATAACAATCCGCCCTTCCGTATGCTTTGAATTGGCACGTGTGTCGGTTTAAAGTGTGTGAAAAGGCGGGATGTTACAGTTGGTATCAGAGCTTTGGTTTAGCGATAAACCTTGGTTTTGTGGGGTTTGACTCTTTGTTAATAGGGTAGTAATACCCTATGGGAGTCGCTGAGTGTATATATATGAGAGAGCGTATTTGTTAGTGTTAATAAAGATTTTGATATTGTGTTATTCTGTTCCGCTTTGTATTTATAAATTCTGGTTGATGCATGGGACGCTATGACATCAATAGGGATTTCTAAACACTTAATAGGACAGACCGACATAATATTTGTTTTTAACATGGGTGAATGAAATAATTTTGCCTATTATATTTTCTATATATAAACATATTTATATAAAGATATATATATATATTTCTGGTTGCTATAGATTGGGTGTTAGGTAATATAAAAATATTTGTAATAAATTGAAGCTAAGTTGAAATTATAATAAATCAAATTGGAGATTTTAGAACTTAAGTCCGGGATTTTTGAAAATCTTCTTTCAAAGGATTTGTGAAATATAATGATTTGGTTTATAGGTAATTTCTTATATAAATATTTAGTATAATTCGGAAGAATTGTTTTAAAAGAGGATTTTGGAGAAAATAAATTTTGTACTTTCCCCTCGGTCGCTGGAAAATAATTTCGGTGATGACGGCCGCATCATCGACTTTCATTTTCGAGTTTCGAAGGGAAAGGCCACTGTAGTAAATTCTACTGCAGATTTGTTTTGAAATTATTTAAAATTTTAATTGTTTAAAGGTAATTAGAGATATAAAAGTTGTAAGAAATTAATTATCTATTATTTTAAAGAAATTTTGGAATTTGACCCGGTATTAATTCTTGAATTTCCATTAATTAGTTATAAAAATTTAGGTTAGTGAAATAAAAGAAGTAATCAATGAATAAAAAGAGTTGAGATTAAACTTGCATAAGTTCTTTTGCTTTTTCTTTAACATAAATAACTTACCAAGTATAAAAAGTTGAAATGTAAATTAAGAGTGGAATAGAATATTATGCAAGTAGAATTTTGGAAAAAATGAAGTATTCAATAAATTACTGTTATAAATAAGAATTTAATGGTATTAACTTAAGTGATGATTGGAATTTTACTAAAATTAAAGGTTGTATTATTAATAGGTGATTTTAACCTTAAGAAAGTAAAAATGAAATTCCTTAATTTATAAAGTTTGATTGTAGGGTTATTAACTTGAGTATGCTTTAATTCCCCCTATTCTAATATAATAGAAAGTAAGTAATATATAAATGACTGTAAACCCTAAGTAATTAATTAATAAAATTCCTTATTTTTAAGAATGAAGGTTAAAGGGTTAATAATTTAAGTGTAATTAAAAAGGGTTATTGTAATTAAATATTATAGAAAGTGGGTAATTAAACTGTTACTACTATTAAATATAATGGAAACTTCCACATTAAATAAATAAATGAGATTAAAGGTAAGCTGAAAGTGTAGGTTATAAAAAAAAATATTAATTAAAGGAATGAAAAGAAACTTGTAAATTTTCACTTACATTCTTAAAATATATATAACTTACCATAAAATAAAAGTTGCAATTGCTAGTAAGAAAGTGTAAAGGGAAATCTTACAGGTGAAGCTTGAGGTAATTAAAGTATTCAATTAATTGCTGTTAAATATTAAGCTAAATCGGAAATTTTACTATATAAGAAAGGTAAGTAGAATAAATGGGTGATATAAACTTTAGTCAATAAATTGGAACACAAATATGATAATTTTGTAATAAATGAAAATGAAAATTGTAAGAAGTAAAGGGATCACTCCATAAATGAAAGAAAGAAAATCAAACCACTGAAGCATGAAAAAAATGTATGATAAGTAATTTGGTTGTTGGGTTGAATTGTTATTGTTTGATTTATGTTGTTGGGTAAGGAATTTGAATTTGTCGGATGAATAAATAATCTATCTATGTTCCATCTAAGACTGTTGAGAAAAGGATGCACTTGATAGTTAATTCATTTTATACAAATTTCAAGTTTTGAACCCAAACAACTATTTGTTTGATGGATTAATGGTTGCTTTGTTTTATGTATGTATGCTGTTTGTAAAATTGATGGTCGTTGTATTGTTTGGTTGATGAATGATTGAATCCACTTGAATAATTCACTTTAATATAAATATTTAACCTTTTAGATTATATAAGTGAATACAGGTGATGGAAGCAACTGCTACTGCTTTTGGTTCCATAATAATAAGCGTATATTGCCCGACAAATAGGTACGTTTTCGGATTACATTTAAAGCGCTATTTTTCCCGTGTTGGGATATAATATTTTGATAATATATGTAATATATTTGTATATTTTGATATTATATTTTCTCCCGAGTCTCACCGTACAAAGGAGACTCTGCCAAAAATTTTCGTAAATTTTGGACTTAGAATTTTGTTGAATATTTTTCAAACTTTAATGATTTAAGTATAAAAGGTTGTAATGATTATAAACGGGTATATTTCATTAAAGGAAATTAATCCAGTAAATTATTGTTTATAAGTTAATATTCGAAATAAGATGTACTGTTTATTCTACCTTCTCCCTTCTTTTTCCTTTTCGGGGACGAAAAGTTTTGAGTGGGGGAGATTGTAGCGACCCGTTAAATTAATAATATTAAATGAATTGAATTAATATAATTTCTAATCTAATTGAGAATAAATGTAGAAATTTGGTATAGTAGTTGTAATTTAGTGTAACAATAAAATTTTATGACAATAGATTTGGATAATGTAGATTGTCACAATTTGATTTAAAGTTAAATATAAGAAACTGATATAAGGGTTGAATTAGTGAATATCAATAAAAAGATTTAAGTAGAATGGAATTCATTTAATATAAAATAAATAGTGGAAGACTTACATTGGATTGTAAAATGGATAGTAACTAAATAAAAGGTGACCGCTGAATAAATCAATGCAATAAGTGTTGATAAGGAAATTTAATGATTGTTGTCAATAATAAATAGACTTAAGACAGTAATAAAATTTGTTTTGCCTATGTAAATTTTATGTATTGATAAGCCATAATTAAATTTGAAATTTGGTAGTAAATAGGGGATAAGTTGACTAAGGCAATTAGTAATTTAATAAATGAATGCATAGTAAGTAAGTGTAAATGTATGCATAAAAATATTTTCATATATGGGATAATTACAAAAGTTTACCCATTTATCTAAGGTATATAATTGAATCTAAATTTAGGGCAACATTTTGTTATTGATGGTATAAGTGAATTTGAATAAGAGGGTAAAAATTATGTAGATTTAACATGTATTGAGTATATAGCTAAGAAGGGCATTCGATGTAAATGAATCTAAATTTATGTGTCTAGTCAATAAAGGAGAACTTTAAGGGAATAAATATAAATGAATGTATTTGGGGAATGAAGTCCTTTTATATGTTGAATAGTATAACGTTATTATTAATAATGAACGTTACTTTAGTAATTATTAATATGGTAACGGAAGGGTGAACATAAATTTGTATAAACGTAAAACTTATTTTAAGGAAATAATTGAGTGTAGACTTATGAAATAGATTTAATGACAATAGTTATTGTACGTATTTACTCTATTTGTTAGTTAAGTTTTATTTTGATCAATTTCAATTAATGCACTAAATTATTGCAGTTAGTGTGGAATATTGGTAAGTGAATAAATAAGATGTAACCAAGGGAAAATTTCATTTTACAATATAATAATTAGTGTAATCTTAAGAATGAAACCGAAGTGGAATGAATTAATTGAGGTTTTTAAGTTTTAGTTATGTGTTAAGTTAACAAAATTACAATTTAATTTAAATCCAGTAATTTATGCAAATAAAAGATGGAAATTAGGTAAATATTAATGTATTGGAATATAAAAGAAACGTTAACTATGTAGGGAGTAATAATTGATTTAATATAAAGTTTGTAATCCGATAAAATCAAATTTATTAGAATTTATTGCAATTAATGGGATTAATTGCAGTAACCTTTGAAAATTTATTTACTGAAATAATTGACAATGAAATTAGATGTGAATTTGCCTTTGGTATTTTTTTTTATCTAAGGGGTTAGAAATGACACAAATCGACTAGTAAATATTTAATTTAAAGGTGGTAAGCAAATTATTAAATATTTAGATATTAGAAAGATGTAAATTTAGATGGAATTAATAAATTATTGTGTAAATTGAGATCTAAAATTAAATCGAAAATCATTGCAATAATTTTAAATTAAATGTTACGATAAATAAATTAAATAGATGGGGAATAACGTAAATAAATTCTTCATTAAATGATGGTTAGTGTATATAAAGAATGGAGGTTGAATCCAAAATTTAATGAAAGGAGTAATTGGAATTAAATGGATTAAGTGTTTGAAGTTACGAAGATTTTAATGTAGATAAAAGGGTATGCATTTATGTAATAGTGTATGAATCTATTGTTAAGTTTATTTATAAAATGACGGTTGGGTAAATGAAAGGGTGCAAAAGTAATGTTGTCAGTATATTAAAGTAATGTATGATAATAGATTTAATCGAAATAATTGAAGATAATATAAATTCTATTTATAATATGACTATGGGTGAATGAAAAGATTGTAAATCAAGAATTGTTTATTTATATGAATATAAAGAATTAAGGTAATTGAGTTTTTGCAATTAAGTAAAAATTAAACATTTATTTTACGTTAATTGAAAATTTAGTTGAAATTTGAAAAATATTTATGTATGTTAATTTCATCCATTTGGCTATAATGGATTGAATAATAAGAATGAAGATTTAATTCAATGAAATTTTTGGGAAACTTAATTGATAATTTCTAATTTTAGCACATGTATATAGTTGGGTTGGAATAATAATTTGGAATAACAACTTCAATATATTTAGAAATAATAATTTATACAAAGGGAAGCTGGAAATTTGAATATATATGGAATGAAACGTGAGACAAATGTTAACTGCGTTACAAAGTAATGATAGGCTCAATTAAAGGGTTGGAATTGAATCTAATCAGTTTAATTAGAAACTGATTAAAATAAATTTGGATTGGGTAATTTATTTCCAATTAAATCAATTCACGTTTCAAAATTTAATGTTAGTTTATTGCATATATGTTTATGCCTAAATTTAAACTTATGTTTAGATCCAATCCGATCCATCTATTATTTTTCAGCCTTGTCTATATATAACCTGTTATAAACCCTAGCCACTCCTTATTTTCATTCTTCTATACATACATCTCCTTCTCACCTCCTCATTCTAATGGCAGAAAAAAAAAACCTAATTCCCAAATTCCAAAAAAAATAATAATTTCAAATTTAAAAAAAAAAATAAAAAAATTTCGGATCTGCAGCAGCTTCTGGTCGCGCTTCGGGTTTCAGGGGAGAAAACCCTAGAGCAACTTCGGGTCAGGAAGAAAATGACTCGGGTCGCTACGGGTCATTTTGGCGAAAACTCCAAGCAAGCACCGTGGAATTGAGGTGGCGCACCGAAGTCGAACCCGAAGTCGACCTAGGACCAGAATTTTCCATTTTTCAAATTTTCATAACTTTTGCATACGAGCTCGGATTCACGCGCGGTTTGTTTTGCTTGGATCGTATCAGAATTTCTGACGTTTTGGCACTAGTTTGGATGAATTTGGAGACTGTCAAATTTTTGGGTTTAAATTGAATTTGAATTCAATTTAAATTCCAAAGGTGAGTGTTTAAACCCACTCACAACTACTAGAAGCTATTATGTTTGTTAAGTTAATTTTAGAAATGAATAGAAATTTATTTATGAGTATTTGGCATGTTTATTTCACTCATATTTGTTGAATTGCATTTACTAAATTTAACTGTTAATTTAATTTATTTATTGCGTATTAATTGATAGTTAGAATTTATTTGTTTGCCTATAAACTGCTAGTTAACAGTTATATAGATTATTACTGAATATAAACTGTTAGATTAATAGTTGTTAAATTTAATCTGAATAAAATTGTGACGCCCCACCTCTATACCCACGCTAGCCAAGAACACTCCGGAGTAGTGCTGTCAACTAGCACGGAGAATAAGGCTGTTGAGGAGCGACCATCCATGTAATTGCTTATCACACGGTGGCTATAAATAATCTTCGGAAACAAACATAGAAATAATCATATCACAAATCAGTCACAGATATCCATATCACAAAGGCGGAAGAAGATATGAATATATAACTAACACATGAAAGTGTACATCAGAGTAGTGGTCATTAAGATCCACGATAATACAAAAGAATAGCAACACGTGCTATACAAAAGAATACAACTATGAGTCTATATCTCAAGTGTATACAACAAAAACTGCTAATCTAAACAGTTAGCCAAAAGTCAGAGTGATGAATCCCTGGGAAGAAGTCAAGCAGAAGCACCTGTAACATCTCGGTCTGACCCGAGTATTATTTAAGAAAATAATAAACGGATCAGTCTAGCTATAAATATCAGATGACATGATATAACATAAAAGATATGGCATAAACATAAACATCCATAACGACATACCACTATAAGTATGTAAATAATGATCAACAGAAGATCAATCAATAAGAGATAATCAATATCACAAGAATCTTGTCAAAGATTCGAAGAGGGCATCATACCCTAAACTTGTACTCATAACAAGTCAATGACATAAATTCCAGAAATCAACACGAGAAATCCAGAAATCATAAAAAGGGAAAGAGGCCTATCACATGACGGTCCGAAGACTATGGGGAGCTACCCCGCATGTGTGAATGGAATCACACAGATTGAGGTCAAGACTAACCAAAAAGCAGAAAGGTATGTGTGAATGGAATCACACAAGTGGTGTCTAGTCTAACCTTGCAATGAAAGAGACATCGCGCAATTGCTAGTCTAATTCATAAAGCGATCATCAAGATCAACGAGAAGTGTCAATTACACTAAGCTAGTAAATATAGAAGTTTAGCTTCATGTCCCATAACCACTTGCTTAACTTAAATATTTACGAACAAACTGTAAATCTTCACTAATAAAATTGTCACAAGAGGTTCAATCGAACAAGTCCAAGAATTAACCGACGAAGTGAACGCAAGCGTTTCATACCACTTGTTTTACTAAGTCGTTTAATTAGATTTCTCATCCGAGTGAGGTAAAGGCTTGTATATACTAATAGATTGGAAAACGGTTTAAGAAAAGAGCTTTGTTATTAAAAATAGAGTTGAAATTGTTTGTTAAAAGAGTTTTGATATTTACTACTAGTATTGAAACCTTTATATTATGAAGTGACAAAACACAGAAGCAATTGTAGAAACAATCAGTCACAAAAATCGCTTACGGAGATGTGAATAAAATCCAAGGAAATGAGGTCTAACGACCTAAGGGTTCACGCGACCTAACACAATGGCTGAGCGACCTAACTAAGTGCGCGACCTGGTGGGTAAGGAGGTCGAGCGACCTAAAGTTCTTTGCGACCTAACGAGGTAGAGGGGACACGCGACCTAAAGGTACGCGACCTAAGAAAGCACGCGGCCTATCGGTAACAAGGATCGAGCGACCTAACGGCAACATGGGTCGAGCGACCTAACTTTGCCGCGACCTATAAATATCACGACCTAAGGTGTAACGACCCAGAATTTTTGATAACTTGAATTTGAATATTTAATTTATTTTTAATATTAATAAGTGGAATTTTTAAGTCGAATAATTTATTTTTCGAATATTGGATTTAATGGGATAATTAAGTCGATTTATTTAATAGTGAAATTCCACAAATAATTAGATATTGGGTTAAATATGATTGAAAATGGTTTGGAAAATTTTGTTTTATCATATTTAAGTTATATAAATATTTTAGAACTTTTAAAATTGAATTTGGAATTAATTTGTGAAAATTGATTATTTTAATATTTAATTATCGACTGAAAAATAGCCAATTTTTGAACAGTCTCGGAATTGAACGAAACGAGTTCCATTGGATCCGTGATAGTTAGTTATTATCGGATTTCAATTTTCGTAGCAATCGGAGTTGTCGTTTGACCGTGGCAGCTCGAAACGCATCGATATCGTTTTAATTTTAATTCGGCGAGTTAAAATAGCCATTTTTCAAACGGTCTCGGATTTCGACGAAACCAGTTTCATTGGATCCGTAATGTGATATTATTGCAAGATTTCAAATTTCAAGTCGTTTGGATTTGTCGTTTGTCCGGTACAAGCCAAAACGCCTAGAAATCGTTTAAATCGGTTTTAATTTAAATCGAGCATTTATAGTCGTATCTCACACATACTTCCGAATTAGCTTACGAAACCTGTTCCATTGTGTCCGAAATGCGGAAAAACCTTAGAATCGCCTGGCGGCACGCGTCGTTTGGAGTTCGTTTGCAAAAGTGTTTAATTGGGCATTTTATTATTAAAATAATATTAACATATATGTTATCTTCTTTTCCAAAACCCTAATCACTATCACCAGCCGCCTCCTATAGGTCCAATGGCCGAAATGTGCCCATCTTCCCTCTCCAATTTCTTCAAATCCACGCACTGTTTACAGAAACTTCCAACATAGAAATTGAAGAGCACTCAACGAGCTTCACATCCGTACGGTTGAGATGTTGGTTTGTCAACCAGAGGAGGGCGATTTTGGCCGCGTTTGTTCGTCGCTTGCGCACGTTTTTCTAGGTGGTGAGGGGGCCGAGCTTCATGATGCTCCAGCCGAGAGTAGGGGGAAGCACGTGCTATCGAATAGTGACCTCGGATCATCGTCAAAGCAAGTGTGATGGGCTCGGCAATCTAGGGTTTTGGTTCGTGATGGGTTTCAAGTCGCGTGTTTTGACCTGGGAGTTCTTGCGTGAGGGGGGAAGAAGGTGGAGTGCGGCCAGATTTTGATCAAGGGGAAATGGATGGCAGATATGAGATGTGGGTTTTAAAATTTATTAAAAGTTGTAATTAGTCATATTAAAATTAGTATTAACTTCAAAATGTCATAACTTTGCGATGCGAGGTCGGAAAATTATGAAACGAAGTGCATTGGAATTGTATGATCGTGCTCTTTGCGATGGAGCTGGATTGGAAATTTTTGGAGCTAGCGAAAATTTCGGGTATAATTAAACGCGTGTTTAATTATATTCGAAATAAAAGCTGAAACGGAAATAAAACCAAGGTGAGAACTCCTCACTCAATCAAACTGTTTGGTTTAAAATTTTAAGTAGTTATTGTTGATTGATGATTGCCGTTTGATTGTGGTAGTAGATATAGTAGGATATATACTATATATAGCGATATATATATATTGGCATATGTATATATCGGATTTGATTTCCCGCCTCGTATAGCGGATGAGACCCTATTGCGCCGTTATTAAGCGGATATTTATAAAATCCCATATACCGCGATATTCCACCTTGAAGTGGAATTGGTATTGTGCTAACGTCTGTGGATGCAGGGTAACAGGTTGGAGGGATCCAACTGGATTCCTCACATATTTATTTGTTTATAAATATTATGTTGATTGTTGATAATCATATTGATATATGACACTTATTCCCGTGATTGACCATCTAATGCTGTTGCATCATCGGATTCAAATTTTTAAAAATTAAAATAACGGTTTTGAATTTAAAAGGGGTTTTAAATCGATTTTTCAAAGAATATGGTTTATTAAAAAATTTTGAATTGATTAAATTTTAAAATAAATAGATGGATAAAATTTTATGTTTTAAAAATTTATATTTTTATAAAATATAACTTAAAAGAAATTTTTAACAATAATAGGTTTTTATAAAATAGTTAAATTTGGTTTTTGGGGAGTTATTATTATTAATGGTTTATATAAAGGATTTTATAAATGGATGTTTTTAAATTAAATTTATTGAAGTTATAGAATAAATTTAGAAAGTGTTAAGTTGATGTATAACATGAATTTCACTAGGATTTATAGATTAATAAATGTGAAATTTATAAAACGAATGGTTATGGGAAAATTTTAAGTTTATAAGTTATTAACTTATAAAAATGGATTTGGGCATTTAAAAGGGGAATTTTATAAAAATTGTTAATAAATGAAGATTTCATTAGTTGAAATTATTATAAACCATAAAGAAATCTTGTAAGTGATAAGATTTTAAATTGGTAAAGTTCAAAGGAACGATTTGGTAAATAAATAATATTATAAGTATTTAACTTACAATATGGCTTTTGGGTATGAAACTGGGTTATGTAAATTGCATCGGATTAATAAAGGAATTTATAAAATTGGGGTTTATAATAGAAATGGAATTTATAAACTATGTTTATAAATTTGAAATTCATCGAATTTGATAAATTGAATATGGAATTTGTTAAAGGGGTTGTATTCACTATTTTTGAACGGTGAATGTATAATTTTATTAAATGAACGTGTTTTTGGAAAAGAACGTTTTAAATGGAATTTAAAACTAATTAAAGACGTTTTAAGATATATTAAGTATCGAAATCATAGATTTCAACATTGATTGTTGAAATAGACGATTTCGAGAAATAGAAGGGAATATTTTGAATAGTAGTGGATTCATGTATCCATTTTTATTTCAAATCCATATACTAGTGTTTTTGGGTTGTCGTAACGATGTTTTACGCAACATTCGTTTTTAACCCAAATAAATGTGAATAAAAGAATATTTCTTTAAAGGAATGAAATTAATACTTAACTATGGTTTAAGCATATGGAATATTTTCGAATTGTTGAAAATAAATTGAATTGTGAATTACTTATTTTTAAATAAGTTTAGAAATGATTTTCCAATATGGAATGGAACGTTTTTGTGAATTCACCTTTTAAAGGTAAATTGTAAGCGAATATTTTGGAATCGATTTGAAATCAATTATGAATGGGTATTTGGGATTTAAATCCACTTTGGAATTTATATATAGGAAGGGAAATTGGTTTAAAAATAAATGTTGATTTATTTTGAAATATGAAAATATAATTCACGAATTTGGAGCGTAAAATTTAAAAATAAATCGGTAAGGATTTATATGTTGTTTTGAAATTTGTTTTCAAAAGGGATAAAGGATGAATGGTGGTTTGAAATTTGTTTTCAAATGGTTGAGTTGTGTAATTTGAAATTTGTTTTCAAATGGTTAAGGTGTTTAATTTGAAATGGGTTTTCAAATGGGTAAAGTGTGGAAAATTTTATTGTGAAGGTGTTTTGGTAAAGCAAATAAATTGGGAAATTATTTGGAAATTGTGTATATATATCTTGCAAAGATATTTTGGGATTTAATAATTTTGGAAAATTATTTGGAATCTGATGATGTGGCGCATCTTTATTGATAGTTAAATAACCGACTATCAATATTTACCCTTGGATGGTATTGATTGTGTTTGTTTGGAATTGAATGCACACTTATTTTTAAAAATAAGCGCTCGCTATTCGGTTTAGCCGGGAGAGGACCTTTGTGTCATATATCCCATTCCGAATATGCGATACGTCGTTTGGATTGCATTTGAAGACCGGTGTTGAAGACCGGGTATTTGTGAAAACGATAGGATGACCTATCGATTGTCTCCGCATCGTTAGCTACGATATGGAGATTTCCTTTGTGATGGGAAATTTTATCGGGATTGTGGATACCCGGATTGCAAGGGCTTCTTTGGAAGTGCCTTCGGTTCTGTTCGAACCCGGAACAGACTTGTATGGTTACGTGTCTGACATTACATTTTGAGAGATATAGCAGATTTCTTTCAAATACATTTCTGTTGGTGGCGGAGAATTTATTCTCTTAGCTTAACACCCTTCTCTGAGACGTACGAGCTCAGAGGTTATGTAGTTGAAGGTTATCAGCGATATTTCCCAATCTGGTAATGTGGCATGCTGAGTGCTGCTGTGTGATGATCATTGGTTGATCGTTTGGATTGGATCATTTGTTGATCATTTATCTGTGTGATCTTGCTTTGGTCATCTGTGGACCCAAAGCATGGCTTTGTTGCACAAAGCGTAGCTTTGTGGACGAGACTTCGTCAGGACCTCACTCCCCGGAAATGGTCGAAACAGGAATATGCGGCAAGGTTATGAGGGTCGCGCCCTTTAGGGTATGTCATTCCCTTCTGGAAAAGGGTGGTATCATGGTATGGAGCCCAGATATTTACTCATGTGGAAACACTATATCTATTTCTGTGTGGTGTTGTTGGTATCGAGCGCTCGGATAAAGGTCCCAAAGGACCGGGGGATGACATATTCGTGTAGTAGTTACCTAGTTACAGAGGTAACCCGGCCTTGTGTTGGCAGAGATCTAACCGTAACGTTAGTTTCTCGGGACGTCCCGCCAGAGGCGATCCCATGTGGCAGTAGGAAGTTCCTTAGCCTGACCATTTGTTGGAAATCCATTCCTCCAATACGCGCCTTGTACGGTTTTAGTTGTATTACCTGCCATTCACTTATGGTGGTCACCACTGTTTGGATGGTAGCTATAGTAGGCATAGTTCGGAATGTCTATGCTGGCTAGGATTTATATTCTACTTTCGAAATTGTTTTCTACACTATGCACTAGTAATAATATCAAAAATGATTTTATTTTCGCGTAGTAAGCATCTTTGACTATCATAAGGAGAAATCTCCTCCAATTCTGCGTTTGCATTGTGTGTGTGGCGGGAGGCCTTATGGTAGTTTCATTTTCCAAAAAGCATTGCGGATTTCAAAATTTAAATTTTCTTGTTGCTTGTTTAAAGATAAACTGTTTTGAGTTCTCACACCAGTCCCATGACTGACCTGGAGTTTATTGTTCCTTTCCTAAACTCTGGGTGCCCACTATTTTCCACACGGGCAGTCTAGAGTTAGGTTATCAGGTTATTCTGGATTCGGGAGTTGCTGTGCAGATCTGGAGGCGAGCCAGATAGCGTAGTCTATTATCTATTGTATATAGTATTTTTTTCCGCTGTTTTATTGTTGTACACTCTGATTGATGTAATGTAATGTGATGTAATGTATAAAATGTATAGTTCTTTTGTTTTAATGATATTCATTTATCTATTATATGTTGTTCCGCTGCGATTGTGAGATTCTGATATTGTTTCTCGTTCTGTTACTTGTTTTCTGTTTTCTCCTCTCTTTCTTTTCTTTCTTCTTCTACCTCTTTCTTCTTCTAAAACCCTAACGGTTCGATTTTTCGGCAACGAAAAATCGCGATCGTTACATTTGGTATCAGAGCATATGGTTAAGCGACAACCTGCTCTGTTGGGTGTTACTCATTAGAGATAGAGTCAGCAGTACTCTAGAATGAGTGTGAGTGTAATAATAGATATGAGTGCGTATTTGTTAGTGAGTATAAAATTGTTTTATATTGTGATGATTGGTTTATTGAGTGGTATATGAACCTTCGTCGGCGCAGCCTCGAAAACTGAATCGAAGGGGTTCCTAAACACTTGAATAGAACAATTCGACACAATATTGTTTTAAATTGGGTAAATGAAATAATTTTGCCTCGATTATATTTTATATATAAAAAGAAAATAATTTTTCAAGAATTATTGAAGTGTGTATATAATTGATTGCTTGGTTGTTGTTAAATAGGATATATATATAAAATAATTAAAAGTTGTTTGAATAAGCTAATAAAAGCAACTATTGTAAGAGAATAATGGTATAAACCAATGAATCATAAGATGAAATTATAATTGATAATGATTTACAATTGTAAGATAATCATGTATGTATATAAGAAGTAAAAATTATATAAGTAAAAGGTTTATAAAAGTGATTTATGAATAATAAAAGGAACTTTTTGAAAGAATATTTAGCATTGATTTCACTATTGTCACTGGGAAATAATAAGGGTGATGACTGCAGCATCATCAGTATCATTTTCGAGTTTCTATGTGATGGATTTGCTACAAAAATGAATTAAAAATTGAAGTTTTGTTGTAATAAACCAATTTGAAATTGTTAAATATACGTGAAAAAGGTTTTGGACTTATAATAAATGTTGGAAGTTGAATAATAAATTGTATAACTTATAGTATGGAAGATGTAAGTGAAACCAGTTATTGAAGTGGTTAAACAATTAAGTTAAATAAAATGGAATATGAATTTGAATATTGATATGAATTTGACTTAAGTAAAAGTTAAATAGGATTTACTTTGGAATTTAAAATCCGAATTGAATTGATAAGTAAAACTTAAGTTTAATTAACAAATGATGTTTAAATGGAATAACTTAAGTGAAGTTGAAAAAAAAATCGATCTTTGCATCAAAGTTAAATAATCAAGTGAATTAAATGATGTAAATAAAGTTGAAATGGAATGCAAGTTAAGTAATGTTGAAAGAATTGATGTTAATATCAAAGTAAGTGAATAAAGTGAGTAAATGAAATTGTTAAAAAAGGTGAACTTAAGTTATATAAATGAAATTCAATTTTATTTGTAAAAAGAACTAGCAATTGAGTTAAAGTATGAATTGAATGTTAATCAATAGAATATGAATAAGTTGATATGAAATGATGCATGCAAGTGTAAATTCATTTGAAAATAGTTGAATAGTAGAATGAAAATCAATTGAATGTTAAACCAATTGAAATTAAAACAGTTGAACCAAATTGAATGTAAGAAAAATGGATAAAATTTGGTTGTATTGGATGTACATTGGTCGTTATTTGCTTGTTGGTTGGTTGTATGTAAATTCATTAAGTGTTAATGAAAATTGAATTAGTAAAATTTGAAAGCTATGTAATTGAATTCAAATGAAAATTGAAATGCAAAGTTGAATGAAAATGAATATGCAACTTTAATAGTAAACTAAAAGTGGTATAAGAAGCATGTATTGGAAATTTTATAATTGAATTGGCAAATTTGTTTGAATATTATAATTAGATATTATGCTAGCAAGATATACAGGTTATAAAGGAATTGGGATTTTGATTTCAAAGTTAAAAAAAAAAAAGATTGAATCGCTCGACAAAAGGTACGTATTTCAGTTTTTATATGAGATTTGATGATTTCCTTCTCTAGCCACTTGGCTTTCTCTTTTCTTTTTGATTCTGAGGGGCCGTAGAGCCGTTTTGTAGTCGTGCCGATCTAGCCGCGCAAAGGAGACTCTGGCGAAATTTTTCGAAAATTTAGAGAGTTAGTAAAATTTTGAGAAATTTTGAAAGTTTGAAATTTGAATTTAAATTTAAATTTGAATTGTTGAGTAAACAATGTTGTTTGAAACCTATAATTGAAGTTGGAAAGCTAATTGAAATAATAGTGAATCTTTAATAAAAATATTTAGGTTAGAAAGTTAATAAAACTGATTAGCTTTGGAAAAATAATAAACGGTTTAGGATCATTCTCCTTAACTTGTAATTTCGAGGACGAAATTCTTTTAAGGGGGGAAGATTGTAACGACCCAGAATTTTTGATAACTTGAATTTGAATATTTAATTTATTTTTAATATTAATAAGTGGAATTTTTAAGTCGAATAATTTATTTTTCGAATATTGGATTTAATGGGATAATTAAGTCGATTTATTTAATAGTGAAATTCCACAAATAATTAGATATTGGGTTAAATATGATTGAAAATGGTTTGGAAAATTTTGTTTTATCATATTTAAGTTATATAAATATTTTAGAACTTTTAAAATTGAATTTGGAATTAATTTGTGAAAATTGATTATTTTAATATTTAATTATCGACTGAAAAATAGCCAATTTTTGAACAGTCTCGGAATTGAACGAAACGAGTTCCATTGGATCCGTGATAGTTAGTTATTATCGGATTTCAATTTTCGTAGCAATCGGAGTTGTCGTTTGACCGTGGCAGCTCGAAACGCATCGATATCGTTTTAATTTTAATTCGGCGAGTTAAAATAGCCATTTTTCAAACGGTCTCGGATTTCGACGAAACCAGTTTCATTGGATCCGTAATGTGATATTATTGCAAGATTTCAAATTTCAAGTCGTTTGGATTTGTCGTTTGTCCGGTACAAGCCAAAACGCCTAGAAATCGTTTAAATCGGTTTTAATTTAAATCGAGCATTTATAGTCGTATCTCACACATACTTCCGAATTAGCTTACGAAACCTGTTCCATTGTGTCCGAAATGCGGAAAAACCTTAGAATCGCCTGGCGGCACGCGTCGTTTGGAGTTCGTTTGCAAAAGTGTTTAATTGGGCATTTTATTATTAAAATAATATTAACATATATGTTATCTTCTTTTCCAAAACCCTAATCACTATCACCAGCCGCCTCCTATAGGTCCAATGGCCGAAATGTGCCCATCTTCCCTCTCCAATTTCTTCAAATCCACGCACTGTTTACAGAAACTTCCAACATAGAAATTGAAGAGCACTCAACGAGCTTCACATCCGTACGGTTGAGATGTTGGTTTGTCAACCAGAGGAGGGCGATTTTGGCCGCGTTTGTTCGTCGCTTGCGCACGTTTTTCTAGGTGGTGAGGGGGCCGAGCTTCATGATGCTCCAGCCGAGAGTAGGGGGAAGCACGTGCTATCGAATAGTGACCTCGGATCATCGTCAAAGCAAGTGTGATGGGCTCGGCAATCTAGGGTTTTGGTTCGTGATGGGTTTCAAGTCGCGTGTTTTGACCTGGGAGTTCTTGCGTGAGGGGGGAAGAAGGTGGAGTGCGGCCAGATTTTGATCAAGGGGAAATGGATGGCAGATATGAGATGTGGGTTTTAAAATTTATTAAAAGTTGTAATTAGTCATATTAAAATTAGTATTAACTTCAAAATGTCATAACTTTGCGATGCGAGGTCGGAAAATTATGAAACGAAGTGCATTGGAATTGTATGATCGTGCTCTTTGCGATGGAGCTGGATTGGAAATTTTTGGAGCTAGCGAAAATTTCGGGTATAATTAAACGCGTGTTTAATTATATTCGAAATAAAAGCTGAAACGGAAATAAAACCAAGGTGAGAACTCCTCACTCAATCAAACTGTTTGGTTTAAAATTTTAAGTAGTTATTGTTGATTGATGATTGCCGTTTGATTGTGGTAGTAGATATAGTAGGATATATACTATATATAGCGATATATATATATTGGCATATGTATATATCGGATTTGATTTCCCGCCTCGTATAGCGGATGAGACCCTATTGCGCCGTTATTAAGCGGATATTTATAAAATCCCATATACCGCGATATTCCACCTTGAAGTGGAATTGGTATTGTGCTAACGTCTGTGGATGCAGGGTAACAGGTTGGAGGGATCCAACTGGATTCCTCACATATTTATTTGTTTATAAATATTATGTTGATTGTTGATAATCATATTGATATATGACACTTATTCCCGTGATTGACCATCTAATGCTGTTGCATCATCGGATTCAAATTTTTAAAAATTAAAATAACGGTTTTGAATTTAAAAGGGGTTTTAAATCGATTTTTCAAAGAATATGGTTTATTAAAAAATTTTGAATTGATTAAATTTTAAAATAAATAGATGGATAAAATTTTATGTTTTAAAAATTTATATTTTTATAAAATATAACTTAAAAGAAATTTTTAACAATAATAGGTTTTTATAAAATAGTTAAATTTGGTTTTTGGGGAGTTATTATTATTAATGGTTTATATAAAGGATTTTATAAATGGATGTTTTTAAATTAAATTTATTGAAGTTATAGAATAAATTTAGAAAGTGTTAAGTTGATGTATAACATGAATTTCACTAGGATTTATAGATTAATAAATGTGAAATTTATAAAACGAATGGTTATGGGAAAATTTTAAGTTTATAAGTTATTAACTTATAAAAATGGATTTGGGCATTTAAAAGGGGAATTTTATAAAAATTGTTAATAAATGAAGATTTCATTAGTTGAAATTATTATAAACCATAAAGAAATCTTGTAAGTGATAAGATTTTAAATTGGTAAAGTTCAAAGGAACGATTTGGTAAATAAATAATATTATAAGTATTTAACTTACAATATGGCTTTTGGGTATGAAACTGGGTTATGTAAATTGCATCGGATTAATAAAGGAATTTATAAAATTGGGGTTTATAATAGAAATGGAATTTATAAACTATGTTTATAAATTTGAAATTCATCGAATTTGATAAATTGAATATGGAATTTGTTAAAGGGGTTGTATTCACTATTTTTGAACGGTGAATGTATAATTTTATTAAATGAACGTGTTTTTGGAAAAGAACGTTTTAAATGGAATTTAAAACTAATTAAAGACGTTTTAAGATATATTAAGTATCGAAATCATAGATTTCAACATTGATTGTTGAAATAGACGATTTCGAGAAATAGAAGGGAATATTTTGAATAGTAGTGGATTCATGTATCCATTTTTATTTCAAATCCATATACTAGTGTTTTTGGGTTGTCGTAACGATGTTTTACGCAACATTCGTTTTTAACCCAAATAAATGTGAATAAAAGAATATTTCTTTAAAGGAATGAAATTAATACTTAACTATGGTTTAAGCATATGGAATATTTTCGAATTGTTGAAAATAAATTGAATTGTGAATTACTTATTTTTAAATAAGTTTAGAAATGATTTTCCAATATGGAATGGAACGTTTTTGTGAATTCACCTTTTAAAGGTAAATTGTAAGCGAATATTTTGGAATCGATTTGAAATCAATTATGAATGGGTATTTGGGATTTAAATCCACTTTGGAATTTATATATAGGAAGGGAAATTGGTTTAAAAATAAATGTTGATTTATTTTGAAATATGAAAATATAATTCACGAATTTGGAGCGTAAAATTTAAAAAATAAATCGGTAAGGATTTATATGTTGTTTTGAAATTTGTTTTCAAAAGGGATAAAGGATGAATGGTGGTTTGAAATTTGTTTTCAAATGGTTGAGTTGTGTAATTTGAAATTTGTTTTCAAATGGTTAAGGTGTTTAATTTGAAATGGGTTTTCAAATGGGTAAAGTGTGGAAAATTTTATTGTGAAGGTGTTTTGGTAAAGCAAATAAATTGGGAAATTATTTGGAAATTGTGTATATATATCTTGCAAAGATATTTTGGGATTTAATAATTTTGGAAAATTATTTGGAATCTGATGATGTGGCGCATCTTTATTGATAGTTAAATAACCGACTATCAATATTTACCCTTGGATGGTATTGATTGTGTTTGTTTGGAATTGAATGCACACTTATTTTTAAAAATAAGCGCTCGCTATTCGGTTTAGCCGGGAGAGGACCTTTGTGTCATATATCCCATTCCGAATATGCGATACGTCGTTTGGATTGCATTTGAAGACCGGTGTTGAAGACCGGGTATTTGTGAAAACGATAGGATGACCTATCGATTGTCTCCGCATCGTTAGCTACGATATGGAGATTTCCTTTGTGATGGGAAATTTTATCGGGATTGTGGATACCCGGATTGCAAGGGCTTCTTTGGAAGTGCCTTCGGTTCTGTTCGAACCCGGAACAGACTTGTATGGTTACGTGTCTGACATTACATTTTGAGAGATATAGCAGATTTCTTTCAAATACATTTCTGTTGGTGGCGGAGAATTTATTCTCTTAGCTTAACACCCTTCTCTGAGACGTACGAGCTCAGAGGTTATGTAGTTGAAGGTTATCAGCGATATTTCCCAATCTGGTAATGTGGCATGCTGAGTGCTGCTGTGTGATGATCATTGGTTGATCGTTTGGATTGGATCATTTGTTGATCATTTATCTGTGTGATCTTGCTTTGGTCATCTGTGGACCCAAAGCATGGCTTTGTTGCACAAAGCGTAGCTTTGTGGACGAGACTTCGTCAGGACCTCACTCCCCGGAAATGGTCGAAACAGGAATATGCGGCAAGGTTATGAGGGTCGCGCCCTTTAGGGTATGTCATTCCCTTCTGGAAAAGGGTGGTATCATGGTATGGAGCCCAGATATTTACTCATGTGGAAACACTATATCTATTTCTGTGTGGTGTTGTTGGTATCGAGCGCTCGGATAAAGGTCCCAAAGGACCGGGGGATGACATATTCGTGTAGTAGTTACCTAGTTACAGAGGTAACCCGGCCTTGTGTTGGCAGAGATCTAACCGTAACGTTAGTTTCTCGGGACGTCCCGCCAGAGGCGATCCCATGTGGCAGTAGGAAGTTCCTTAGCCTGACCATTTGTTGGAAATCCATTCCTCCAATACGCGCCTTGTACGGTTTTAGTTGTATTACCTGCCATTCACTTATGGTGGTCACCACTGTTTGGATGGTAGCTATAGTAGGCATAGTTCGGAATGTCTATGCTGGCTAGGATTTATATTCTACTTTCGAAATTGTTTTCTACACTATGCACTAGTAATAATATCAAAAATGATTTTATTTTCGCGTAGTAAGCATCTTTGACTATCATAAGGAGAAATCTCCTCCAATTCTGCGTTTGCATTGTGTGTGTGGCGGGAGGCCTTATGGTAGTTTCATTTTCCAAAAAGCATTGCGGATTTCAAAATTTAAATTTTCTTGTTGCTTGTTTAAAGATAAACTGTTTTGAGTTCTCACACCAGTCCCATGACTGACCTGGAGTTTATTGTTCCTTTCCTAAACTCTGGGTGCCCACTATTTTCCACACGGGCAGTCTAGAGTTAGGTTATCAGGTTATTCTGGATTCGGGAGTTGCTGTGCAGATCTGGAGGCGAGCCAGATAGCGTAGTCTATTATCTATTGTATATAGTATTTTTTTCCGCTGTTTTATTGTTGTACACTCTGATTGATGTAATGTAATGTGATGTAATGTATAAAATGTATAGTTCTTTTGTTTTAATGATATTCATTTATCTATTATATGTTGTTCCGCTGCGATTGTGAGATTCTGATATTGTTTCTCGTTCTGTTACTTGTTTTCTGTTTTCTCCTCTCTTTCTTTTCTTTCTTCTTCTACCTCTTTCTTCTTCTAAAACCCTAACGGTTCGATTTTTCGGCAACGAAAAATCGCGATCGTTACATAAGGCCACAACGACCTAAGAAATAAAGGGGAGCAACCCAAAAGAGGAAGGGTTTAACGACCTAAGCAGTGAAGAGGCCAAGCGACCTAGCGTGGTCAACGACCTAAAAGGGTTCGCGTCCTAAGAAAGTGCGCGACCTAAAGCATACGTGACTTTCGACCTAAGGAAAGCAGGCGACCTAACTCCACACACAAGGCCTAACGACCTAAGAGTTAAACGACCTACGACCTACGCCACCAACTCACGAGCGACCTAAAGCACACGCGACTTACGACCTAAGCCACCAACTCACGAGCGACCTAAGGCACACGCGACTTACGACCTAAGCCACCAACTCACGAGCGACCTAAGGCACACGCGACTTACGACCTAAGGAAAGCAGGCGACCTAACTCCACACACAAGGCCTAACGACCTAAGAGTTAAACGACCTACGACCTACGCCACCAACTCACGAGCAACCTAAGTACTAGGTCGTGAACGACCTAACTCCGAACACACGAAAAGTGGTCAGAACGATCTAGGAGCTATCTCGTACGCGACCTACGACCTAAAACCCACACGACCTAACTCCGAACGACCTAAAAATGGCCAGAACGACCTAAATGCAGAAATTTCGCCAAAACGCCAAAAATCGGAGTTTTTCGCCAATCCAATTCAAACCAAAAGCAAATATTCATGCTAAAGTGATAGGGAATCATTCCCAACAACCCAAGATAGTTATAGACAAGAATGTGAGTTAAAAATCTCACCTTTGCACCAAATATCAATGAAAATGAAGTTTTAAGCAAGCAAGAATCAATCCTTCTTCTATCTAAGCACAAGAAGCTTGAATCCAATGTCTTCTTCTTGAATTTGGAGTAGAAAGATGGATTGCAATTGAATTTGAGTTTTGGAATTTTAATTTCCCATTCCCTCCACCATTAATTCCAAAGCTTGATTAGTTAGGAAATTTATGAAGAGTGAGGAGAAGAGGGTTGGAACTTGGGCTTAATAGGCTAAACTAACCCAAAGTCGAAAGCGGGAAAAGTTAGTGAAATTTCACTAACTCCAAACCTATCGATGTTTATACTTAAAAAGTTGTAAACGACATTTCGAACTCAATGGAAGTGGTCTCGAGTCCTAATTTGACCGTTTGCAAAAAGTAGCTTTTCGGACCAAAATCCGATTAACGAGTTACTATTTAAATAAAATATTTAAATACAAACTCGATAAATATGCGGGTTGTTACAAAAATTGCCAGTTATTACCTGTTATATATTATCAAATATAAATTGTTATTGATTGATATTGCTTGATGATTGTGATTGGATGATGGGTGATGTTGATGGATGTTTTATTGTATATCATTAAATTGCAAATTATCATGCATATTTCCTTTCATTCGGGATTGTGGTTTGAAATGATAGACAACCGCAAAATTTTATATCTTTTAAATTGCGGATTGAAATGATAAATATCTGTATCACTTGACCATAGGATAGAAAATTATATACAGGCACCGCGGTCTATATATAACTATTTTAATGTGATTTCTATGGTTTGGATGGAACACGGTTTATAATAATCTTAAATTTTATATTGTATAAATATTTTTCTTCCATATATATATACATATGAAGTTGAAAATTTTGAAATTAAAAGGTGTATAAATCTCTTTATTAAAAATGGAAATTTTTTTAAGAAAATGGAGTTTGATAATTTATATCATATGTTTAAATGTTAAGTTTGGAAATTTTAAGATATGATATTTATAATTGGATTTTTCCCAAGATAAATTGAAATGAATATTCTAGTATAATTTGAATTGAGAAAAATATATATATTTTATTACTAGAAATTGGAGTTTTTATTTATTTATGGATTTTATGTGAATATTCAAGACTAATTAATAGAACATTCGATTTGTTGAAAGAATAAAATCCAACTTTAGTTTGAAATATTAATACTCCAAATGGATATACGTATATATATATATAAATTGAAGTGGTTTTGGAACTTGAGAGAGATAATACAAATTTTAATTTAGACTTTAATAAAGAAATGTATTTGTAAAGCCATGAGAACTATTTTCTTTACAAAGTAACATTTAAGTTAAACCTTTTAATTCATATACCGTTGAATATCCAAACCATTCAAGTTTTAAAAGTTATGGTTTTAAATTATGAATTTCGAAATATTATGCTTTGAAAGGATATTTGGCTTTCAGACGTTATAAATTTTAAAGCATTTGGATTTTTGAAAAGGTTTATATTTGGGATAAAGGATATCATATTGTTTTGGGTTTTAAAATGATATCGTATTCATAATTTTAAAATGGAAATGTTTATTCTGGTTTTAAAGTATGAGCTATTTTTAAATGACCGCGGTGTTATAATAACGATGGGTTGGCAAAGAGACCGGGATCGGATATGGACATACTCTCTGTCGATACCGAAAACCACTTTGACTAACCGTGTACGCGGTGGAGATTCCAGAATGAAGTAGGTGGTGGCGACGTTTCCTGTAAGGTAAATACGTGGACCCGACTGCCGTGAGTTGGCATAAGGTGGCTAAAACAGGAGCGATTCTCAGGCCAATGAGGTCATTCCTCTGATCGGACCCTCCTCTTTGATATTATACTTTGACTTGGATTGATTCAGTGGCCACTTCTATATTTTGATTTTGGGGAGTTAGTCCGAGGTGGGCGGTAACTGCGGCTACGCGTTTCCACCAGCCTGGATAGCAATTGGTATATCTACCCTGGCATCGCCTAGTTGTGCCGTGTCACCTACCATACCGAGCCTTTACTACGAGTTTCTATTTGTGTCGTACCTATGGAGTATCCTCTGGTAGCCTCCCGATCAGGAGGTATTACGGTACTGTATAGACTATTGACATTTTACGTGTTAAGGTGGAAAATGTAAAGCCTTAACGCTATTTAAAAGTAACTTTATTTTATAAATAGACACTATTATAATAGCGCAATATACTACATAGTAAATAGTTTAACGGATCCTTATGAGATGTAAATCCCGAACATCTCTTGAGTTACTGTACTCATACTTATTTCTGTTAATTTAACTCACATAAGATCTTTTAGTATGACTCGAGTGTTTTTGTCTTTTCAAATTCGCTCGGGTCAGTCCGAGCGTTTCAGGATCGAAGACTTTAGCTTTGAAGGATGAAGACGAAGGAGTCGTATTATTATTATCTATACTATTGCACCACACTCATACTGTTCCACTGCATTGATTGTATTGGTATGTGTAACTCTGATATTTATTGTATAAAGTAAAATAAATATTTTGTAAACAGTTATCATGAACTGTATATTGATTATTATATTTTATCCTTCCGCTGTGAGATTCTGTTTGTTTTATTTCTTCTCTGTTTTCCTTATTTACCCCATAACAATCCGCCCTTCCATATGCTTTGAATTGGCACGTGTGTCGGTTTAAAGTGTGTGAAAAGGCGGGATGTTACAGTGGCAATACATTTATGTAAAAAGTTTATCCGAATTATGCTGACCAAACATAAATGTCATCTCAATATATAAACATAAGTGAAATAATAGCTCCACGAATAGATTACTATCAGAAGATGTAATAATAAGTTGTAAAATGCTTTTTAAGATATTTAACTTAAACCATCTACAAAGATAATTCTTCCATTAAATTTATTTCATACTATAATACCATGAAAGCACACTGCATCAACTTTAATGACTTAACATTTGATGTTAAACATTTTCATTTCACCAGTGAAATAGTTGAAGCTTATTATGCCATTTTCTTTGTTGATTCAACGATGTAGGACGCTGTCATTTACTTTCTTCATAACTGGTTATTGGATGATGCATTTCTTCTTGTTCTTTTGTGCACTGTGGTTCTTTTGTGCACTGTGGTTTTTTGTGCACTGTGGTTCTTTAGTGCACTGTGGTTCTTTTGTGCATTTTTGTTCTTTCGTACATTATTCATCCATTGTACGTTCATTTAACGTTGGATGTTGCAATTTTCTTTCTACATCAGTGGTCGTTGGATGATGCCACTCTTTTTGCTCTTCTGTGCATTGTAGCTCTTTTGTGCACTGTAGTCCTTTTGTGCATTATAGTTCTTTTGTGCATCGTAGTTCTTTTGTGCATTCTAGGTCTTTTGTACATTGTTCATTCATCGCATGTGTATTTACCACTGGATGATTCCACTTCTTTCGTTCGTCATAATTTGTCGGATGGTGCCACTTACTCTTTTCATCAATGATTGTTGGATGATGCCACTTGGTTGGTAGTTCATTTGGTTGCAACTTTGATGCCAAGGTAGTTTCAGTTATGATAAAAAATAACAACACTAAAGCTAATGATGCACTATATGCTTTGGTCATGTTTATGTGTGGTATGTTCAAGAAAGAAGATGGTTTTTATAAGATTTGAAGATAAAGTTTGGAATCTTGAAGTCAATTAAGCCATTGTAAACTAATTAATGATCTCATTTTTTTATCCACTTTCATATTATGGATAAGCACATAACCTTAAAGTAGGTAGTGTTTTAATAAGCTTTCTACAATAAATTAACATGCAAAAGTTAATTATAATTCACCAATCATTATGTTAATAATAGAAGGCGGTGTTGCATATCAACTACTAATTTCAATCTAAGCTTCTTGTATCATAGGAAATATATAAAAAAACCCAAATTAGTAAAAAAAAAATTATATAAATATTGGTGTCTACTAAATTATAATAAAAATGTGCGATTGCCGATACATCCAAAAAGAAAAGTCAAAACAGGTGGTTACGATGTAAACTGAAATGAAAAATTCTAGAATAAAAAATAGATTTCTCGTTTTGTCATATATTTTATCCTCCTAAATTTTTTGATAATATTAGTATTGTTAACGCAACAGTATATTACTACACTATTAGCGTGTATGTGTGCAAATGTGTATATTCGCATATTTTGATTAAAATTTACTATATTTGTTTATAAAAGACGTTTACTTTCTTGTTATGGTGTTTGGAACTTACACAATATCAAATGTCTATTTTTTATTTTACCACCTCAAATGTAGGTTTATCGTTTCACATCTCATTTTCACTAAAACTTAAAGTTAATTGTTGGACGTCAAGTATTCGCATTACTATTTAACTGTATTAAAACCCATGTCTAGTGTTACCAAAAAAGAGATACTTGTATAACTCTATGGCAAGCAAAAATTTGTAGTTTGAAATGTATCCACAATTTGATTTTATTTACATTTTGCATAGATATAACATATTGTCAATATGCCATTAAAACCGAAGATTTTAGTGTGGTGAAAATTGGACACTTCTGATATACTAGTGTCCAAAGCCAGTCAGATATTGTTGTAGGCTTAAGGCATAATGATCTAAATCAGGGATTAAAACAATCAGAGGTCCTTATTAGTGATTTTGAAACACTGAAAATACAGTCACAATGCAAGTTTAAATTATAGTGGCTTAAAAATAAATCATATTCTTTTACAATTACACAGAGTCCGCTTTCATTAATCTAAAATATGACCGGTTTCATTTATAAACAAAATACAATTACTTTTATAAACTTTAGTGACATGGGGCTACTATAGGCCATTCCTATATCAAACATAGTTTCGAATAATACCGACTATTTATAAATAACAGTAAATGAGACTTTAGAAGAAATGTATAGATGATTATTAAAATAAGTAACGTGAAACGAACCATCCATTTGAGAATTTGCATATGCAAAATGATTTTTAAATAACAATTTAATGACATAATTTTTTAAAAAAAAAATCTATCATTCAAACGTTTTGCATTTTGCAAGTTTATCCAACTCCAACCATCCACTACTAATGTTGCAATAAATTACTATTTTGAAAAATTTAGGTTAAAAATTTGAAAACAAGAATACACGAAAATCCAAACTTCCTACCTATATTAAACTGGAAAAGTGAATACGCAGCTTAAAATAAGTTGTATAATATCAAAAAAACATGTTTGTAACTATTGATCACACATCTTATTAGAAAACAATATATTTGGTTTAAGTAATGCAGTTTCATTGGAAAATAAATTATACAAGCTTCCTTTACTAAAATTTACTTAAATTGAGAGGTATGTATAAATTTATTAAATTTATGGAAAAATATTTAATATATAAACATAAATATCGTGGCAATACATTTATGTAAAAAGTTAATCCGAATTATGCTGACCAAACATAAAAGTTATCTCAATATGTAAACAAAAGTGAAATAATAGCTCCACGAATAGATTACTATAAGAAGATGTAATAATAAGTTGTAAAATGCTTTTTAAGATATATAACTTAAACCATCTACAAAGATAATTCTTGCATCAAATTTATTTCACACTATAATTCCATGAAAGCACATTGTACCAACTTTAATGACTTAACATTTGATGTTAAACATTATCATTTCACCGGTGAATTGGAGCTTGATTATGCCATTTTCTTTGTTGATACAACGATGTAGGACGATGTCATTTACTTTCTTCATAAATGGTTATTGGATGATGCATTTCTTCTTGTTCATTTGTGCACTGTAGTTCTTTTGTGCACTGTGGTTCTTTTGTGCATTGTGGTTCTTTAGTGCACTGTGGTTCTTTTGTGCATTTTAGTTCTTTCGTGCATTGTTCATCTGTAACGACCCGGTGTTTTCAACCATTCGCATCCGCATATGTCGGACTTGAATTGTTCAAAATACCGCGTTGTAAATAAAATTTGGCAAATCTCAAAATATACAGTAAATAATTAATCACAGAATCACAGACACAGAATCAGAATACTCGCAGCGGAATTTAAAATACTTAGTGGTTCATGAAGCCACTATAAATAGTCTCAACAAATACAAATTACAAAGTCTTCCATCCCAAATATAGTTTAAATCATCAAATAAAAATCCCAAAGTCTTGATTTCATAAATAAGATAGCGGACAGAAAGAAGCCAGCAACTTGAAAGGATCTACAGAAATCCAAGCTCTGGGATGATGACTGAACTGCAACTCAGGCCGACCCGAGCGTAAAATAAAACATAAACACTCGAGTCAGGACATACATACTTATATAGTGTAAGTTAATTCAACTGTACTTTAATATAGAGCAAGTAACTTAAAGGATGCTTGGGACCGTCCATCCTCTAAGGATCCGTTAAACTATTTACTATGTAGTATATTTTCGCTATTATAATAGTGTCTATATTAAAATAAACATACTTTTAAATAGCGTTAAGGCTTTACATTTTCCACCTTAACACGTAATGGTCCCAGTAGTCCATCCAATATCATAGTCCCTCCTGATCGGGAAGCCACCAGAGGATACCACACGGGCTACGGGAGAAAAACAAACTCGTACAAGGCTCGCTATGGTTGGTGACACGGCACAACTAGGCAATGCCAGGGTAGATATACCAATTGCTATCCGGACCGATGGAAACACGCAGTGCGCAGCTGCCGCCCACCTCGAACAACACTCCCAAATCAAAGGTGCGCACCAAAACAATCACAAGAGTAATAGAATGGCATACAAAGAAGTGCGTCCGATCAGAGGTGCTACCTCATTAATCCGAGAATCGCTCCTGTTTTAGCCACCTTATGCCAACTCACGGGAGTCGGGTCCACGTATTTACCTCAAAGAAAACGTCACCACCATCCTACTTCATTCTGGAATCTCCACCGCGTACACGGTTGTCAAAGTGGTTTTCGGTATCGACAGAGAGTATGCCAGATATCCGATCCCGGTCTCTTTAACAACCAAACGTTATTATAACCCGTGGTTACAACTTTTTAAAAATGGTATTTATATTTTGAAATCAAAATAAATTTCAAATACCTTCAATATCAAAATATTGTTTTTAAACATTAGTCATTTTATAAAATGGACCATTTAAATCTATTCAATTTATTTTAGGAATTGATTGCCTTTTTCTCACCCTTTTTTTTTAAATTAAATTCTTCCATTTAAAACCATTCAAAGTCAATTCCTTATTTTTATTAATTACATATTAACTTCCAAAATTTAAGCCTTTTTCCCTACAGATTATTTCCATTTATTTTAAACAATCCGGAAATTCAGTTTCCGTAGCATTTATGAAATGCCACCTAAAGTCTGTAAGTCAAAACAGTTCATTTATAAAAGACAGCATTTAAGTGCTGTAATTAATTTAACAATCAAATTTTAAATTCCCAAATATAACTTATTATCAATTATTTCCTGAACTAAACTCACTTTTAACAAAATTTTAGAATTCCCAAAATAAGTTATATTCCAAAAAATTTACTTAAAAATTTATTTTTTTAACATTTTGACTTATTCAAAAATCATTATAAATTTTATGAAAATCTTTTATATTTGAACCATAATATTATAAATTCCAATTTAAAATACTTTTAAACATTTCAGAAAAATATTATATAAACCACGGGTCTGTATATAGTTTTCTATCCTAGGTCAAGTGATACGGATTTATATCATTTTAATCCGTAATTTACAAAACCCCGGGTTCTATCATTTCAAACCCGCAATCCCAAGTTAAATATTTAAATTTAAGCAATATAAATAAATAAATAATTATCGTACAGGCTTATCATTTCAGCCTATAACGATCTCAACTTACAGGAAACTTGCAGTGATGATTTAATCAATAAATAAGAATTACATAGTATAACTACAAAAATATTACAATAGATAAACAACTGATGAGGTGTCAATTTAAAATGGGGTTTAACATCATACGTTATATCACAGGCAGATAAAATTTAATAAATAATTTACAAATACACTTGTGATAAATCACGGATATATAGGTATGTTTGTCTGGTGAGAAATACTCACCTTAAACTGCAGATAATCAGATTCAAACGATTTTACCACTTGATAAAGGATCGTACAAATGACGCGATTAGGTTTCCACGGATGCCACACCTTGATTCAAATCTAAAATAAGATCCAAATACCAAATACGCGACTTTTAAAATTACTGTCAAAGCAAAATTTTCAAATCAACTGGAACGAATAGAATAAAAGAAATTTTGGTTCAATTTTTGCTCGACTGCCTCACCCCACATCCCGACCCTAACTTCATAGGCTTGGCAATACTATTTATTATTATTATTATTTCCACCGGCATACCCTAACTTATCTAGTTTTGAAAAATATGTATTTACACAAACTTGTGTCTCTGCCTAAACTATTCTTCAATGCAAACTCTCTCTGTTTCTTAATTACAACACGTCTCTGCCACTTCAATTTCAAAACATTGTCGAATTCAGAAACATTAAAATTTAAATTTTTAACCATTCTTAACTTTAAAAATCATATTCCTATTTCAGAAAAATGTTCATTTGGATACCATTTATATTATGATTAAATAAAATAAATTTTATAAATAAAATATCCAAATTTACTATGAATTTTGTAAGTCAGTATTTCCCAATTTTACTTAACTTGTATATATATTTTTCCAAATAACTTTACAGTTAATTTGAAAATACCCACTTCCTAAATAAAACTAAATTCTCATTTATTTACTTAACTTAAAAATTTTATTTAAAACCCAATTTCAAATTTTCAAGTTAAGTCATAAATTGAAATTTCACCCTTCCATTTGAAAACAACATTTTCAATTATTTACTTACAAAACACATCCGTTCCATAATATTTTTTTTATAGTTAATATACACTAAATTTTCTTCACAACTTTATTCATTTAGACATCAATCCAACTACGATTCAAGTTAAATAAAAGTTATTCCAAAATGTTCCATTTCAACCGTCTTTCATTTTATCAATTCAAAGTACATTATTTATTATACCAAACATATCCATTTTCGGAAATAACTTTTATTAAAATTTCTAGGTTAGATTTCAACTCGATATTAAATCAAATTTAATTATTATGTCATTTATCGTAAATAAAATCTTTAAATTCACTTTAAAACCAATTATTAACTTACAAAAATTTAACTTATAGAAAACAAAACACCTTTAAAATTTTAAAGCCTTAAGTCAAATTTTTAGTTAAATTACATAAATTTTATTTCAAAAATACAAAAAAAAAATTTTAGAAAAATATTATAATATATTAACCATGGGCTTGTTCGGGATATAAGCTCGGTTATGAAACTTAGAGGGACGTGACGTGGTGGAGAAGTAGCCGAGCAAGGCAAAAGGGAAACAGAGAACAACAAGAAGAAGAAAGGGAAAAACTGGAAGAAGAAAAGAAAAAGACAAAGAAAAACCATTACCTGATTTGAAGCTCTGTATGCAAGAAGGAGATAATACAAGCTATAGGAGATGCAAAGGTATTTGGAATAGCAGGTATATATAAATGAGCTTCAGGTTTTAAAGTGGTCACGGTAGGGGAAAATTTATAGAGTGGCAACATATCATGATCGAGAAGCAATAAATTTCGTATTAAAACAAAGGAAGGCAGAGAGATTTATTTCCAGTTTCTTCATGTTTGAACGTTACACGAAAATTGTGATATATGCATGCGTGATTAAAGTGGATAACAGTAAGCAATTATAATTTGCTTTGCACTGAATAGGCAACGAAATAATGTTTACAAAAATTGCTTGATCAGTTACCAGATTGGTTGCAAGATTTCTTTTTGTTGAATGGATAAGACTGCGTGATTTATGTTTCCCCTTGATAAAAGATATTGGCAAGAAAAAATTTGCAGAGAGATATATATAGTAGGCAGGTTTGAAATTTATATTGTAGACCAGAAAATGTAAGAGATAAATTGATAAAGGAGACGAATATAAGGAGGCAAGTGATGAAAGATTGTGATTTCTTTCCAGTTTCTTTAGCTTGAACGGATAAGTCTGCGTGAATTTATACTGCCAATTTATAAAAATTTGATTTCAACATTTGATATCATTTAATAGTGGCTTGATTTTGAATGCAGACCGTCAAGATGATATTTAGGCAAGAGATTTGATTGTAGATTGAAGAAACGGCATCACGTTTCTTTTTTTTTTTGAAATAGATAGGCAAATAAGATTTGCGTGATTATAGGAACCAGAGAGATATAATGGGTATGCGAGAATTTGAAAAGACAGGCAAGGTTAAATTTCAACTAAATAGTCAGAACATACAAGGCAACACTAAAATATGTTTTAAAGTTATATGGAAAAAGTAACATTTGCTATAAAACTACTGACTGATATTTTAATTCATATAGATGTTGAAATATGATTTTTAAAATACGCCAAACTGACGCAATACAAAACACCCATGATTTATATAAAAATAACGTTTTAAATTTATACGTTTATTACGTTACTTATACCATAAATTTTACGCGTCCTTTAAACGCGAAATCCAACAGTTCATTAATACACTATATTCTTCAAAATTATTACTTAACAAACTTAATTGGTTTTCACATATTATATATATATATACACAGAATTCCTTTTATTAAAATTCAAATGGAGATGTCTTTTAACAAAATTAACCGTTTCACAACTTTAAACTTTCAGTTTATGTTTAGACTTTTAGGAAATGATTTAATCAAATTAATATGTATATAAATTGGGGAGTAAATATTACTGGAAAGCGAAAAATAACGGATTAAAATTCTATACGTTTTCTTATATATATATATATATATATATATATATACACGGTATTTATTCCCTAAATTTACGCTCCCTTTTTTTAACGCGTAATTACCCAGTTCATTTATACACTAAAAAAAATTAGAAATTTTGACCATGCTGAGACTCGAACTCGTGACCTGTCGTGAATAGCCCAGATGTCTTAACCACCTAAGCTATTAATGTTTTCTTAATTAAAACTTGATTTTTCTAGAAATTAAGTTATTTACCATTTTCGATAAAAACCCAAATTACCAAATTAAAGTTAATTCTTAACCATGTCAAAATTTCAGAGATCTTATTATTTAATTAAAAATTTGGTCAATTGTTTTTCTTTTTTTCACTTTAAATAAACCCCAAATATTTTAAAAATACAAGTGAAAAATAATTGTTAAAAAAATTGGGCTGTTACACTCTCCCCCACTCAGAACTTTTCGTCCTCGAAAAGGAAGAAGGTAGGGGACTAGAAACAACCTGAAAGAAAACTAAATTGAAACTTAAATTAGAATCATTAATCTAAACAATAAAAATTCAATTTTAAATTAATCATTGATTTCATCTATTTATACTTAAAATTTTAACATTTATTTATTTACGTATTTACTTGTATAATATCCCTACACTAAAAAAAAATCATTCATTTTTTTTTAATCCAAATTTTTCACAAGGTATTATAACATTCTAATTTAAAATGTTTAATTTTAGTCCAAATTTGAAATGGTAATTTAACTTAATTTTTAAAGTAAATTTACCATTTCCCAAAATAAACTAAATTCCCCACTTAGTTTCTTCTTTATTCCAAACTATAATTAAATTTATTTTTCTCAATATTTTTCTCATCTATGTCAAATATTTTTCTCAATATCTAAACCATATAAATTCAATTTAAATTAATTAATATTCAATAATTGATTTAATTCATTTGATTTTTACAGAAGTTAAATCAATCTTAACTATTTCCAAATTAATTATCTTATTATCCAATTATTTTCTAAAATCAGAAATTTGTATAGTCATTTATAATAATCATCTTTTATTCAACAAATTTAATTCTTCTTTATTCCAGATTATTATTAAATATATTCTACTTAATATATCTTATCGCACATATTAAGTAGATTATATTTAATATAACTATTCCAATATATTTCTAAATTTCCTTTAACACCATTTGATATTGTATATTATTCAATTATTATTTTATTTCTATTTACCTCTATTTGTCTTGTTGTAACTGAAACTTAAAATGTATAACATTTATTATAACCACTCAAATTTTTATTTATAAAATCCTTTTATATTATACATTATCCAATTACATAGTTAATTTCTGAATGATTTAGGTAAGTTATATTGGCATGCAATTATACAAAAAAAAATTTTCCAACTATATTATTCAAGTTTAAATATTCATTCCAAATTTGACTTTATTTTATCATTAGAATCACCTTTTAACATAAATTTATGAATTAAATTTCCAATTAACTTCAAACCCTTTAGAGATAAATAAATACATACATATAGCATATGTCACATCAAATTTAAATCATATATCTATATATATTATAAATTAAGTCATATTTTAGAAATTCAAATCAATTAAATTTTTGAAGCAAAACTACAGTGTGGTCTCTTTACTTCGATACTCGAAAATGAATGTCGATGATGTTGTAGTCATCACCGAAATTATTTTCGAGCAACAAAGAGAAGAGCACTAATTTTTAAAACTTTAAAATTATTTGGAAACAAATTTATATTCGAAAATAATTTAAATAATAATATATCCTTTTAAGACTTTAAACACAAGGTTTGAAACTATCAGCAATTAAATTCTTAAATTCTTGTTTTAAATCCATTTCTGTTTCCAAATAAATTTATAACCATGTTTTATAGTTCAATTATTTATATAAGACAAAACCAATGGTTTACAAAACCATAAATAAAATCAAACACTATTATCTCTAAACAACTGTTAAATTCTGAAAATTATACTTATATATATATAATATTAGATTTTTCCTAAATATAGGAATAAATTTTTTTCAAAACAAGTATAGAGATTCAAATTTTGAAGGACTCAAATTAAAGAGAATTTTGATATAAAGATATATTAGAATCAGAAGATCCGATGGTTAAATAACAGAATAAGGAACCAGATAAGTTTGTATAAATCGCAGGCAACCTTAACCGGGTCAATCGTGACTCAAAGAATCAGATCGAATGTAGATTTACCATTCGATCCGAAGAGATAGAGTTCGGAATAACCAAAGATACTAGCATCTAAACCGAAGTTAAATATAAATCTCTGGTGAATCCATGCTAATTGTAAAGGAGTTTCACCCCTTTATTAGAAATTTGGCGAGACCGCCAATTCACTATAAAGATCATCCGAAGTGGAGTTATGGGATACTCCAGAATCGAAAGAAAATGAATAGTGAGGGACACGAATGAACTTCGGAACCGCAGGGAACGTTCCAAAATTCGAAAAGGAAGAGATTCAAGCTCAAATGAAAGTGATTCTGTAAATCAATTTTACCATACATTCTAAGTTTTGCCTAGAGCCAAAGCTCTGATACCAACTGTAACGACCCGGTGTTTTCAACCATTCGCATCCGCATATGTCGGACTTGAATTGTTCAAAATACCGCGTTGTAAATAAAATTTGGCAAATCTCAAAATATACAGTAAATAATTAATCACAGAATCACAGACACAGAATCAGAATACTCGCAGCGGAATTTAAAATACTTAGTGGTTCATGAAGCCACTATAAATAGTCTCAACAAATACAAATTACAAAGTCTTCCATCCCAAATATAGTTTAAATCATCAAATAAAAATCCCAAAGTCTTGATTTCATAAATAAGATAGCGGACAGAAAGAAGCCAGCAACTTGAAAGGATCTACAGAAGTTCTAGCTCTGGGATGATGACTGAACTGCAACTCAGGCTGACCCGGGCGTAAAATAAAACATAAACACTCGAGTCAGGACATACATACTTATATAGTGTAAGTTAATTCAAGTGTACTGTAATATAGAGCAAGTAACTTAAAGGATGCTTGGGACCGCCCATCCTCTAAGGATCCGTTAAACTATTTACTATGTAGTATATTTTCGCTATTATAATAGTTTCTATATTAAAAATAAACATACTTTTAAATAGCGTTAAGGCTTTACATTTTCCACCTTAACACGTAATAGTCCCAGTAGTCCATCCAATATCATAGTCCCTCCTGATCGGGAAGCCACCAGAGGATACCACACGGGCTACGGGAGAAAAACAGACTCGTACAAGGCTCGCTATGGTAGGTGACACGGCACAACTAGGCAATGCCAGGGTAGATATAACAATTGCTATCCGGACCGATGGAAACGCGCAGCGCGCAGCTGCCGCCCACCTCGAACAACACTCCCAAATCAAAGGTGCGCACCAAAACAATCACAAGAGTAATAGAATGGCATACGGAGAAGTGCGTCCGATCAGAGGTGCTACCTCATTAATCCGAGAATCGCTCCTGTTTTAGCCACCTTATGGCAACTCACGGGAGTCGGGTCCACGTATTTACCTCAAAGAAAACGTCACCACCATCCTACTTCATTCTGAAATCTCCACCGCGTACACGGTTGTCAAAGTGGTTTTCGGTATCGACGGAGAGTATGCCAGATATCCGATCCCGGTCTCTTTAACAGCCAAGCGTTATTATAACCCGTGGTTACAACTTTTTAAAAATGGTATTTATATTTTGAAATCAAAATAAATTTCAAATACCTTCAATATCAAAATATTGTTTTTAAACATTAGTCATTTTATAAAATGGTCCATTTAAATCTATTCCATTTATTTTAGGAATTGATTGCCTTTTTCTCACCCCTTTTTTTTTTAAAATTAAATTCTTCCATTTAAAACCATTCAAAGTCAATTCCTTGTTTTTATTAATTACATATTAACTTCCAAAATTTAAGTCTTTTTCCCTAAAGATTATTTCCATTTATTTTAAACAATCCGAAAATTCAGTTTCCGTAGCATTTATGAAATGCCACCTAAAGTCTGTAAGTCAAAACAATTCATTTATAAAAGACAGCATTTAAGTGCTGTAATTAATTTAACAATCAAATTTTAAATTCCCAAATATAACTTATTATTAATTATTTCCTTAACTAAACTCACTTTTAACAAAATTTCAGAATTCCCAAAATAAGTTATATTCCAAAAAATTTACTTAAACATTTATTTTTTTAACATTTTGACTTATTCAAAAATCATTATAAATTTTATAAAAATCCTTTATATTTGAACCAGAATATTATAAATTCCCATGTAAAATACTTTTAAACATTTCAGAAAAATATTATATAAACCACAGGTCTGTATATAGTTTTCTATCCTAGGTCAAGTGATACGGATTTATATCATTTCAATCCGTAATTTACAAAACCCCGGGTTCTATCATTTCAAACCGCAATCCCAAGTTAAATATTTAAATTTAAGCAATATAAATGAATAAATAATTATCGTACAGGCCTATCATTTCAGCCTATAACGATCTCAACTTACAGGAAACTTGTAGTGATGATTTAATCAATAAATATAAATTACATAGTATAACTGCAAAAATATTACAATAGATAAACAACTGATGAGGTGTCAATTTAAAATGGGATTTAACATCATACGTTATATCACAGGCAGATAAAATTTAATAAATAATTTACAAATACACTTGTGATAAATCACGGATATATAGGTATGTTTGTCTGGTGAGAAATACTCACCTTAAACTGCAGATAATCAGATTCAAACTATTTTACCACTTGATAAAGGATCGTACAAATGGCGCGATTAGGTTTCCACGGATGCCACGCCTTGATTCAAATCTAAAATAAGATCCAAATACCAAATACGCAACTTTTAAAATTACGGTCAAAGAAAAATTTTCGAAACAACTGGAACGAATAGAATAAAAGAAATTTTGGTTCAACTTTTGCTCGACTGCCTTACCCCACATCCCGACGCTAACTTCATAGGCTTGGCAATACTATTTATTATTATTATTATTTCCACCGGCATACCCTAACTTGTCTAGTTTTGAAAAATATGTATTTACACAAACTTGCGTCTCTGCCTGAACTATTCTTCAATGCAAACTCTCTCTGTTTCTTAATTACAACACATCTCTGCCACTTCAATTTCAAAACATTGTCGAATTCAGAAACATTAAAATTTAAATTTTTAACCATTCTTAACTTTAAAAATCATATTCCTATTTCAGAAAAATGTTCATTTGGATACCATTTATCTTATGATTAAATAAAATAAATTTTATAAATAAAATATCCAAATTTACTATGAATCATTTGTAAGTCAGAATTTCCCAATTTTACTTAACTTGTATATATATTTTTCCAAATAACTTTACACTTAATTTAAAAATACCCACTTCCAAAATAAAACTAAATTCTCATTTATTTACTTAACTTAACAATTTTATTTAAAACCCAATTTCAAATTTTCAAGTTAAGTCATAAATTGAAATTTCACCCTTCCATTTGAAAACAACATTTTCAATTATTTACTTACAAAACACATCCGTTCCATAATTTTTTTTTTAATAGTTAATATACACTAAATTTTATTAACAACTTTATTCATTTAGACATCAATCCAACTACGATTCAAGTTAAATAAAAGTTATTCCAAAATGTTATATTTCAACCATCTTTCATTTTATCTATTCAAAGTACATTATTTATTATACAAACATATCCATTTTCGAAAATAACTTTTATTAAAATTTCTAGGTTAGATTTCAACTCCATATTAAATCAGATTTAATTATTATGTCATTTATCGTAAAAAAAATCTTTAAATTCACTTCAAAACCAATTATTAACTTACAAAAATTTAACTTATAGAAAACAAAACACCTTTAAAATTTTAAAGCCTTAAGTCAAATTTTTAGTTAAATTACATAAATTTTATTTCAAAAATACTAAAAAAAATTTTTAGAAAAATATTATAATATATTAACCATGGGCTTGTTCGGGATATAAGCTCGGTTATGAAACTTAGAGGGACGTGACGTGGTGGAGAAGTAGCCGAGCAAGGCAAAAGGGAAACAGAGAACAACAAGAAGAAGAAAGGGAAAAACTGGAAGAAGAAAAGAAAAAGACAAAGAAAAACCATTACCTGATTTGAAGCTCTGTACGCAAGAAGGAGATAATACAAGCTATAGGAGATGCAAAGGTATTTGGAATAGCTGGTATATATAAATGAGCTTCAGGTTTTAAAGTGGTCACGGTAGGGGAAAATTTATAAAGTGGCAACATATCTTGATTGAGAAGCAATAAATTTCGTATTAAAACAAAGGAAGGCAGAGAGATTTATTTCCAGTTTCTTCATGTTTGAACGTTACACGAAAATTGTAATAAATGCACGCGTGATTAAAGTGGATAACAATAAGCAATTATAATTTGCTTTGCACTGAATAGGCAACGAAATAATGTTTACCAAAATTGCTTGATCAGTTACCAGATTGGTTGCAAGATTTCTTTTTGTTGAATAGATAAGACTGCGTGATTTATGTTTCCCATTGATAAAAGATATTGGCAAGAACAAATTTGCAGAGAGATATATATAGTAGGCAGGTTTGAAATTTATATTGTAGACCAGAAAACGTAAGAGATAAATTGATAAAGGAAACAAATATAAGGAGGCAAGTGATAAAAGATTGTGATTTCTTTCGAGTTTCTTTAGCTTGAACGGATAAGTCTGCGTGAATTTATACTGCCAATTTATGAAAATTTGATTTCAACATTTGATACCATTTAATAGTGGCGTGATTTTGAATGCAGACCATCAAGATGATATTTAGGCAAGAGATTTGATTGTAGATTGAAGAAACGGCATCACGTTTCTTTTTCTTTTTTCTTTTTATTTGAAATAGATAGGCAAATAAGATTTGCGTGATTATAGGAACCAGAGAGATATAATGGGTATGCGAGAATTTGAAAAGATAGGCAAGGTTAAATTTCAACTAAATAGTCAGAACATACAAGGCAACACTAAAATATGTTTTAAAGTTATATGGAAAAAGTAACATTTGCTATAAAACTACTGACTGATATTTTAATTCATATAGATGTTGAAATATGATTTTTAAAATACGCCAAACTGACGCAATACAAAACACCCAAGATTTATATAAAAATAACGTTTTAAATTTTTACGTTTATTACGTTACTTATACCATAAATTTTACGCATCCTTTAAACGCGAAATCCAATAGTTCATTAATACACTAAATTCTTCAAAATTATTACTTAACAAACTTAATTGGTTTTCACATATTATATATATACACACAAAATTCCTTTTATTAAAATTCAAATGGAGATGTCTTTTAACAAAATTAACCGTTTCACAACTTTAAAACTTTCAGTTTATGTTTTGACTTTTAGGAAATGATTTAATCAAATTAATATGTATATAAATTGGGGAGTAAATATTACTGGAAAGAGAAAAATAACGGATTAAAATTCTATACGTTTTCTTGTATATATATATATATATACACACACGGTATTTATTCTCTAAATTTACGCGCCCTTTTTTTAACGCGTAATTACCCAGTTCATTTATACACTAAAAAAATTGGAAATTCTGACCATGCTGAGACTCGAACACGTGACCTATCGCGAATAGCCCAGATATCTTAACCACCTAAGCTATTAATGTTTTCTTAATTAAAACTTGATTTTGCTAGAAATTAAGTTATTTAACATCTTCGACAAAAACCCAAATTACCAAATTAAAGTTAATTCTTAACCATGTCAAAATTTCAGAGATCTTACTATTTAATTAAAAATTTGGTCAATTGTTTTTTTTTTCACTTTAAATAAACCCCAAAGTTTTTAAAAATACAAGTGAAAAATACTTGTTAAAAAAATTGGGCTGTTACATCATCCATTGCACGTTCATTTAACGTTGGATGTTGCAATTTGCTTTCTCCACAGTGGTCGTTGGATGACGCCATTCTTTTTTCTCTTCTATGCATTGTAGCTCTTTTTTGCACTGTAGTCCTTTTGTGCATTGTAGCTCTTCTGTGCATTGTAGTTCTTTTGTGCATTCTTGGTCTTTTGTACATTGTTCATTCATCGCATGTGCATTTACCACCGGATGATTCTACTTCTTTTGTTCGTCATAATTTATCGGATGATGCCACTTACTCTTTTCATCAACGAATGTTGGATGATGCCACTTAGTTGGTAGTTCATTAGGTTGTAGCTTTGATTCCAAGGTAGTTTCAGTTATGATAAAAAAGAACAACACTAAAGCTAATGATGCACAATATGCTTTGGTCATGTTTATGTGTGGTATGTTGTGCAAGAAAGAAGATGGTTTTATAAGATTTGAAGATAAAGTTTGGAATCTTGAAGTCAATTAAGCCATTGTAAACAAATTAATGATCTCATTTTGTTTTATCCACTTTCATATTCTGGATAAAAACATAAGCTTAAAGTAGATAGTGTTTTAATAATCTTTCTACAAAAAAATAACATGCAAAGTTAATTATAATTCACCAATCGTTATGTTAATAATAGAAGGCGGTGTTGCATATCAACTACTAATTTCAATCTAAGCTTCTTCTGTCGTAGGAAATATATGAAAAACCCAAATTAGTAAAAATAAATAAATAAATATTGGTGTCTACTAAATTATTATAAAAATGTGTGATTGCCGATACATCCAAAAATAAAAGTCAAAACAGGTGGTTACGATGTAAACTGAAATGAAAAATTCTAGAATAAAAAATAGATGTCGCATTTTGTCATATATTTTATCCTCCTAAATTTTTTGATAATATTACTGTTGTTATCGAAACAGTATATTACTACACTATTAATGTTGTGTGCAAATGTGTATATTCGCATATTTCGAATAAAATTTACTATATTTTGATTATAAAAGACGTTTATTTTCTTGTTATGGTGTTTGGAACTTACACAATATCAAATGTCTATTTTTTATTTTACCACCTCAAATGTCGGTTTATTGTTTCACATCTCGTTTTCACTAAAACTTAAAGTTAATTGTTGGACGTCATGTATTCGCATTACTATTTAACTATATTAAAAACCCAAGTCTAGTGTTACCAAAAAAGAGATATTTGTATAGCTCTATGGCATGCAAAAAATTTGTAGTTTGAAATGTATCCACAATTTGATTTTAATTTACATTTTGCATAGATATAACATATTGTCAATATGTCGTTTAAACTGAAGATTTTGGTGTGGTGAAAATTAGACGCTTTTGATATACTAGTGTCAAAAGCCAGTTAGATATTGTTGTAGGCTTAAGGCATAATGATCTAAATCAGGGATTAAAACAATCAGAGGTCCTTATTAGTTATTTTGAAACATTGAAAATACAGTCACAATGCAAGTTTAAATTATAGTGGCTTAAAAATAAAGCATACTCTTTTACAATTACATAGAGTCCGCTTTCATTAATCTAAAATATGACCGAATTCATTTATAAACAAAAAACAATTACTTTTATAAACAAAATTAGAATTTTGAGGCCGATGAAAATTCAAGGCCCTTTGCGATGACTTTAGTGAGATAGGGCTACTATAGGCCATTCCTATATCAAACATAGTTTCGAATAATACCGACTATTTGTAAATAGCAGTAAATGAGACTTGATAAGAAATGTATAGATGACTACTAAAATAAGTAACCTGTAACGAACCATCCATTTGAGAATTTGCATTGATTTTTAAATAAAAAATTAATAACATAATTTTTTTTTTTAAAATCTATCGTTCAAACGTTTTGCATTTTGCAAGTTTATCCAACTCTAACCATCCACTACTAATGTTGCAATAAATTACTATTTTGAATAATTTTGGTTAAAAATTTGAAAATAAGAATACACAAAAATCCAAACTTCCTACCTATATTACACTGGAGAAGTGAATACATAACTTAAAATAAGTTGTATAATAACAAAAAAAGATGTTTGTAACTATTGATCACACATCATATTAGAAAACAATATATTTGGTTTAAGTAATGCAGTTTTGTTGGAAAATAAATTATATAAGCTTCCTTTACTAAAATTTACTTAAATTGAGAGGTATGTATAAATTTATTAAATTTATGGAAAAAGATTTAGTTTATAAATATAAATATCATGGCAATACATTTATGTAAAAAGTTAATCCGAATTATGCTGACCAAACATAAAAGTTATCCCAATATGTATACAAAAGTGAAATAATAGCTCCACGAATAGATTACTATCAGAAGATGTAATACTGAGTTGTAAAATGCTTTTTAAGATATTTAACTTAAACCATCTTGTAACAACCCGCATAATTAACGATTATATATTTTAAATGATTTATTTAAATATAGCGTCGTTAGTCGAATTTTGGGTCCGAAATGTTACTTTATGGAAACGGCCGAATTGGAGCTCGAAACCACTTCCATTGAGTTCAAAACGTCGTTTGCGATCTTTTTGAGTATAATCTTTGATATGTTTGGAGTAAGTTGAATTTTTCTACTTTTTCTAGTAGGGCTTTAGCTTTGGGTTCAGCCCCACTTAACCCTCTAACTCAGCCCATCTCCTCCCGTTCATTAATTCCTACTCCTCTTCAGTTCCAAACTCAAGCTCCAACTGAAATGGGGGAAAGGAAGAGGAAATAGAAACTCCCAAGACCTAGTTGCTCTTGATAATCCAAATTCTTGCTCCAAATTCAAAGAAAATGATAGGTAAGCCTCTTCTCCATCTTCTCCATCTCTTCTCCTCTTCAATTTCAGAAAATATCCTAAACCTAATTTGGGAAAATATGTGTTTTATGCTTAGATTGAAGCTTGCTGAGTAAGAGTAGAGAGTGGTTGGCTTTGTTCCTTTGCAATTGAGCTTCTTCTTCTTGTTCTTGAGTTAAAAAGGGTGAGTTTTGAACTCACATCTATTTCTCTTGATTTCATGGGTGTTGGCATGAATTCCTCACAAGTATGCATGTGCCATCGTTTTGGATTGGGAAGAAATTGGAATTCATTTGATAAGGGCAGGAAGTACTGGAAAACAGCCTTCGGCCGACCGAGCACACGGCTTCGGTCGACCGACCTGCTGCCCCGAGCCTTATTTTGCTCCCTGCATCTGGCCGGCCGACCGAGCCCTGCAGTCCGTTGGACCGACCTGCTTTGTTTTGCCTGGTTTGTTTATTTTGCATATTTGATTGATTTTTCGGATTTTATCGATTCAAGTTGCTTTTTAGTGGTTATTATTGCATATTTGGCTTTGATAACTTACTCTTGACTTCATCCACGGGTTTTTATAAAGTAATTTCTCGAATCACATTTAAAAGCTCGTTTCTCCAATTTATAAATTCTATTTAAAAACACACACTTTCGCACTTCGAGCGAAGTGGAAGGGTGATTAAATGGTTGGGCAAAACACGGACCATGAATCTGTGCGGTTATCCTTTCGATTAATCCCCGACCTATTCGATTGATCGTTTTGACCTTTGGGTTTAGTTTACCAATGATATGAGGTAAATTTGTACTGCTTTGAGTGTGAAAGTGACTGACGGATAGTAAACCGTTTAGTGCGAACGAGTGGTTATGGGACATACGTTAACACTTTTCGGATTCCTTTTTGAGAGTTGTGACACATTCCGCCAGTTAGTGGTGTCCAGTACTGGGTCTTTGACCTTCACCACTACGGCTTGTCGCCCTATAGTATCGCTCTGATGTTGGCCTTATGTGCCGCATGGGTGATATTGGGTTTGTGCCTTCGGGTTTGTCGCCCTATATAGTTTCGCTCTGATGTTGGCCTTATGTGCCGCATGGGTGATACTTGGGTTTGGAGTCTTCGGGCTCATGGATCCTTGTTTGTACAGTACCGAGCTCGAGCAATTTTATGATGTTTCATTGATATGTATATTCCCTTGGTATCGCCCTTCGGTGTTGGTCTTTTTGAGCCGCATGGAGAATAGCGATTACCTTGTGGAACTTGTATGGCTTATTGGTATTTGTTATTTGCCCTTTTGGCTTGATTTGGGATATTTGTGTCCTTTGTTTCTATATGTTGCCGATGATATGAGGCTTGTTATCATATGATTCATCTTTTGTTCGATGATTGTGTTATCTCCTTTAGAGATATTTGTTATGCTTTGAAACCTTGCAGGGTTATTGTTGTTCAGTTTATCTAACTGATTTGTTATCTAGACTGACGCGTGTATTTTATACTCGGGTCAGACCGAGATGTTTCAGGTTAGGTGCTTTGGACTTAGCCTCTTTTGCTTCCGCATGGACTATTCCGCTGACTCCTTTTTGTCTTAGCTTTTTGTGTAGTCCTTTCTGTTATAACTCTGATATGTATTCTATTGACTCGTCTGTATATCATGGTTTTCTATACCACTTGACATGTATTATTTTGTATACTCTGCTTTGTATCAGTATATGTGTGTATATGATGGTTTACTGTTCTGTGATGCATATTGCATTTGAGTTGTTATATTCTGTTCTGATAGATCGTCTAGCCACCTATGGTTTTGTTTTAAGTATTCATTGGATATGTCGATCTGCTTGGTAAGGCAATTGTCGATGTATTCAATAGATAATTAAAGCAAGGCCATAGATGGTCGCTCCTAAACAGCCTTATTCTCCGTGTTAGCAGACGGTATTTGTAACGACCCAGTATTTTCAACCATTCGCATCCGCACATGTCGGACTTGAATTGTTCAAAATACCGCGTTGTAAATAAAATTTGCCAAATCTCAAAATATACAGTAAATAATTAATCACAGAATCACAGACACAGAATCAGAATACTCGCAGCGGAATTTAAAATACTCAGTGGTTCATGAAGCCACTATAAATAGTTTCAATCAAATAAAAATTACATAGTCTTCCATCCCAAATATAGTTTAAATCATCAAATAGAAAATCCAAAAATCCCAAAGTCTTGACTTCATAAATAAGATAACGGACAGAAAGAAGCCAGCAACTTGAAAGGATCTACAGAATATCCTAGATTCGGTGAAAGAAAACTGAAGCTGCAACTCAGGCTGACCCGAGCGTAAAATAAAACATAAACACTCGAGTCAGGACATACATACTTATATAGCGTAAGTTAATTCAAGTGTACTGTAATATAGAGCAAGTAACTTAAAGGATGCTTGGGACCGCCCATCCTCTAAGGATCCGTTAAACTATTTACTATGTAGTATATTTTCGCTATTATAATAGTGTCTATATTAAAATAAACATACTTTTAAATAGCGTTAAGGCTTTACATTTTCCACCTTAACACGTAATAGTCCCAGTAGTCCATCCAATATCATAGTCCCTCCTGATTGGGAAGCCACCAGAGGATACCACACGGGCTACGGGAGAAAACCAAACTCGTACAAGGCTCGCTATGGTAGGTGACACGGGACAACTAGGCAATGCCAGGGTAGATATACCAATTGCTGTCCGGACCGATGGAAACGCGCAGCGCGCAGCTGCCGCCCACCTCGAACAACACTCCCAAATCAAAGGTGCGCACCAAAACAATCACAAGAGTAATAGAATGGCATACAAAGAAGTGCGTCCGATCAGAGGTGCTACCTCATTAATCCGAGAATCGCTCCTGTTTTAGCCACCTTATGCCAACTCACGGGAGTCGGGTCCACGTATTTACCTCATAGAAAATGCCACCACCATCCTACTTCATTCTGGAATCTCCACCGCATACACGGTTGTCAAAGTGGTTTTCGGTATCGACAGAGAGTATGCCAGACATCCGATCCCGGTCTCTTTAACAACCAAGCGTTATTATAACCCGTGGTTACAACTTTAAAAAAAATGGTATTTATACTTTAAAAATCAAAATAAATTTCAAATACATTTCAATATCATAATATCCTTTCAAACATCATTTATTTAAACATCAGTCATTTCATTTAATATAAAATACCATTTAAATCTATTCAATTTATTTAGGAATTAATTGCCTTTCAACTCACATTTAAAAGTTAAAATCTTCCATTTAAAACCATTTAAAGTCAATTCCTTATTCTTATTTATTCATATTATATTCCAAAATTTAAGCTTTTTTCCAAAGATTGTTTCCATAAATTTTATTAAAACAATCAAAATTCAGTTTCCGTAGCACTTATAAAATGCTACCTAAAGTTATAGGTTAAAACAGTCTATTTACAAAAGACAGCATTTAAATGCTGTAATGGATAATTCTCTTAACAATTAAGTTTTCAAAATCCCAAATATAACTTATTATCAATTATTTACTTACCGAAATCTTATCTTTAACAAAATCCAGAATTTCCCAAATAAGTTACATTTCAAATTTTTATTTAAACATTTATTTATTTATTTAACATTTTTAACTCATTAAAATCATTATAAATCTTATAAAAATCCTTTAAATACATTTAAACCAGAATATTATAAACTTCTATTTTTAAAAATAAATTTAAAATAATTCAGAAAATATTATATAAACCATGGGTCTGTATATAGTTTTCTAGCCTAAGTCAAATGATACGGATTTATATCATTTCAATCCGCAATTTACAAAACTCCGGGTTCTATCATTTCAAACCCGCAATCCCAAGTTAACAAATCAAATTTAAACAATTAAATACGTATATGGATAATAATTGTCGTTCAGGCCTATCATTTCAGCCTATAACGATCTCAATTTACAGGGAACTTGCAGTGATGATTTAACAGTAAATAAGCATTAAATAATATAACTGCAACTATATTATAACAGATAATCAACTGATGAGGTGTCAATTTAAAATGGGGTTTAACATCATACGTTATATTACAGACATATGACATTTAATAAATAATTTACAAATACACTTGCGCTAATTCACAGAAATAGGTATGTTTGTCTGGTGAGAAATACTCACCTTAAACTGCAGATAATCAGATTCAAACGATTTTACCACTTGATAAAGGATCGTACAAATGGCACGATTAGGTTTCCGCGGATGCCACACCTTGATTCAAATCTAAAATTAGATCCAAATACCAAATACGCGACTTTTAAAATTACGGTCAAAGCAAAATTTTCGAAACAACAGGAACAAATAGAATAAAAGAAATTTTGGTTCAGCTTTTGCTCGACTCCCTCACCCCACATCCCGACCCCAACTTCATAGGCTTGGCAATACTATTTATTATTATTATACATTTATTATTATTATTATTACTATTATTATTATTTCCACTGGCATACCCTAACTTATCTAGTTTTGAAAAATATGTATTTACACAAACTTGCGTCTCCGCTTAAACTATTCTTCAATGCAAACTCTCTCTGTTTCTTAATTACAACACGTCTCTACCACTTCAATTTCAAAACATTGTCAAATTCAGAAACATTAAAATTTAAATTTTTAACCATACTTAACTTTAAAAATAATATTCCTACTTCAGAAAAATGTTCATTTGGATACCATTTATCTTATGATTAAATAAAATAACTTTTATAAATAGAATATCCAAATTTACTATGAATCATTTGTAAGTCAGAATTTCCCAATTTTACTTAGCTTGTATATATATTTTTCCAAATAACTTTACACTTAATTTCAAAATACCCACTTCCTAAATAAAACTAAATTCTCATTTATTTACTTAACTTAACAATTTTGTTTAAAACCAAATTTCAAATTTTCAAGTTAAGTCATAAATTGAAATTTCACCTTTCCATTTGAAAACAACATTTTCAATTATTTACTCACAAAACACATCCGTTCCACAATTTTTTTTTTCCTTTTTATAGTTAATATACACTAAATTTTCTTCACAACTTTATTCACTTAGACATCAATTCAACTATGATTCAAGTTAAATAAAAGTTATTCCAAACTTTTCCATTTCAACCGTCTTTCATTTTATCAATTCAAAGTACATTATTTATTATACCAAACATATCCATTTTCGGAAATAACTTTTATTAAAATTTCTAGGTTAGATTTCAACTCCATATTAAATCAAATTTAATTATTATGTCATTTATCGTAAATAAAATCTTAAATTCACTTTAAAACAAATTATTAACTTACAAAAATTTAACTTATAGAAAACAAAACACCTTTAAAATTTTAAAGCCTTAAGTCAAATTTTTAGTTAAATTACATAAATTTTATTTCAAAAATACTTAAAAAAATTTAGAAAAATATTATAATATATTAACCATGGGCTTGTTCGGGATATAAGCTCGGTTATGAAACTTAGAGGGATGTGACGTGGTGGAGAAGAAGCCGAGCAAGGCAAAAGGGAAACAGAGAACAACAAGAAGAAGAAAGGGAAAACTGGAAGAAGAAAAGAAAAAGACAAAGAAAAACCATTACCTGATTTGAAGCTCTGTACGCAAGAAGGAGATAATACAAGCTATAGGAGATGCAAAGTTATTTGGAATAGCTGGTACATATAAATGAGCTTCAGGTTTTAAAGTTGTCACGGCAGGGGAAAATTTATAAAGTGGCAGCATATCTTGATCGAGAAGCAATAAATTTCGTATTAAAACAAAGGAAGGCAGAGAGATTTATTTCCAGTTTCTTCATGTTTGAACGTTATACGAAAATTGTGATAAATGCATGCGTTGATTTCTCTTTCCAGTTTCGTTTGAACGCTATATTCTTTTGCTCTCCTTTCCATTTAAAGTTGCGTGATTTCGGTGTGCAAAAGGAGAAAGGCTTTGAACTGGAAAGGCAATGAATAAAATGTTTACAAAGTTTTTTTTTTTGCTTGATAAATGGTTCGAAGATTTGCAAAACAAATTTTTTCCGTGGGAAACAGAAGAGCATGATCATAGGAACGAAAAATTTATTGCAAAATAAAGGCAGTGGAGATAGAGAGATATAAATGGGAATGTGAAAATTTGAAAGGATAGGCAAGGTTAAATTTGAATGCATGAGTTGATTTTAGGCAAAAGATTTATTGATCCATATAGAATGGTAGATAATGTTCACGTGATATGAATGGTAGCTGAGTGAATAACCAGAGAAGTTTCGAATCTGGGTACTAAATCTTTGAAGGATATTTAGGCAGATAAGAAGAACGGAAAGAAGATAAAAGATATTTAGAATGAAAAGCTATATACAAAATTTTTTTTTTAAAACCAAATAGACAGTTATGGAAAAATAACGTTTGCTATAAAACTACTGACTGATATTTCAATCCCTATAGATATTTAGACATGATTTTTTTAAAATACGTCAAACTGACGTAATATAAAACACCCAAAATTTATATAAAAATAACGTTTTTAATTTATACATTTTTACGTTACTTATATCATTTCAATGCATGCCTTTTTTAAATGCGAAATTTAACAGTCTGTAAAACACTGAATTTTACAAAGTTATTACTTAACAAACTTAATTGGTTTTCACATATTATATATATATACCCAAAATTCCTTTTATTAAAATTCAAATGGAGTTGTCTTTTAACAAAATTAACCGTTTCACAACTTTAAAACTTTCAGCTTATGTTTAGACTTTTAGGAAATGATTTAATCAAATTAATATGTATATAAATTGGGAAGTAAATTTTACTGGAAAGAGAAAAATAACGGATTAAAATTCTATACGTTTTCTTATATATATATATATATATATATATATATACGGTATTTAATCCCTAAATTTACGCGCCCTTTTTAACGCTTAATTACCCAGTTCATTTACACTAAAAATATTAGAAATTCTGACCATGCAGAGACTAGAACTCGTGACCTGTCGTGAATAGCCCAGATGTCTTAACCACCTGAGCTATTAATGTTTTCTTAATTAAAACTTGATTTTGCTAGAAATTAAGTTATTTACCATCTTCGACAAAACCCCAAATTTCCAAATTAAAGTTAATTCTTAACCATGTCAAAATTTCAGAGATCTTATTATTTAATTAAAAATTTGGTCAATTGTTTTTTTTATTTTTATTTTTAATCACTTAAAATAAACCCCAAAGTTTTTAAAAATAAAAGTGAAAAATACTTGTTAAAAATTTAGGCTGTTACACTCTCCCCCACTCAGAACTTTTCGTCCTCGAAAAGGAAGAAGGTAGGGGAATAGAAACAACCTGAAAGAAAACTAAATTGAAACTTAAATTAGAATCATTAATCTAAACAATAAAAATTTAATTTTAAATTAATCATTGATTTCATCTATTTATACTTAAAATTCTAACATTTATTTATTTACATATTTACTTGTATAATATCCCTACGCTAAAAAAAAATTCATTCATTTTTTTTTAATCCAAATTTTACACAAGGTATTATAACATTATAATTTAAAATGTTTAATTTTAGTCCAAATTTGAAATGGTAATTTAACTTAATTTTTAAAGTAAATTTACCATTTCCCAAAATAAACTAAATTCCCCATTTAGTTTCTTCTTTATTCCAAACTATAATTAAATTTATTTCTCTCAATATTTTTCTCATCTATGTCAAATATTTTTCTCAATATCTAAACCATATAAATTCAGTTTAAATTAATTAATATTCAATAATTGATTTAATTCATTTGATTTTTATAGAAGTTAAATCAATCTTAACTATTTCCAAATTAATTATCTTATTATCTAATTATTTTCTAAAATCAGAAATTTGTATAGTCATTTATAATAATAATTTTTTATTCAACAAATTTAATTCTTCTTTATTCCAGATTATTATTAAATATATTCTACTTAATATATCTTATCGCACATATTAAGTAGATTATATTTAATATAACTATTCCAATTATTTCTAAATTTCCTTTAACACCATTTGATATTGTATATTATTCAATTATTATTTTATTTCTATTTACCTCTATTTGTCTTGTTGTAACTGAAACTTTAAGTGTATAACATTTATTATAACCACTCACATTTTTATTTATAAAATCCTTTTATATTATATATTATCCAATTACATAGTTAATTTCTGAATGATTTAGGTAAGTTATATTGGCATGCAATTATAGACGTAAAATTTTCCAACTATATTATTCAAGTTTAAATATTCATTCCAAATTTGACTTTATTTTATCATTAGAATCACCATTTAACATAAATTTATGAATTAAATTTCCAATTAACTTCAAACCCTTTAGAGATAAATAAATACATACATATAGCATATCTCAGATCAAATTTAAATCATATATCTATATATATTATAAATTAAGTTACATTTAGAAATTCAAATCAATTAAATTTTTGAAGCAAAACTACAACGTGGTCTCTTTACTTCGATACTCGAAAATGAATGTCGATGATGTTGTAGTCATCACCAAAATTATTTTCCAGCGACAAAGAGAAGAGCACTAAATTTTAAAACTTTAAAATTCTTTGGAAACAAATTTATATTCGAAAATAATTTAAATAACAATATATCCTTTTAAGACTTTAAACACAAGGTTTGAAACTATCAGAAATTAAATTCTTAAATTCTTGTTTTAAATTCATTTCTGTTTCCAAATAAATTTATAACCATGTTTTATAGTTCAATTATTTATATAAGACAACACCAATGGTTTACAAAACCATAAATAAAATCAAACACTATTATCTCTAAACAACTAGTTAAATTTTGAAAATTTACTTATATATATAATATTAGATTTTTTCCCAAATAAAAGAATAATTTTTTTCAAAACAAGTATAGAGATTCAAATTTTGAAGGACTCAAATTAAAGAGAATTTTGATTTAAAGATAAGTTGGAATCAGAAGATCCGATGGTTAAATAACAGAATAAGGAACCAGATAAGTTTATATTAATCGCGGGCAACCTTAACCTGGTCAACCGTGACTTAAAGAGTCAGATCGAATGTAGATTTACCATTCGATCCGAAGAGATAGAGTTCGGAATAACCAAAGATACTAGCATCTAAACCGAAGTTAAATATAAATCTCTTGTGAATCCATGCTAATTGTAAAGGAGTTTCACCCCTTTATTAGAAATTTGGCGAGACCGCCAATTCACTATAAAGATCATCCGAAGTGGAGATATGGGATACTCCAGAATCGAAAGAAAATGAATAGTGAGGGACACGAATGAACTTCGGAACCGCAGGGAACGTTCCAAAATTCGAAAAGGAAGAGATTCAAGCTCAAATGAAAGTGATTCTGTAAATTAAATTTACCATACATTCTAAGGTTTGCCTAGAGCCAAAGCTCTGATACCAAATGTAACGACCCAGTATTTTCAACCATTCGCATCCGCACATGTCGGAGTTGAATTATTCAAAATACCGCGTTGTAAATAAAATTTGGCAAATCTCAAAATATACAGTAAATAATTAATCACAGAATCACAGACACAGAATCAGAATACTCGCAGCGGAATTTAAAATACTTAGTGGTTCATGAAGCCACTATAATTAGTCTCAATCAAATAAAAATTACATAGTCTTCCATCCCAAATATAGTTTAAATCATCAAATAGAAAATCCAAAAATCCCAAAGCCTTGATTTCATAAATAAGATAACGGACTTTCAAGACGCCAGCATCTTGAAAGGATCTACAGAATACCCTAGCTCCGGTGAAAGAAAACTGAAGCTGCAACTCAGGCTGATCCGAGCATAAAATAAAACATAAACACTCGAGTCAGGACATACATACTTATATAGCGTAAGTTAATTCAAGTGTACTGTAATATAGAGCAAGTAACTTAAAGGATGCTTAGGACCGCCCATCCTCTAAGGATCCGTTAAACTATTTACTATGTAGTATATTTTCGCTATTATAATAGTGTCTATATTAAAATAAACATACTTTTAAATAGCGTTAAGGCTTTACATTTTCCACCTTAACACGTAATAGTCCCAGTAGTCCATCCAATATCATAGTCCCTCCTGATCGGGAAGCCACCAGAGGATACCACACGGGCTATGGGAGAAAACCAAACTCGTACAAGGCTCGCTATGGTAGGTGACACGGCACAACTAGGCAATGCCAGGGTAGATATACCAATTGCTCTCCGGACCGATGGAAACGCGCAGCGCGCAGCTGCCGCCCACCTCGAACAACACTCCCAAATCAAAGGTGCGCACCAAAACAATCACAAGAGTAATAGAATGGCATACGAAGAAGTGCGTCCGATCAGAGGTGCTACTCATTAATCCGAGAATCGCTCCTGTTTTAGCCACCTTATGCCAACTCACGGGAGTCGGGTCAACGTATTTACCTCATAGAAAACGCAACCACCGTCCAACTTCATTCTGGAATCTCCACCGCGTACACGGTTGTCAAAGTGGTTTTCGGTATCGACAGAGAGTATGCCAGACATCCGATCCCGGTCTCTTTAACAACCAAGCGTTATTATAACCCATGGTTACAACTTTAAAAAAAATGGTATTTATACTTTAAAAATCAAAATAAATTTCAAATACATTTCAATATCATAATATCCTTACAAACATCATTTATTTAAACATCAGTCATTTCATTTAATATAAAATACCATTTAAATCTATTCAATTTATTTAGGAATTAATTGCCTTTCAACTCACATTTAAAAGTTAAATTCTTCCATTTAAAACCATTTAAAGTCAATTCCTTATTCTTATTTATTCATATTATATTCCAAAATTTAAGCTTTTTTCCAAAGATTATTTCCATAAATTTTATTAAAACAATCAAAATTCAGTTTCCGTAGCACTTATAAAATGCTACTTAAAATTATAGGTTAAAACAGTCTATTTACAAAAGACAGCATTTAAATGTTGTAATGGATAATTCTCTTAACAATTAAGTTTTCAAAATCCCAAATATAACTTATTATCAATTATTTACTTACTGAAATCTTATCTTTAACAAAATCCAGAATTTCCCAAATAAGTTACATTTCAAATTTTTATTTAAACATTTATTTATTTATTTAACATTTTTAACTCATTAAAATCATTATAAATCTTATAAAAATCCTTTAAATACATTTAAACCAGAATATTATAAACTTCTATTTTTAAAATAAATTTAAAATAATTCAGAAAATATTATATAAACCACGGGTCTGTATATAGTTTTCTAGCCTAGGTCAAGTGATACGGATTTATATCATTTCAATCCGCAATTTACAAAACTCCGGGTTCTATCATTTCAAACCCGCAATCCCAAGTTAACAAATCAAATTTAAACAATTAAATACGTATATGGATAATAATTATCGTTCAGGCCTATCATTTCAGCCTATAACGATCTCAATTTAAAGGGAACTTGCAGTGATGATTTAACAGTAAATAAGCATTAAATAATATAACTGCAACTATATTATAACAGATAATCAACTGATGAGGTGTCAATTTTAAATGGGGTTAAACATCATACGTTATATTACAGACATATGACATTTAATAAATAATTTACAAATACACTTGCGCAATTCACAGAAATAGGTATGTTTGTCTGGTGAGAAATACTCACCTTAAACTGCAGATAATCAGATTCAAACGATTTTACCACTTGATAAAGGATCGTACAAATGGCGCGATTAGGTTTCCGCGGATGCCACGCCTTGATTCAAATCTAAAATAAGATCAAATACCAAATACGCGACTTTTAAAATTACGGTCAAAGCAAAATTTTCGAAACAACTGGAACGAATAGAAAAAAAGAAATTTTGGATCAGCTTTTGCTCGACTGCCTCACCCCACATCCCGACCCCAACTTCATAGGCTTGGCAATACTATTTATTATTATTATACATTTTATTATTATTATTATTATTATTTCCACTGGCATACCCTAACTTATCTAGTTTTGAAAAATATGTATTTACACAAACTTGCGTCTCTGCTTAAACTATTCTTCAATGCAAACTCTCTCTGTTTCTTAATTACAACACGTCTCTGCCACTTTAATTTCAAAACATTGTCGAATTCAGAAACATTAAAATTTAAATTTTTAACCATTCTTAACTTTAAAAATCATATTCCTACTTCAGAAAAATGTTCATTTGGATACCATTTATCTTATGATTAAATAAAATAAATTCTATAAATAAAATGTCCAAATTTACTATGAATCATTTGTAAGTCAGAATTTCCCAATTTTACTTAACTTGTATATATATTTTTCCAAATAACTTTACACTTAATTTAAAAATACCCACTTCCTAAATAAAACTAAATTCTCGTTTATTTACTTAACTTAACAACTTTATTTAAAACCAAATTTCAAATTTTCAAGTTAAGTCATAAATTGAAATTTCACCTTTCCATTTGAAAACAACATTTTCAATTATTTACTCACAAAACACATTCGTTCCACAATTTTTTTTTTCCTTTTTATAATTAATATACACTAAATTTTCTTCACAACTTTATTCACTTAGACATCAATTCAACTATGATTCAAGTTAAATAAAAGTTATTCCAAAATGTTCCATTTCAACCGTCTTTCATTTTATCAATTCAAAGTACATTATTTATTATACCAAACATATCCATTTTTGGAAATAACTTTTATTAAAATTTCTAGGTTAGATTTCAACTCCATATTAAATCAAATTTAATTATTATGTCATTTATCATAAATAAAATCTTTAAATTCACTTTAAAACCAATCATTAACTTACAAAAATTTAACTTATAGAAAACGAAACACCTTTAAAATTTTAAAGCCTTAAGTCAAATTTTTGGTTAAATTACATTAATTTTATTTCAAAAAAACTTAAAAAAATTTATAAAAATATTATAATATATTAACCATGGGCTTGTTCGGGATATAAGCTCGGTTATGAAACTTAGAGGGACGTGATGTGGTGGAGAAGTAGCCGAGCAAGGCAAAAGGGAAACAGAGAACAACAAGAAGAAGAAAGGGAATAACTGGAAGAAGAAAAGAAAAAGACAAAGAAAAACCATTACCCGATTTGAAGCTCTGTACGCAAGAAGGAGATAATACAAGCTATAGGAGATGCAAAGGTATTTGGAATAGCTGGTATATATAAATGAGCTTCAGTTTTTAAAGTGGTCACGGCAGGGGAAAATTTATAAAGTGACGGCATATCTTGATTGAGAAGCAATAAATTTCGTATCAAAACAAAGGAAGGCAGAGAGATTAATTTCAAGTTTCTTCATGTTTGAACGTTATACGAAAATTGTGATAAATGCATGCGTTGATTTCTCTTTCCAGTTCGTTTGAACGCTATATTCTTTTGCTCTCCTTTCCATTTAAAGTTGCGTGATTTCGGTAAGCAAAAGGAGAAAGGCTTTGAACTGGAAAGGCAATGAATAAAATGTTTACAAAGTTTTTTTTTTTGCTTGATAAATGGTTCGAAGATTTGCAAAACAAATTTTTTCCGTGGGAAAGAGAAGAGCATGATCATAGGAACAAAAAATTTATTGCAAAATAAAGGCAGTGGAGATAGAGAGATATAAATGGGAATGTGAAAATTTGAAAGGATAGGAAAGGTTAAATTTGAATGCATGAGTTGATTTTAGGCAAAAGATTTATTGATCCATATAGAATGGTAGATAATGTTCACGTGATATGAATGGTAGATGAGTGAATAACCAGAGAAGTTTCGAATCTGGATACTAAATCTTTGAAGGATATTTAGGCAGATAAGAAGAACAGCAAGAAGATAAAAGATATTTAGAATGAAAAGCTATATACAAATTTTTTTTTTAAAACCAAATAGACAGTTATGGAAAAATAACGTTTGCTATAAAACTGCTGACTGATATTTCAATCCCTATAGATATTTAGACATGATTTTTTTAAAATACGTCAAACTGACGTAATATAAAACACCCAAAATTTATATAAAAATAACGTTTTTAATTTATACATTTTTACGTTACTTATATCATTTCAATTCATGCCCTTTTTAAATGCGAAATTTAACAGTTTGTAAAACACTGAATTTTACAAAGTTATTACTTAACAAACTTAATTGGTTTTCACATATTATATATATATACCCAAAATTCCTTTTATTAAAATTCAAATGGAGTTGTCTTTTAACAAAATTAACCGTTTCACAACTTTAAAACTTTCAGTTTATGTTTAGACTTTTAGGAAATGATTTAATCAAATTAATATGTATATAAATTGGGAAGTAAATTTTACTGGAAAGAGAAAAATAACGGATTAAAATTCTATACGTTTTCTAATATATATATATATATATACGGTATTTATTACCTAAATTTACGCGCCCTTTTTAACGCGTAATTACCTGGTTAATTTACACTAAATATATTAGAAATTCTGACCATGCTGAGACTCGAACTCGTGACCTGTCGTGAATAGCCCAGATGTCTTAACCACCTAAGCTATTAATGTTTTCTTAATTAAAATTTGATTTTGCTAGGAATTAAGTTATTTACCATCTTCGACAAAACCCCAAATTTTCAAATTAAAGTTAATTCTTAACCATGTCAAAATTTCAGAGATCTTATTATTTAATTAAAAATTTGGTCAATTGTTTATTTTTATTTTTATTTTTAATCACTTTAAATAAACCCCAAAGTTTTTAAAAATACAAGTGAAAAATACTTGTTAAAAATTTGGGCTGTTACAGTATTATCTATTAATACTCTTTGCTAGCGTGGGTATAGAGGTGGGGCGTCACAGCTTGGTATCAGAGCTGAGTTCAGAACAAAATATGATAAACACATAATAGAGCACATATTACGATACATCAGAGTGTGATAAGTGATACAAATCTTTGAATCATCGTGTGTCTCTATTCCTTCTACCATCAAAGGTTAGATAGGATTTGGGAATAAGCCTAGGAATGCATTTAAATTCCATAGTATTCCATATTGAATTATCTACCTAGGGAGTAATCTTTACCTTATCTTAACTTTCAGCTTATGGCTGGAAGAGACGGAGGACGACGCTCGGATTCTGGGCAATCCAGTGGCTCACATCCGGACGGCGTCTATATGTCTGCCGATCAGTTTTTAGAGTGGTTTAGGAGCACGCAGCCTCCAGCTCCTACTCGAACATCTCCTCCATGCAAGTCCACCTTCGCACGTTTGTGCAGTGATTTTTCTCATCTTGGAGGGAAACCATTTAAAGGCTCCAAGATTGTTCTTGAGGTCCAAGCTTGGGTTCGCATGTACGAGCATGTTCTCTCTCGCATGGATCTTTCTGACCATGATAGAGATCTTGTAACTTCTAGCTTATTGCAAAAGCGTGCCCTTGATTGGTACGAGCTTCTTTTAGCTGAATTTGATGAGTCTGCTCTTTCTTGGACTCAGTTTCGGGAACGATTCGAACTCAAGTTCGTTCTTGAATCTGAGAAAGTTTTATTGACCCGTCGCTTCCATGAGTTGAAGCAAGGGGAGTCTTCCGTTTCTGAATATGTTGCATCTTTCGAGGCCTTATCTAAGTATGGTCTTAAATTCATTAAAACATCCTATAGGAAGAATTTGAAGTTTGTTTCCGGTCTTAAGAAATATCTTAAGAAATCTTTGATGCTCCAGCTTAAACTTTCCTTTGAGGAGTTGGTTGATTCGGCACTTCATCTCGAAGCCTTCGAGAAGGAGTGTGATTGTGGGAATGATGTTGAGGTTCGCAAGAACGCCAACAAGATGCAGTTTCCATTCGATAAGCGGGAATTTTTCCCTTCCAATAAGAAAAAGCCCGTTGAATCTGATCCTCAGTCTCAGTCTGTTGGAACACCTTCCACTCGGAAGTGTTTCAATTGTGGTTCCCCTGATCATATGATTCGAGCTTGCCCTATGCCTCTCTTCTGTCATTATTGCAAGTAGGAAGGCCATCTTATTTTCACTTGTCCTATTGTTCCGAAAAATCCTTTATCTAGCAAGCTAAAGATAACGGATGCTTCTGGAGGTTCTTCTTGGGGAAAAGGTACATCTCCATTTATTTTGAAAAGGTTCTATTGTATTTCTTGACTATTGTATTCGAGTTCTCTTCGATACGGGGGGCTTCACATTCTTCCGTATCGAAGAAGCTCTTTGTCTTTGGATGTTTCTTGTATGATTACCTCTTTGAGAATTGCGAATCCGAATTAGTGGATCCGCAACGCTCAATTTGCTTGTATCAATGTCGAGATTATTTTATGTGATTTTTCTTTCCGAGCCAACTTGCATGTTATTCGTTACTTAGGCTTCGGAATGGAATTTTTATTTTTTTGAAAGGATTGACTTAATTATTATGAAGTCGTATCCTATATCCCGAGTGGACTATTCATCCTCAACATTTCCAATCTGTTAAACAGATTTTTATTTCTTTGTGATTTCGATTTCAATTTAATCTCATCATTTTATTCTTTAAGCCCTCATGATGAGGAAAGTGTGTTCTCCCATTTATGTATTTTGAGAATTTTCTGCTAATTTTTTCTTGTCTTAGGATTATCACCTAAGCAATCTTTTGAGTAGTGTTAAGGTCTTTTTAAGTCGACCTTACCACCGGTTTTCATTTGGCTACGAGTTGCGGAAGTTAGCACTCCACTTACCGCTCTCCGCACTTGTTGTAATTCTTATGAATAAGTTGTTGTGTCATTCAGTTTGTCCAGCTCATTTCATCCATTTTATGAATCGAGTATTCTGTGAATATCTCGATGATTCCATTTTTAGTATTTATTGGTTTTGGATGGAAATTAGCAATTTAAAATTTTTGTAAATCTTTTTCATAAGATTTATTTATAAGTATAAATGGGATTTTGTTTTTAAAACGAACAAAGAGAATTTTTTGAAAGTTTTTAGAAACATGTTTATCATATAGAAGATGGTTTTGTGATTGTATTGCCCATTGAGTGCTTTAAGAATTCTGGTCGATGCGCTTGATCAACGTTATCGATAGGAATCTCCTAAACGCTTTGATGAGACTATCAGATACAATAAATTGATTTGAAATAGGTAAATTTTTCCAGAAAGATGATTTCGTGAAGGTAATTGCGATTCGAAAGTTTTAACTTTTAAGAAAGAAGATTATTTGTAAGAACTATTTTTGAATACTCTTATTCTTGGGATTCCCGAAGGGAACCAAGACTTTATCTTTTGTACCGATACTAGTCATGTTGGTTTGGATGCCGTTATCTTGCAAAAGAAAACGTGCTATCACTTGTGTTTCTAAACCACTAAAGCTTACCGAGACTAGATATGCTACCTATGATCTAGTGCTCGCGGCTATTGTTTTCGTCTTTTGTATTTTGCATCATTACTTTTGGGTGAGGGATTTTGCTCTTCTCACCAATCACAATTTTGAAATGTTTATTTTCTCATAGGGAACCTAGTGTTGGCTCGAGTTTCTTGCATCTTATGATTTTGACATTCTTTTTATTCCCGAAAGGGGGATCGTGTTGCCAATGCATTTAGTTGTAAGCAACATGTGATTGTTTCCTTGTTGATGTCCGAATGGAATGGTCATTTTACCAAGTTCATCGGACGTTTTGTTGTACTTAATTTTGTTGAGCTTTGGTTCATTTGACGTATTGTTTGTACCACGTCGGTGTTCCAAATTATTTTGAGCTTAGGAATCCATAAAATTCTCTGAGCAATCAAGTTCGGACTTATCCTTTCGTGCACTTTATGGTGAACTTCTTATTCTGTTATTCTTTTGTGTTAGTATGTTTGTGGGAGTTGGGAGAATCACCTACCTCTTGTAGAGTTCTCCTACAATAATAGTTTTCAGCCTAGTGTTGGCATGGCTCCTTTCGAAGCCTTATACGGAAGGCCATGTCAATCACTTTCTTGTTGGTTGGAATCTGGGGAGAAGATTATTCTTGGTCCAGATTTTGTTCGTGATTCTTCCGAGAAAATTGATCTTATCTGGTTGAGAATGAAAGAGGCACAGAGTCGCCAGAAATCCTACGCGGACAACCGTAGGAAGCCTCTCAAGTTCTCGATCGGTGATCTTGCTTTTATTCTTGTTTCTCCTTTGAAAAGGGTTATGCGTTTCAGTGCGACTGGGAAATTGGCTCCTTATTATATAGGACCATTTTCTATTACTGAACGTATTGGCCCTGTGGCTTATAGAGTTTCACTTCCAGCTCATTTATATGATATTTATGACATGTTTCATGTCTCTCAACTTCGGAAGTGTCTTTGGGAGTCGGATTCTGTTATTACTTCTCCTGATTTGCAAAGAGCTTGAGGTCTCACCGGACTTATCTATTGTACAGCAACCTATCCGCGTGCTTGACACGGAGGTGCGACACCTTCGAAACAAGGACGTGCCGCTCGTTAAAGATCAATGGTCCACTAATCCCAATGATTGTACTTGGGAAACCAGAGAATTTGTTGAGTGATCTTATCCGGGTTTTCTTTCTTTGCTTTGAAACGGTGAGTATGTCTTTTCATCTCAAGCTTATCTCTTTTTCTTTTGAATGTTTTATGTATGTAGTTGTTACAAATATCGTCTCTAGGAATTGCGGGGACGCAATTTTTTAAGGAGGGGAGATCTGTAACAACCCGTGTTAACGCTAAAATGTGAACGCTAACACCCCGGTGTGTGAAGTGTAGTTGTGAAAGCACCACCCGATAGATCGGGAAAGAATTACAAGCAGGTAATAGCGGAAAAGCAGTAAACAACAAGAATTTTATAGTGGTTCGGCTTAAGAGTGTAGCCTACGTCCACTCTAAGTACTTTTATTAATAATTTCGTTACAAGCTGATACAATTCTTCTCAAGTACAATATACTTCAAATTACAAGTGATTTGGAACAAGTCTTAAGCTTCAATGTCGATTAAAGTCCTTAAATCCATGTTGAAGATGTGTGGTTTCTTCGTGGAGTTCTTTGATGAATTCCTTTAATCTTGAAAGCTCTAAGTGTTGATGAAGTTCTCAATGCAGCAAGGTAACGGTGTATGAAGAGAATGTGCCAAAAGTCCTTTGAATGTTGGAGATGGGTGCCTATTTATAGAGAGTTCTGATTCTGAAATTTTTGCCAAGTCCTAAACCGTGGCCGACTCAAGTTAAGCCGCAGCCGACTTAAGGTGAGTCGTGACCGGTCTAAGGTCGCCTCCGAGTCAACACCACCTCTTCTCAGTAACATGGCATCGGGCTTATATTAGGTCGTGGATGAGTTAACTTGGTAGGTCGCAAGTCACGGTCCAAATGATAAGTCTTGGATCGTGAACGAGATAACTAGGGAGATGGATCGGTTGTGACTTGGGTCGGCAACTATTCTAGGTCGCCAGCTTGGTAGGGCATTAGATCAGTAACTCGGTCAAGTCACTGAGTCGGTATCTTCTGAGTCTTAGGCCAGTACCCACGTTAGGTCGGCAACTGTTGTAGCCTTAACTCGGTATTTCTCAAGTTGGTATGCCTCTCAATCCTACTAGGTCGGTAACCCTTTGAATCTTAAGTCGGTCTCCCTTGAGTCGCTGTCCCTTCTGAGTCATTAAGTCGGTAACCATTGAGTCGCCATTCATTTTAGGTCGACAGTGAGCTAAGGCTGTTGGGTCGGTATTTATGTTGAGTCGGTAGCCTCGTTGAAGTGTTAAGTCGGCATAACCCTTAGGCCTTAGGTCGGCACCCCCTGTTGAGCCTTAGGTCGGCACCCCCTGTTGAGTTTTACGTCGGCATGCTTCTAACTGTTAGGTCGGAACCTCTTGATGCACTAGATCGGTGAGTCATGGTCAAGGCGGAGTTAACATTTGCCGCTCTAAGTATACGCCTAAATGTTAGGTCGTGTGCTTCGATAGCCCTTAACCCGTCCCCTCTTAGGTCGGTAGGTCGTACGCGACCTAACAGTTAGACCGTATGTGTTGCTCCAAATTTTCCACTGCAGGGTATAAGTTAACTTTCTTCCCCTTTCTTCGTCACTTACTCACTTGCCTAATTCCGCCATTAAAGTATTCTCAAATTCCTAGAAGCAATTTCCTTCCAACTAATCACCGATAACCTCTACCATCCATTGCGTAAGTGATTTTATCCCTCTTTCGATTGTAGATTACTGTCGATTCATGAATCCTGTCGCTCGAACACGAATCGCCTCTTTGCGTGATGCTCCATCAAGAATACCATCGTTTTCGTAATTGATGAAGTTTAGGTTGTTTGAGGTGATCGTTGATACAATGAAGGGGTTTATCGCCTCGGGCTCGATGGTCTTTGATGGCAGGACATCAGATCTGTGACAATTTCAAATTGTTTTATTGGGTTATTGGATTATGTGAATGAAGGCGGCTGCTGATGGAATGGTTATTGGGTTAACGGGTTGAGCGGGGCGAGGTATTGATTCAGATACGACCTGGTGATTTTAGGGGGCTTGGCTTTTGGCTGACCCAATCCTTAAATCGTGGCCGTGCTAACACTTGAGGGAGATCTACCGACCTAACCTTCTCCCGATCTAAGCCTTAAAACTGTGGCCGAGTTAATCCTTGGGGAAATCTGCCGATTTAACCTTCTACTGATTTAACCCTGAACCGCAGCCAAGTTAATCCCTAAGTCGTGGCCGAGCTAAGCCCTTAAACCGTGACCGAGTTGGCTCTTAAACCGCTGCCGAGTTAACACTTAAGCTTTGGGCATGCTGACTTTTTGAGAGCATAGATCCACTTTGAGTTTCTAACTTGAACTGTCAAACTAAGTTGTCTAAATTTTGAATTGCCCCAACTTTAAATTTGCTTGAATCTCGTTGTATTATTTCACAGATCGCATTAACTTATAAGCTGCTAACCTGCTGAAAATAACAAACAAAGAAAACCAAGGCGAAAATACTGCCATTGACTGCCCATGTCAGATGACAGATTAGTCAAGACAAGACAAGCAACTTAATTATATTGCATGAAATGTTTGTGAATCAATCAATTCAAGTTAAACATTAATGCAAAGTATCAATAATCTGAACTGATTTATCTGCATCAACATCTTACTTGCATATTTACGCTTAAAACAATAGTCCCTGAATTTCATAACTAACAAATGCTTGCTAGTTTTCATTCCAGTTATATTTGTTCACTGCTTGATTGATTTTACACAACACTTCACACACTTTAGGAAACGTGCACCTTCATGTTTGAATACCCAGTTGTTTATGTAGAATGACTTCCCACCGAGAAGAAGAAGTGGTAACTCAAGAGGAAGAAACTTTTCCGATAGCTGTTCCCATAGAGAATCCTCCGGAGAGAACCTCGACTATTCTAACTTCGAGAGCGTTTATCCAGCTGCGCACTCAATTTGGCTTTGCTGAAAGTGATGTTCTTCTCCCTGGGCCAAGTGATACTGCTGACAATCCTCCCTATGGTTTTGTTGCAGTCAATCGCCAAATGTGCTTAAGTGGGGCGATTCCTCCTTTTAACGACTTCCTTCGAACTCTTCTCCTTCGGTTGACAATCTCTCCGTTTCAACTTCATCCCAATGGCTATGCCATCTTGACGGGGTTATGTGTTTTGTTTAGAAGAACTCTTGATCGCCTACCGAGTTTTGAAGAAATTCGTTATCTGTGCTCGTTTGCAAAGAGTAAAGATCATCCTTCCCTCATTATTGTGAGAAGTGCCAGAAACCGCAAGCTCATTTCCGATCTTACTGAAAGCGTTCATGGATTTTTGAACCAGTTTTTCTTTGCCCGCTGTCCCCCAGGGTTTTATGCCATCTGGAGAGTAGGAAGTAAGATTAGTGTTTCTATTTTTTCCGTTTTGAAACTTTTTCGAGATCCGAACTTTCAGTTGCTAATTTCATTCTTTGTTCCTTTCAGCACTTCCTCTCCCTTCTAGAGACCCAATTCATAAGCAAGTTTTTGAGAGGTTGAGTGTCGTGGCCATAGAAGAGAGGAGCATAAAATTTCTGTTGAGGGATGAATTTTTACATCAACATGGGCTTCTACACACTTCTCGCTCTATGCATGCTCATGAAGTTCCAACGGAAGTCCCCGATTCTCCGATAAAGACTCATGAATCTTCGCTGGTGATGTGCTCCACTTCTGTTGATGTTGCAGGGCCATCTGGTAAACTTGCCCCGGTTATCGAGGAAGAAGAGCCTCAGGGATCCTCTCACCATTCACAAGAATCTGGTGAAAAGGCTAAGAAATCCAGTCCTGTCAAGCAAAGCAGGGACGATACCTTCGAAGGATTGAGCGACCTCTTCGCTACTTCACAAGAGATCTTCAAAGATGACCCTACTACTGCCGGGATTTCTTCTTCAGTAGTTGAAGCTACTTCTATTTTGCAACAGCCGTCGTCGACTCAAGAGTTGACGTTAACTATTACACCCACAACCACTCCCCAAATAAAGAGTGGTTCGTAGATTAATGCACGTAGTTTGCACAACACACACACTTAGAATTTCTCATCACTTCTATGCACTTATCTTCTTGTACTTTAAAGATTTCTAAAGCTTATTATTTTAATTCCAGATTCTCCTATGGGGCGCAGCGGCTCGTACTATGACGATTTCCAGCGCTACGGGAGGCGTAGCCAGTATGATTACAGGCGTTACCTTCCTTCTTACAGAGAGTCGGATGAAGAGAGGGCTGCCCGAAAGGCTCATGAAAGGAGGACTGAAGAAGAACGTCGTGAAAGAAGGGAGAGAGAAGAGCGCCATGATTCTTGGCAAAAAGGCGATGACTCCCACAAGAGAAAATCTCATGACGATCGAGGAAAAGGTCGCATGGGTGAAGACTTAAGCAAACGAGCCCGTCACAGTGAAAAGCAGGCCTCTACTACTCCTGAGAAAGTTACTACTCCTGCCTCGCTCGACATTCCTTCTAACTCTCCCGCTCTTGGGAAATCAGATATTCAAACGATAATTAGCAGGCCCAAATTTCAAGTTGGACCGGGTCCTGCCACTCTGCAGAGCCGGTTTCCTCAATGGTGCCTTAAGGGAGTGAGGTTCGACCTAGACTTGGTCCCCATTGACAAGTCTGCCATGTTGCGCAATCTTGATGCCGTCAAGCTCGATATTGAGAGGATGTCGAACTGGCAAAAACTTGTTGACGAGCTTCAAAGGGTTAACCGTGCCAACATAGAGGCCATGCTTACTATGGAAAATGATAAGGCCGAATGGCAAAAGGTCGTTGAGCAACACGACACCGAAATGAGGAGCATTGCTTCTTACAACGAGGAGCTTGAAGCAAAAGTCGAGGAATTGAAACATGAGCTTGCTGCTTCCTCTACTTCCTATTCTCAAAAAGAAGAAGTGCTCCTGAAACAAGTGAGAGACGCTCACGCTAGCCAAAGGAATGCCGAAGACAGGCTCGAAGTACAAAAAAGAATCAGTGAAGGCTATGCTACTGATATTGCTGAGCTCCGAAAGAAAAACAACTCCCAGGAGGCGGAGATACAAATGCTTAAGCTTCAGCTTGCCAAAACTGAAAGGGAGCGTGATGAGGCTGTCGCCGACAGAATCGCAGCTGAAGAATCTCATGAGGCGACCAAAAACAGCATCAGCTCAACATTATTCGACTTCTACTTGCACAGCGTTTTGGGACGTGGCAGCCTTGCCTTTCTAGGCCCCAAGTATGAAATCACACTGGCTGAAGTTTGGGAGGAAGCACTTGATATGCTCGGTGGTAAAGGTGCTGGATATGCTGAGTCAGCCCTTGAAGAGCATTATCTTGATGACGAAGCCCGTGCCGCTCTTGCCAAGGGAAAGGAGCAGCTTGCCAGAGCGCGGGCCGGGATGGCGGAAGAGGAGCGTTCTGAAAAAGAAGCACCGCCTACCATCTCTGAACGTCCTCTAGTTTCTCCCGAGGTGGACATTACAGGCCCTAGTGCTCATTTGCCGCCTCCTACAAGAACTGGGGTAATCACCCCTACTGATGAAGAGGCTTTGGAGGACATTGGGGCTCAGAATTATGAGATTGAACTGACGAAGCCAACATCTTCAGGTAATTTCGACATTGGTCCGATTCAGGTGGATTGCCTGCTTATTCCTCAAAAATTTGATGAGCTTCTCGATTACCTCTTGAATCTCGATGAACCCATATCTCCCCTCTTTCGGGAAGACACTAACATTTTCAATTTTTCTTCTTCTGCAGTTGAAACAACAAGTGCCGTGCAGACTTCGCCTTCTCTGGTTATTCCTCCTCCATCTCTTCAGGTGACTCCTCCTTCTGCTTCACAACCTGGGTCACAAGAGGAGAAAATTGAGGCTCTTCATGGTTTGGATGACCCTGTTGCCTCGCAGGAGCAAAAAGATGAGGGACTCGAAGGAGGCGAGATCTCTCCGGAGCGGACTCCTTCTGACGACGTAGTTTTGTCCGCTCTCGTTACTCCGGGGAGTGAGTCTTCTTCGCAGAGAAGAAAGAAGCATGGGACATCGAAGAGGAGGGGGAAGAAAATTATCACCACTGAAGAGGAACCGGAAATTGCGCCAGTTGCACCTCCCTCCCATTCTTCCCTTATGCCTTCAGACCAACCTGAAAGACCCGAAAAACTAACCACTCGGCCGGGTAAAGGGTCTAAAGGCGGCAAGAAGAAATGAAGAGTTGAGCTTTTTGATTCCTTTTTTGTGTAATGGTCGGATGTTGTGCAGGCACCGGCCCCTGCTTTTTTATTTTGAAACCTGTATCTGCAATATCTGCAATTGAATAAAGTGATTCTTTATTTGTACAGACTTTTGTTTGAATTCGAGAATGCATTTATTATTCATTTTTGCATAAGTTCTTTTTTTTTTGCACAAGTTTTATTTATACGATGTTGTGGTGAGCTTGTGGTATGTTGTTTGAGCGTACTTTACCGACATAGTTATACCGCTTTGTATGTAACTATACCATGTTGCCCCTATACCATGAGCTTACTGCAATATCGTATACTTTAAGGGGACTTGCACTCTCGTTTTCTAAAGAATAATTACTTCATTCTCGAGAAGAATTTTCGTAGAGTGCAACTTCCTTCATATAAGTTTCTACGCTTTGTCCTTCGAAGAAATCACTTTCTCTTTTTGCGTATGTATATATTTTGCCAAGTGAATTCTTCTATGTGGCAAAGCGGACCTCTGAATGTACTTTAACCCCCCCTTTTTTTTTTTTGAGGAAGATCATTCTCCGTAATAGGTAAATTACTCTTCCTTTGGAAGTTAAAGTATGCTCTTGATGAGGTTCTTTTTTTTTTTTTTATATATATAGAAAGTTGTACCTCTGAGGAGGGATTTTTCACGTTTCAACACTTGGAAGTTTTATTTCAATCTCGGTGAAACGTGTACCTCCAAAGAGTTATGCCTTAGAAATCCTTTTCACGTTTCAACACTTGGAAGTTTTATTTCAATCTCGGTGAAACGTAGGTTTCCGAAGAGGTCTTTCTTCTTAATTGCGCCTCCGAAGAGGTCTTTATTTTGTTTGCATTTCAACTCTGGTGAAGTGAAATTCCGAAGAGCGGCTGTTACACTTCAACTCCTGGTGAAATGTGCCTCCAAAGAGGTCTTTCTTTTGTTTGCATTTCAACTCTGGTGAAGTGAAATTCCGAAGAGCGGCTGTTACACTTCAACTCCTGGTGAAATGTGCCTCCGAAGAGGTCTTTCTTTTGTTTGCATTTCAACTCTGGTGAAGTGAAATTCCGAAGAGCGGCTGTTACACTTCAACTCCTGGTGAAATGTGCCTCAAAGAGGGTTTTCATCGCCTGGAAGTTACTCTCTCATGGTTGGAGGGTCATGACTCCTCCAATCTTTTTTATTGAGTAGAGAACTTTCTTTTTTGTGGCATATGACCCATTAGAGGTCTTTATCCTCCGAAGAGTTGTGCCTCCGAAGAGGACTTGTGCCGCCAATGATGGTTTTTGGTTGTATTCTTGTCTTCTTGCTTATGCCTTTTCAGCGATCCTTTTTTTTTTCTTTTCAAGTTTTCATTCCCCTTTTCTCGCAAGTAGCTTGTTTAATCCAAGGAAGTGTACTTCATTGTCAGGCAAGTTCGTGAGAACGGGCACTAGCTTCCTAATTGGATGTTTGTTCGTTCAAACAATCTCAATTTATTAGCAAGGGCTCGTTTCTATCGAAATCATAAGCCGTTCAATTGAAGTATTTCCTATCTAGGATTTGAATTCGGGGCCTTTATGACTTGAAATTTGTTTGTTGAATGATGGTGAGAATCACTCGGTCTTATTATGCGCAAGTTTTATTTCCATTGTCTGCAAAAATTTAAATCGACATTTCAGCAATACATTTTATGTACTTTTATATCGAAAATAAAGCAAACATGTAATAATAATAAGGAACACAAGATTTATAGTGGTTCGGCCATGAAATTGGGCCTACGTCCACTTTACATTCTTTCATTATTTACTTGCATCAGTTTTACAATTGCTTTCAATTACAAGAATCATACATCCATAATTCTTTTTACAATGTTTCAACAAAATTTTCAAGTAAAGTATGGACGCAAATGGTTGTTGTTCCATGCCCTTGGAATTTGATCTCCATCAATAGTGGTGAGTTTGAATGTGCCGTCAAGAAGCTTCTGACCTATTACATACGGTCCTTCCCAATTTGGCCCAAACACACCTATCGCGGTCACAATTCTTTTCAAGACTAGATCTCCAATTTCAAAGCTGCGTTGACGAACTTTGGAATTGAAATGTCTAGCTATCCTTTGCTGATGAGCTGCAACTCTGAGGTTAGCTTCATCTCTCTTTTCATCAAGGAGATCCAGCGCTTCAAGTTGTAGCTTTTCATTTTTTGCTTGATTGAAATGGATTCTTCTGTGTGAAGGGACCTCTGTTTCAACCGGGATCATTGCTTCCGATCCGTATGCTAACGAAAAAGGAGTATGCCCAGTTGCAGTTTTGTGAGTAGTTCTGTATGCCCATAGTGCAAGTGGTAGTTTATCGACCCAACCACCTTTTGCTCTTTCGAGTTGCTTTTTGATGGTTGATTTGATGATCTTGTTCACTGCTTCCACTTGCCCGTTTGCCTGCGGATGAGCTACTGCCGAAAAGCTTTTCTGGATTTTGAATCGTTTGCAAAAATCCTGGAATTCCTCGCTTTCAAATTGAGTACCATTGTCTGTGATTATTTTCTGAGGCACACCGTATCTGCATATGATATTCTTGGTCACAAAGCTTATCATTTTCTTAGAAGTGATAGTAGCCAATGGTTCAGCTTCAGCCCATTTAGTAAAGTAATCAACTGCAACAATAGCATATTTAATCCCTGATTTGGCAGTTGGTAGCGGCCCAATGAGATCCATTCCCCAAATCGCAAACGGCCATGGACTGACCATCTGTGTGAGTTTGGTAGAAGGTGCTTTAGGAATTTTGGCAAATCTTTGGCATCTGTCACATTTTCGGGAGTAATCTGCAGCATCTCGATTAATTTCTGGCCAAAAATATCCGTATCGGAGAATTTTCTTTGCTAATGTTTGACCACCTGAATGATCACCACATTCTCCTCCATGCACCTCAGCTAGGATTGTTTTGGACTCTTCCCGGGATACACATCGAAGCAATGGCATTGAGAATCCCCGTCTATACAATCGGCCATCCTGAATTACATAGCGAGAGGCTTTCCTTAGTAGCTTTCGTCTTTCTATCGAATTTTCTGGCAGAGAACCTCTGAGTAGGTAGTCCAGTATTGGAGTCATCCATGACTCTTGTTCTTGAGATACATTCATAATCCAGTCAATATCCATCTCGTCTATACTTGGTGCTGAAAGGACTTCTACAGGGACCAATCCCAATAGTTGAGCTTCACCAGAACTTGAATACTTTGCGAGGGAATCTGCCTTCATATTCTCTTCCCGAGGAATGTGGCTTATTGAATAGTGATCGAGTTCACATAGGAGTTCCCAAGCCTTTGACAAGTAGGAAGGCAAGTTTCCACCTTTTGTTTGAAATTCCATCTTAACTTGGCATACAATAAGCTGAGAATCACTGAAGATCTGTAATGCTCGGATGTTTAGCTCTTTAGCGATTTTCAGACCTGCAATAAGAGCTTCATATTCTGCTTCATTGTTTGTTGAAGGAAATTCCAATCTTAGTGCATAACATAATGATCGACCTTCAGGAGTTTCAAGTACCACTCCGGCTCCGGAACAGTAGTCATTTCTTGCGCCATCAACATACATCTTCCACTGGATTGGGGAATCATTGATCGTTTCATCCTCACCATTATCCTTCTCTGTGAACTCTGCAATGAAATCAGCTAAAGCTTGTCCGTTGATTGCTTTTCGGGGGTGATAGGTGATGTCATATTGATTGAGTTCAATGTTCCATTTTAGAAGGCAACCCGAAGTTTCAGGGCGAAATAGGACTTGCTTTAGGGGTTGATCAGTGAGCACTCTGATAGGATGAGCTTGGAAATATTGCCTCAGTTTCCTTGATGCAACCAGTAGGCAATAGGCGAGTTTTTCCAACTTGGAGTAATTCAGCTCTGCCCAGTGAGTCTTTTGCTGATATAGTAAACCGGATGTTGAATCCTTTTGTCTTCCCGTATCAGCGCTGCACTTAGAGCATGAGATGATACTGCCAAGTATATAAGAAGATCCTCACCATTGCCTGGCCTAGAAAGTATTGGAGGCGTTTCCATATGACGGATCAACTCATCGAAGGCTTTTTGGCATTCGGAAGTCCATTCAAAATTCTTCTTTCCTTTCTTCAGGGCGTCAAAGAATGGGATGCATTTATCAGTGGCTTTGGAAATGAACCGACTCAGGGCGGCGACCTTTCCGTTGAGACTCTGCAATTCCTTTTTCGTTCTAGGAGCTTTAACTTCTTTCAAGGCAGTAATTTGAGCTGGACTAGCCTCAATGCCCCTAGCACTAACAATGAAACCTAAGAACTTTCCGGACTCGACCCCAAATGTACATTTCAGAGGGTTAAGCTTCATTCCGTATTTCCGGAGGACTGCGAACATTTCTGCTAAGTGTTCAATGTGATCTGCTGCTTTCCTGGACTTCACTAACATGTCGTTGACGTAGACTTCCATAGTTTTGCCCAATTGCGGTTTGAACATAGCATTAACCAGTCTTTGGTAGGTTGCCCCTGCATTTTTCAATCCGAAGGGCATAACTCTGTAGCAATAAAGTCCAACATCTGTGATAAAGCTTGTATCCTCCTGATCCGGCTCGTGCATCATGATTTGGTTATAACCGGAGTAGGCATCCATGAAAGATAACAATTCATGTCCCGCAGTTCCGTCTACCAGTTGATCGATCCTGGGTAACGGGAAGCAATCTTTGGGACAGGCCTTGTTTAGATCAGAAAAATCGATACACACTCTCCATTTTCCATTAGCTTTCTTGACCAGCACCGGATTTGAAACCCAATTCGGATATGTAGATTCTTTGATGAAGTTATTTTCCATGAGTCGATCAACTTCTTCTTTTAATGCTGCTGACCTTTCTGGACCTTGGGTTCTTCTTTTCTGTTTAACTGGCGTAAACTTTGGGTCAATATTCAGAGCGTGTACTGCAACTTCTGGAGATATTCCACACATATCGGCATGAGTCCAAGCAAAGACATCCAGATTTGCTTTCAGGAAAGATATCAAGATATTCTGAATTGACACATTAAGCTGTGAACCCACATTCAACACCTTATTTGGGTCCTTCGGGTCAACAGGTACCGGAACCGTCGTTTCCACCGGTACCACTCTATTCTCCCCTGCACTGGCTTTTCTGGGATCCATTTCTTTCCGTGCCCCACTGTGCTCTCCAGTGCAGGGTCCGCCCCGTAATTGCTACAAGGCTGGTTCCTTGATGCGGACTGGGGTTGCCGCATCCTTTCCCATTTCTCTTTTTCTTGACTCTCGCAGCTCTGTCAAATAGCATTCTCGCGCAGCATTTTGATCCCCTTTTATAACTCCTACTCCACTGTCAGTAGGGAATTTAATAGTGAGGCACCATGGGGCTAGGATAGCTTTGAATGCTGCGAGTGTTGGACGGCCAAGAAAAGCATTATAAGCAGAAAACTCATCGACAATCACAAATGTTTGCTTGCGGACCACTTTCCTTTCTGCTTCCCCAAGTTCTACAAGCAGATCGATGGTCCCAATTGGTTGCTTTGGCTCCCCAGTGAAGCCAGCGATTTTCTGTGATGAGGCTTGTACATCGATCATAGGGATTTTCATCTGGTCAAATGTCTTCTTGAAGAGGATATTACATGATGCTCCGCAGTCGATGAGGACTCTTCTGACAATGGCCGGTCCAATACCAGCCGAGATGACCAAGGGATCTAGGGTAGGGGCTTCTATACCTGTGGAATCTCTGGCTCTGAAAACAATATCATCGCTGAAAGTTTTCTGTTGTTTCAGGGGCGTAGTGTCTTCTAAAACAAAGACGTCTTCTTCGGCTGGAGCATATTTCAAAGCCCTGGAATATCTCTCCATCTCACCTCAGCTCTTGCCAGCTGGGTGAGGCCCTCCTGTAATGACATTGATAACGGGCCTTCCAGATTCATGTCCCGTAGCTTTCTCACCTATCCTAGGCTGATGAACAGGAGCCTGTTGCCCTTGACTTGACGATGCAGGATTGTTGCTATTCTTCTTCACAAATTGCTGCAGTTTGTTTTCTCTTAGCAACTCTTCAATTAGATTTTTCAACTGGCGGCATTCATCAGTCTCATGACCGGGTTGATTGTGGAAGCGGCAGAATTTCCCACTCTGTATGGCTTTTTTCCCGGTTCTCAAAGGGATAGGTTTAGGGAAATCGACGGAATCTTTAGTGGCAAGGTAGATGTGCTCCGGCGTATGTGATAATGGAGTATACTCTGATGGCTTGAAGGATCGGGGCTTCTTCAGATTACCCTGTTTCTTCCCATTATTATTCTCCCTTTTTTGCCCCACCGATTCATTCTTGCGTGGAGCGACAGTGTTGTCTTCTGCTTTCTCCAACACCGTCTTTACTGGTAAAGGACGGCTTTCCAAGCGAATGAATTCATCTGCTTTTTTGTAGAACTTTTCGAGAGAGGTTGGCTCCTTCATATTTAACCATTTCCCAAACTCGCTTGACTTATCAATAGCCCTCATCAGATAAGTCAATATCATTCGTGGTTCAGCATTGTCCACCTCAGCCAGTGCTATATTAAAGCGGTTCAAGAAGGATCTGATAGACTCACCAGGATTCTGCTCTAAACTCGACAGTGACATAATGTCCTTGGCCTTCGAAGCATATAGTCTAAACTGCTCCTTGAATTTTCTGGTCAAGTCTGAAAACTGATCGATAGATCGGACTGGCAACTTGGTGAACCATAGTAGAGCCACACCTTCCAGGTATACGGGGAAATATCGACACTTTATTTCGTCAGAGGCTCTGGCACCTGTCATGTGCCAATCATATTTATACAAGAACTCATTCGGATCACTTGTCCCTTTGTAAGCTGGAATAGTCGGAGGGACAAACTTCCTTGGAAATTCCGCCTTCAAGATTTTTTCAGTAAACGGAGTTTTACTTGGGGCGAAACCCCATTCCTTCTCATCTTCAACCCTTTGCATACTTTCTTTCATGATCTGCCGGACCATTCCGGAAAGATATTCCTCATCATGCCGAGTTCTAGATCCACCAGCCTCAGGAACTGCCTGCTCAAAGGGACTAGTAGCCCTTTCAGGAGCATTCCTTTCATTAACATCATGAACGTTGCCAGCATAATTCCTTTCATTACCAGCCGGTTGATTGTTTGCCCCAAGTAAGTCGTTTAACTTATTCAGAATCAGAGCATTCTGGGCACTTTGAACCTCTAATTGTGCATTTTGGGCGTTTATCTGCTGGTTTAGCCCTAGAATCACAGCATCCAACTCCGCTTTCGTAACTCCAACAGACGGAGTGGGTTGATTAGGTACAGGAGAAGCGGAGGTTCCCTCTTGAATGTTTCCAGATCTGACAGATCTACTTTTCCTTCCAGGAGCCATAATCTCAGATAGACTTCTGGTTTTTAAGGAAATTCTTTCTTCAAATCTCTGTGAAGCAATGATGACAGTTTTCCTGAGTTCAATTCTCAGTGAAAGCACCAAAAATGTTAACGCTAAAATGTGAACGCTAACACCCCGGTGTGTGAAGTGTAGTTGTGAAAGCACCACCCGATAGATCGGGAAAGAATTACAAGCAGGTAATAGCGGAAAAGCAGTAAACAACAAGAATTTTATAGTGGTTCGGCTTAAGGGTGTAGCCTACGTCCACTCTAAGTACTTTTATTAATAATTTCGTTACAAGCTGATACAATTCTTCTCAAGTACAATATACTTCAAATTACAAGTGATTTGGAACAAGTCTTAAGCTTCAATGTCGATTAAAGTCCTTAAATCCATGTTGAAGATGTGTGGTTTCTTCGTGGAGTTCTTTGATGAATTCCTCTAATCTTGAAAGCTCTAAGTGTTGATGAAGTTCTCAATGCAGCAAGGTAACGGTGTATGAAGAGAATGTGCCAAAAGTCCTTTGAATGTTGGAGATGGGTGCCTATTTATAGAGAGTTCTGATTCTGAAATTTTTGCCAAGTCCTAAACCGTGGCCGACTCAAGTTAAGCCGCAGCCGACTTAAGGTGAGTCGTGACCGGTCTAAGGTCGCCTCCGAGTCAACACCACCTCTTCTCAGTAACATGGCATCGGGCTTATATTAGGTCGTGGATGAGTTAACTTGGTAGGTCGCAAGTCACGGTCCAAATGATAAGTCATGGATCGTGAACGAGATAACTGGGGAGCTGGATCGGTTGTGACTTGGGTCGGCAACTATTCTAGGTCGCTAGCTTGGTAGGGCATTAGATCAGTAACTCGGTCAAGTCACTGAGTCGGTATCTTCTGAGTCTTAGGCCAGTACCCACGTTAGGTCGGCAACTGTTGTAGCCTTCACTCGGTATTTCTCAAGTTGGTATGCCTCTCAATCCTACTAGGTCGGTAACCCTTTGAATCTTAAGTCGGTCTCCCTTGAGTCGCTGTCCCTTCTGAGTCATTAAGTCGGTAACCATTGAGTCGCCATTCATTTTAGGTCGGAAGTGAGCTAAGGCTGTTGGGTCGGTATTTATGTTGAGTCGGTAGCCTCGTTGAAGTGTTAAGTCGGCATAACCCTTAGGCCTTAGGTCGGCACCCCCTGTTGAGCCTTAGGTCGGCACCCCCTGTTGAGTTTTACGTCGGCATGCTTCTAACTGTTAGGTCGGAACCTCTTGATGCACTAGATCGGTGAGTCATGGTCAAGGCGGAGTTAACAACCCGCATAATTAACGATTATATATTTTAAATGATTTATTTAAATATAGCGTCGTTAGTCGAATTTTGGGTCTGAAATGTTACTTTCTGCAAACGGCCGAATTGGAGCTCGAAACCACTTCCATTGAGTTCAAAACGTCGTTTGCGATCTTTTTGAGTATAATCTTTGATATGTTTGGAGTAAGTTGAATTTTGCTACTTTTTCTAGTTGGGCTTTAGCTTGGGTTCAGCCCCACTTAACCCTCTAACTCAGCCCATCTCCTCCCATTCATTCATTCCTACCCCTCTTCACTTCTAAACTCAAGCTCCAACTGAAATGGGGGAAAGGAAGAGGAAATAGAAACTCCCAAGCCCTAGTTGCTCTTCATAATCCAAATTCTTGCTCCAAATTCAAAGAAAAGGATAGGTAAGCCTCTTATCCATCTTCTCCATCTCTTCTCCTCTTCAATTTCAGAAAATATCCTAAACCTAATTTGGGAAAATATGTGTTTTATGCTTAGATTGAAGCTTGTTGAGTAAGAGTAGAGAGTGGTTGGCCTTGTTCCTTTGCAATTGAGCTTCTTCTTCTTGTTCTTGAGTTAAAAAGGGTGAGTTTTGAACTCACATCTATTTCTCTTGATTTCATGGGTGTTGGCATGAACTCCTAACAAGTATGCATGTGCCATCGTTTAGGATTGGGAAGAAATTGGAATTCATTTGATAAGGGCAGGAACTGCTGGAAAACAGCCTTCGGCCGACCGAGCACACGGCTTCGGTCGACCGACCTGCGGCCCCGAGCCTTATTTTGCTCCCTGCATCTGGCCGGCCGACCGAGCCCTGCAGTCCGGTCGACCAACCTGCTTTGTTTTGCCTGGTTTGTTTATTTTGCATATTTGATTGATTTTTCGGATTTTACCGATTCAAGTTGCTTTTTAGTGGTTGTTATTGCATATTTGGCTTTGATAACTTACTCTTGACTTCATCCACGGGTTTTTATAAAGTAATTTCTCGAATCACGTTTAAAAGCTCGTTTCTCCAATTTACAAATTCTATTTAAAAACACACACTTTCGCACTTCGAGCGAAGTGGAAGGGTGATTAAATGGTTGGGCAAAACACGGACCATGAATCTGTGCGGTTATCCTTTCGATTAATCCCCGACCTATTCGATTGATCGTTTTGACCTTCGGGTTTAGTTTACCAATGATATGAGGTAAATTTGTACTGCTTTGAGTGTGAAAGTGACTGTCGGATAGTAAACCGTTTAGTGCGAACGAGTGGTTATGGGACATACGTTAACACTTTTTGGATTCCTTTTCGAGAGTTGTGACACATTCCGCCAGTTAGTGGTGTCCAGTACTGGGTCTTTGACCTTCACCACTACGGCTTGTCGCCCTATAGTATCGCTCTGATGTTGGCCTTATGTGCCGCATAGGTGATATTGGGTTTGTGCCTTCGGGTTTGTCGCCCTATATAGTTTCGCTCTAATGTTGGCCTTATGTGCCGCATGGGTGATACTTGGGTTTGGAGTCTTCGGGCTCATGGATCCTTGTTTGTACAGTACCGAGCTCGAGCAATTTTATGATGTTTCATTGATATGTATATTCCCTTGGTATCTCCCTTCGGTGTTGGTCTTTTTGAGCCGCATGGAGAATAGCGGTTACCTTGTAGAACTTGTATACCTTATTGGTATTTGTTATTTGCCCTTTTGGCTTGATTTGGGATATTTGTGTCTTTTGTTTCTATATGTTGCCGATGATATGAGGCTTGTTATCATACGATTCATCTTTTGTTCGATGATTGTGTTATCTCCTTTAGAGATATTTGTTATGCTTTGAAACCTTGCAGGGTTATTGTTGTTCAGTTTATCTAACTGATTTGTTATCTAGACTGACCCGTGTATTTTATACTCGGGTCAGACCGAGATGTTTCAGGTTAGGTGCTTTGGACTTAGCCTCTTTTTCTTCCGCATGGACTATTCCGCTGACTCCTTTTTGTCTTAGCTTTTTGTGTAGTCCTTTCTGTTATAACTCTGATATGTATTCTATTGACTCGTCTGTATATCGTGGTTTGCTATACCACTTGACATGTATTATTTTGTATACTCTGCTTTGTATCAGTATATGTGTGTATATGATGGTTTACTGTTCTGTGGTGCATATTGCATTTGAGTTGTTATATTCTGTTCTGATAGATCCTCTAGCCACCTATGGTTTTGTTTTAAGTATTCATTGGATATGTCGATCTGCTTGGTAAGGCAATTGTCGATGCATTCAATAGATAATTAAAGCAAGGCCATAGATGGTCCCTCGTAAACAGCCTTATTCTTCGTGTTAGCAGACGGTATTATCTATTAATACTCTTTGCTTGCGTGGGTATAGAGGTGGGGCGTCACACATCTACAAAGATAATTCTTGCATCAAATTTATTTCACACTATGATTCCATGAAAGCACATTGTATCAACTTTAATGACTTAACATTTGATGTTAAACATTACCATTTGACCGGTGAAATAGTTGAAGCTTGATTATGCCATTATCTTTGTTGATACAACGATGTAAGACGATGTCATTTACTTTCTTCATAACTGGTTACTAGATGATGCATTTCTTCTTGTTCATTTGTGCACTGTAGTTCTTTTGTGCACTGTCGTTCTTTTGTGCACTGTGGTTCTTTAGTGCACTGTGGTTCTTTCGTGCATTGTTCATTATTGCACGTTCATTTAACGTTGGATGTTGCAATTTGCTTTCTTCATCAGTGGTCGTTGGATGATGCCATTCCTTTTGCTCTTCTATGCATTGTAGTTCTTTTGTGCACTGTAGTCCTTTTGTGCATTGTAGCTCTTTTGTGCATTGTAATTCTTTTGTGCATTCTAGGTCTTTTGCACATTGTTCATTCATCGCATGTGCATTTACCAACGGATGATTCTACTTCTTTTGTTCGTCATAATTTGTCGGATGATGCCACTTACTCTTTTCATCAACGATTGTTGGATGATGCCACTTGGTTGGTAGTTCATTAGGTTGCAGCTATGATGCCAAGGTAGTTTCAGTTATGATAAAAAAGAACAACACTAAAGCTAATGATGCACAATAAGCTTTGGTCATGTTTATGTGTGGTATGTTGTTCAAGAAAGAAGATGGTTTTATAAGATTTGAAGATAAAGTTTGGAATCTTGAAGTCAATTAAGCCATTGTAAACTAATTAATGATCTCATTTTGTTTTATCCACTTTCATATTATGGATAAAAACATAAGCTTAAAGTAGATAGTGTTTTAATAAGCTTTGTACAAAAAAATCACATGCAAAGTTAATTATAATTCACCAATCGTTATGTTATTAATAGAAGGCGGTGTTGCATATCAACTACTAATTTCAATCTAAGCTTCTTGTATCATAGGAAATATATGAAAACCCCAAATTAGTAAAAATAAATAAATAAATATTGGTGTCTACTAAATTATAATAAAAATGTGTGGTTGCCGATACATCCAAAAATAAAAGTCAAAACAGGTAGTTACGATGTAAACTGAAATGAAAAATTCTAGAATAAAAAATAGATGTCTCATTTTGTCACATATTTTATCCTCCTAATTTTTTTGATAATATTAGTATTGTTATCGAAACAGTATATTACTACACTATTAGCATTGTGTGCAAATTTGTATATTCGCATATTTCGATTAAAATTTACTATATTTTGATTATAAAAGACATTTATTTTCTTGTCATGGTGTTTGGAACTTACACGATATCAAATGTCTATTTTTTATTTTACCATCTCGAATGTAGGTTTATCGTTTCACATCTCGTTTTCACTAAAACTTAAAGCTAATTGTTGGACGTCATGTATTCGCATTACTATTTAACTGTATTAAAAACCCAAGTCTAGTGTTACCAAAAAAGAAATATTTGTATAGCTCTATGGCATGCAAAAAATTTGTAGTTTGAAATGTATCCACATTTTGATTTTAATTTACATTTTGCATAGATATAACATATTGTCAATATGTCGTTTAAACTGAAGATTTTAGTGTGGTGAAAATTTGATGCTTCTGATATACTAGTGTCCATAGCCAGTTAGATATTGTTGTAGGCTTAAGGCATAATGATCTAAATCAGGGATTAAAACAATCAGAGGTCCTTATTAGTTATTTTGAAACATTGAAAATACAGTCACAGTGCAAGTTTAAATTATAGTGCCTTAAAGATAAAGAATACTCTTTTACAATTACACAGAGTCCGCTTTCATTAATCTAAAATATTATAAACAAAATACAATTACTTTTATAAACAAAATTAGAATTTTGAGGCCGATGAAAATTCAAGGCCCTTTGCGATGACTTTAGTGACATAGGGCTACTATAGGCCATTCCTATGTCAAACATACTTTCGAATAATACCGACTATTTGTAGATAGCAGTAAATGAGACTTGAGAAGAAATGTATAGATGACTATTAAAATATGTAACGTGCAACGAACCATCCATTTGAGAATTTGCATATGCAAAATGATTTTTATATAACAATTTAATAACGTAAATTTTTCTAAAAAATCCATCATTCAAAATTTTTGCATTTTACAAGTTTATCCAACTTTAACCACCCACTACTAGTGTTGCAATAAATTACTATTTTGAAAAATTTTGGTTAAAAATTTCAAAATAAGAATACACAAAAATCCAAACTTCCTACATATATTGAACTGGAAAGGTGAATACATAAAATAAGTTGTATAATAACAAAACAAAACATGTTTGTAACTATTGATCACACATCTTATTAGAAAACAACATATTTGGTTTAAGTAAAGCAGTTTTATTTGAAAATAAATTATATAAGCTTCCTTTAGTAAAATTTAATTAAATTGAGAGGTATGTATAAATTTATTAAATTTATGGAAAAACATTTAGTTTATAAATAAAAATATCGCGGCAATACATTTATGCAAAAAGTTAATCCGAATTATGTTGACCAAACATAAATATTATCTCAATACATAAACATAAGTGAAATAATAGCTCCACGAATAGATTACTATCAGTAGATGTAATAATAAGTTGTAAAATGCTTTTTAAGATATTTAACTTAAACCATCTACAAAGATAATTTTTCATTCAAATTTATTCCATACTATAATACCATGAAAGCACATTGTATCAACTTTAATGACTTAACATTTATGTTAAACATTATCATTTCACCGGTGAAATAGTTTACGCTTGATTATGCCATTTTCTTTGTTGGTACAATGATGTAGGACGATGTCATTTACTTTCTTCATAACTAGTTATTGGATGATGCAATTCTTCTTATTCTTTTGTGCACTGTAGTTCTTTTGTGCACTGTGGTTCCTTTGTGCATTGTGGTTCTTTAGTGCACTGTGGTTCTTTTGTGCATTTTAGTTCTTTCGTACATTGTTCATCCATTGTACGTTCATTTAACGTTGGATGTTGCAATTTTCTTTCTCCGTCAGTGGTCGTTGGATGATGCCATTCCTTTTGCTCTTCTGTGCATTGTAGCTCTTTTGTGCACTGTACTCCTTTTGTGCATTGTAGCTCTCTTGTGCATTGTAGTTCGTTTGTGCATTCTAGGTCTTTTGTACATTGTTCATTCATTGCATATGCATTTACCACCGGATGATTCTTCTTCTTTTGTTCGTCATAATTTGTCAGATGGTGCCAATTACTCTTTTCATCAACGATAGTTGGATGATGCCACTTGGTTGGTAGTTCATTAGGTTGTAGCTTTGATGCCAAGGTAGTTTCAGTTATGATAAAAAAGAACAGCACTAAAGCTAATGATGCACAATATGCTTTGGTCATGTTTATGTGTGGTATGTTGTTCAAGAAAGAAGATGGTTTTTATAAGATTTGAAGATAAAGTTTGGAATCTTGAAGTCAAATAAGCCATTGTAAACTAATTAATGATCTCATTTTGTTTTATCCACTTTCATATTCTGGATAAAAACATAACCTTAAAGTAGATAGTGTTTTAATAAGCTTTCTACAAAAAATAACATGCAAAAGTTAATTATAATTCACTGTGACAGCCCGCAAATCCATACCCCTTTAATCAACACTATTCTACCTCCGTTAACTCAAGTGGCACAGAAATACGAACCATTTAGGGTTAAGAAGAAGAGATAAATGAAGAAGAAACTAAACAAATTAGAATCTCACAGTCGCAGCGGAGTAAAATATAATAGTAAATATAGAACTTTACACAAAATGAAATCTATAATTGTTTTATACATCATATCATCAGAGTATCTCATACATTAAATTACCAATCAGACATACCATACAATCACAGCAGTGGAATATATATATATATATATATATATATAGGCACAGATAATACGTCTCGGGCTCCAGCTCCTCTTCTGCTCCATAGCATCTTGTCCTGAACATATAATACTCGGTCTGACCCGAGCATTATAATGAAATAACACCCGAGTCAGTCAGGGATACCAGCTGATAATAATGCACCCAAATTGATTATTAAAAGTTTCAAAAATCCTTTGAAAACAAAAGCATCTCGTAAGACCACGCCACAAATAAACATGTCCGGTTTTTACCTTACGATAGCTAAAACACTTTTTATAGAAATCCTCTGATATTATAATAGGGTCTATTTACAAATATTTATAAAATAATCGAAATTGTTACATCTATTAAATTCCAGCTGCTAGCCACAAAAGTGGGTAATACAAACAAAACTCGTACAAGGCTCGTAGGGAGAACGGATTTCCAACAATGACTAGGCACTGGGGTACCACCTATCACAGTACGGGGCCTAGATCACCGTACCGAGGACCACGCCCGATCCCCTGCAACACAAGGCCGGACCCATCACTTACTGGACAGTTCCGAATAAGATCACCCCGCGGTTGGCGCGACCAACCGCCCACTAAGCCGAAATAAAAAGGGACATCTAGACAGGGATGTCCTTACTCTCCAGTGGGGGCTACCCACGAAGCCTTGCTGCATATCCCCTGATTTTCAGTCATTCCCATTTGATGAGGCTTGAGGCTAAGCGTTACCTTTTAGAACGTTTCACTTAGAATGCCCATCGCCCACCAGATGATGTTTCGCAAGCATTCATCCATACAAGTCCGTCCCGGGTTCGAACTGAACCGAAGGCACTATTCCTACTACATCCATTTGGAAATATCCAAAGGATTAGCAGCGAATAGCCCTTGCACTTCACTACTCCATCGTCGACTCCGAACACGTTTTTCGCACGAAACGTACAAACCGGATCGAAGTGGTTTTCGAGAAATAAAACTCGATCCCAGTCTCTTCGAAACGATCAACGCATTTGTCCAATATTGATAGTCGGTGATTTAACTATCAATTAATATTCACAAACATCCATCACATAATAAATAATTTTTCACATTATTTATTTGCCTCAAATATCTTTTAAAAGATATATTTTCAAATTTCCAAACTCATTTGAAAACAATTTCAAAACCTCTTCCTTTACCCGGTAAATCCTTTACCATTTATTCCCATTGGAAATAACCAGGTTCAAACAATTTATATTTAAAACTGTTAAACCATTTTATTCTAAAATATACTTTAAAATTCGTAAATTTACTTCTAGTTATTACTCAAAATATAATTTCAAAATGTAAAATAAAACTATTTATTAAATAAGAGATTTGTTAACTAAACTTAAAAGTAGTAGTTTAAAGAATAAATACTGGTTTTCAAATAATTTAAATAATTTATTCTTTAAATAAATCCGTTTTGTAAAATATAATTACTAGTAAACCTCTTAAATAATCATACCATAACTAAATTTATTTCTTATTTTTAAAGGAGAATTTCTTAAAACACTTCCTTGAAACAAATTTTACTTAACCTTTAAAACCTGATTTTATTCACGAACTCGGTTTTTCCCGGGAAAACATTTTCATTCAAACAACCCAAAGAATCTTCCATATAGATTCCTCCCGATCTATTTCAACTCAAATTTATGTCAGTTATCGTAAATTTATTTCCAAGCTTACAAATAAACTCCTTTTGAAGTTTAAGCACTTTTCCCGTTTCCGAAATTTCAGTTTGTTAAAGTATGTTTTTAATACATTTTTAAATAAAACATTTGGAGATTACTTCAATGGAAATCATACTTCCAAATTTCTTAAATAAAACTCCCATAGTGTAAAATTGTATTTAAGAATATTTTTATATATATTTCAGATAGTTATATTTTAATTTCCAGCAATTTATACTTCCAAAGTTATCAACTGACAAAATGTCCATTTCGCTAATAATTCCAAATTTTACCAAATTTTTATTTTTACTTTTATCCAAACCAGATTCCAAATTTTATTCTTTAAATTCTTATTTATCAATTTCCTTTATTTCTTTCAAAACTAAATTTATTCTTCATATAAGTAAAATTATGAGTTTATGATTTATCCAACAATATCACGGCACAATTAAATTTCAAATTTATCAATCACAACATATAAACAGACATCATCATCAATTATAAAAATAATTACTACATCGTGAGGAATCCAGTTGGATCCCTCCAACCTGTTTTCCCTGCATCACAAATATTAGCACATCATGTATATAAATATCAATCCAGACTGATAACAACAATTATATTCAACCAATCACACAGATATTTAAATATTAACTATAAATCAACTAATACCCCGGATGTGAGTGTGATTAACTCACCTTGAGTTTCGGCGAGCGTTCGAAATTTAAATTAACCCGAACGACGTTCGATTTTAACTCAAATTTCTACTTGCTCGGAATGATTCCCGAACTGCACCACTGTGTAATGCTCGTCGTTGCGATCTCGGCGTCGCAATTTTTGCTGAAATCTGATTACATATGAAATAGATATGAATTTTTTAAGTTTCAATTTGAATTTTAAACAAATTTCTTTTATTTTATTTACCATATGAAATCCTGGCCGCTAGATCTATAACCTAAATCAAGGCCACAAAGTACTTCTTCCTCACGCAAGCATCGGGATGAATTCGAAAGGAAACAAACCCATCACGCCATCAATTCACGACCACCCACGCTCGTTGGAAAGTCGATCCAATGCCACCCTCTCGAGCGTCAAACTCTATCCATAGCCGAAGCCACCTCGAACTTGGCGGCCTCAAGCTCCCTAAAATTGAGCACAAACGTACGAATATCGCGACCTTCAAAGCGCGATTTCCGACAAACCACTCAGCAATAAACGATCATACCCGTTGGCATTGAAGAGCTTCTCGAGAGCTTCAACTTCCATGTTGAAGATTTTCGCAAATAATCGCTGGATTGATCGAAAATGGAGGTGAAGCATGGAGGAACGTCGGCCATTGAATAAAAACTGCGGCGCTCATGTTGTTTCTAGGGTTTTAAGAAATTTTAATATATATATATATATATATATATATATATATATATATATATATATATTATTAATTATTATTTTAATCCCGTTCCAATCAATTTACCACTTACGCAAACGGACTCCAATTCTCACGTACCAACAGGCGTTCCTATGGTTTTTCCACGTTCCGGACACAATGGAACAGGTTTCATAAGCTAATTCGGTCATATGTGCGGGTTACGAAATTAAACGATCAATTTAAATTTAAATCGGTTAAATCGATTCCTATGCGTTTTGAGCTGCCACGGTCAAATAACAACTCCGATTGCTACGAAAATTGAAATCCGATAATAACTAACTATTACGGATCCAATGGAACTTGTTTCGTCAAATTCCGAGACTGTGCCCCGGAAGGCTATTTTAACTCGTCTATTAAATCGGGCGATTTCCATAATTGTCGAAACCGCTTAAAAATTTACTTTTAAAATTTTATTAACTTAAGAATAAATCATATAAAATTATAATCACATTAAAAAAAATCATTCTGGCTCATTCCAGACCAAAATCTGATTAATTGGATTTTAATAATATTAAATTCATTTTTAATTTAATATAAAATCCCCAATAATAACTTATTAACCTTTAGATTCATCTAAAAAATCCAACAACGCTTTTAATGACCAAATAGACTTCAAATAAATTTTAGAACTCATTTCCATATCTAATTATCTTCATATTCACAATTTATCCCGATTCAATATTTAATTATTACTATTTAAATTCCATTGGATTACCATATTTGGAATTATAAGTAATTTATTTCACCCAATTCTTTTTATTTTAAAGCCAATTCATAACATCCATTGAACATTTAAAATGAATTAAATGTTCAAAATTCAATGCCCAAAATTTTGGGATGTTACATTCCTCCCCCCTTATAAAAATTTCGTCCTCGAAATTTGCTATGGTAGAACATACTCTCAAACTTATTTACTTACCCAATTTGCTTAGTTAAAAGCTTATATACACTTCCCAAAACCCTTTAGATCAAATCCAAACTCACTTGAGTTATTTATAATCAAAAGCTTTTGTTTCAACCTTTTCCTAAAACAACTTTCCAAGTAAATTTTCAAATTTCAAATTCCCAAAAAATTTCTAACTCCCAAAATTTACAAAAAATTTGGCAGTCTCCCCTGCATGGAGGAGCTTTCGCGATATCGCGATACATACAAATATATATACATCGACCCACACGGTCGGAAACCAAAATATATCACAATATATATATATATATATATCATTTTCCTAATTATATTTGCGTAGGCGTACCTTTTTAGCAAATTTTAATAGCGAGCGACTAATATAACACATATACGCGCTCCAACTCTCTCGAATGCCTTCCGTACCTGTACATACTCAACAAACTCATCAGTTTTCAAAGATATGAACATTTTAACAACATTTCCAACATAAATGTAAGCCAACATATCATTTACATCCCAAACAACACTTTGCATAATTTCATAAGTAAATCATATTTTAAAGCATATACAAAGTTCCTTTTCTAATGCCAAACTCCAAGTTATTTCACACAAATGGGTTAAATACAAGTTTACCATTCTCAATTCATAATTACTATCACCAATTCATTTCTATTTCAATATGCTTAACATATGCCTTACTTACATTTCTTTATTTTAACTTACATTCCCAATTTGATTTACAATCAAATTTTATTTTAAACTTGAAACATTTGCATTTCTTATATGATCCATTTCCATTCATATGCAAAATCACTTAATAACATTTCAATCCATTCCAATTAATTCTAAACTAATTCAGTTGCTGTTTAAACAACTAAATTTTGAATACGACAAAACAACCCATTCTTATGCAAATTTTAGGTTATCCAAGCAAGTGACCATCACTTAAGCTTATAACCATTAAAATTAATTCTAGTTTAAATTTATATTAATTTTATTCACAGCCCAAATATTCTTAATTCCTTGCAATTTTTAAATCAAATCCTTATTCTCATCTTTCAAATTTATTATCCATCTTAAGTTTATTTTTATTATTCTTATTATTATTCTTTTTAAACCAAGTCTTGATTTTCATATTTCAAATCCATTTTTCAACTTAAGTTTACTTTTATCATACCATCTTGGATTTATTTACAACTCTTATATCCATATCACAAAATTAATTAAAACCATTCCACTTGCAATTTAATTTAATTATCTAAACAAAATCTATCCAAGACAACATTATAAGCTCAATCACAAATATTTTCATTTTCTTCTTCTAAATCAAATTTTATTTTCATTTGATTCTCATCCAAATCAAATTCCAATCCATTTACAAATTGTAATTCACTTTGCTTATCTATTCAATCCATTTTTAGATTTATTTTATTAGCAAAGAAACCACTTTAAATTATTTCCTTCCGTTGAATTTATTTACAATTCAAACTATCACCATTATAATTTACTTCCATTTTTCATCTACACTTCAATATTTGTTACCACAAATTTAAATCCCATGCCACAATTGGATTTTTATTTATTTTCCAAATTTTGACCAAACTATCGAAATTCTATTCATTTCAATACAAATTCCATTAACTTGTAATTCAATTTAGTCAATAACCTAATCCATATTAGGTTTTAATTTGCTTCCTCAATTCACCCTGATTTTATTTATAATATGACCATTTTCATTCACACTCTCAACTTTTTATTGCCAAAACTAAATCCCATACTAGAACTGGGTTTTTCATTATTCTTTTCAAACTTTGCTTATCAAACCACCAAAATTCCACCCAGGCCAAGACAATTTCATTAAATTTAGTTTACACTAAATTCATCTTCAAGCTTCTTTTATTTAATTCAACTTATACTAAATTCTTTCCCAAATTTATTTCAAGTCCACCTAAGTTTTTATTTAGCCAACTTGAATTCATTTCATTTTCTTTACCACCTTAAATAAGGATTTAATTCCATTCATATTTATGCACAACACAATTGAATTTTGTTTTTAATTAAATCCAAGTCCATCCCAATTCCACTCGATTGAATTTAAATCCAATTCAATGTAATTTTAATTTTCCATATACAAGTTCAAAACTTATTTACTAACTCAAGTTCATTCACTTCTTTTATACCTCACTTTGCCTTATCTAAATTCACATTCCATTTTACTTGGCTTTACAATCCAATTCTTTATTCTTCGCAAATTTTAAATCCACCAATTTTAGATTATAAGCATAACACTTAATAACTTAAGAATATGAATTTCTTTATGCAATTATAAGCAATTTACATTTCACCTTTATATTTAATTTAATTTAATTCCAATTCATTTTGATTTAATTCAATTTCAAATTCACAATTTTATTTAACTTATCTTAAGTTAAATTCAAAAATATTCCATTCACCTTCATATGCTCAAACTTTATCTAATCCCAGGATAAAAGTTCATTTTCCTTCCTTATTAATATTAACCTCATATTATAAGTATAATACTTAATAGCTCATGGATACCATTCATTACACAATGACCTACAATTTCAAAGCCAACTCACATTTTAATTTAGCCCAAATCCATTTAATTCTAAGCTTAATTTATTTAACTTATCCAAGTTAATTCGAAATTTTCTATTTACTTCAATATATTTTATTCACTTCCAATTACTCAAGTTAAATTTTAATTCCAAGATTAAAGTTTTCATTTCTTCCTTCTTATTAATATTAACTTCACTTAATAAGTTCAATAGTTAATTCATTTTAAATTTTACACATTATTTAAATTGAACTTTCCCAGAATTCAATTTACCCGGTTTTATTACAAAACCATTTTGAAATGTTAAATACATACCTATGTGGTATACCCAATCAAATCAAATTCCCAGATTTCCAAAACAACTTGTTTATACCAAAACAAACTTCCTCCCTTGAAATTTCCAAAACAACTGGTATACCCAACAAATCCAAACAATACCATAATCAAGTACTAGGGAAGCAATCCATCACTTTAGAAACTCGAAAATGAATTCTAATGATGTGGCCAGCATCATCAGGATTATTTTCCAGCGACTGGAGTGAGTTCAGTGCTTCTTTACTTTCCTACATTCATTTCAAACAGTTTCCATTCGAAAATACTTTCCGAAACAATATTTCATTATTTCCTTCTAATGCTTTGGAAAACATTTCCAAACATTCCCAAGATGTCAAATTTCTCAAATCATTGTTTTAATCCATTTAAACCCTTTATAATTTTCCCGGGATCAAAATTCTGGTTTAACTCAAATTTTAAATTCACTTCTTCTTATTTACAACATATTAAATTAATTCTATTTGGTCATAAACCATTTTAATATGTTATATTCTTAGTAGCTTATATCATTACAAATTTTGATCAAATTCAAGGTTCTTACTTAATTATGGTATTAACAACCAACAAACACCCAATATATAATAAGCTAGAAAACCATTTCTTTTATATCAAAATATAATTTTGGGTAAAATTATTTCATTTACCCACTTTAAAAACAATACTATGTCGGTTTATCTTGTTTAAGAGTTTAGAAACCCCTATCAATGCGGTTGTACTTCCCGTATCGACCAGAATTCATAAACACTCAACCGATAAGTCAACACAGTACAAAACAATTTTATATCCACTAACAAGTACGCTCTCATTGCTATTAATACACTCAACTCATTATAGAGTACTATTGACTATGTTTAATGAGTAATTTCCCCACCAAAGCCTAGGTTGTCGCCAACCTATGCTCTGATACCAAGTGTGACAGCCCGCAAATCCGTACCCCTTGAATCAACACTATTCTACCTCCGTTAACTCAAGTGGCACAGAAATACGAACCATTTAGGGTTAAGAAGAAGAGATAGATGAAGAAGAAACTAAACAAATCAGAATCTCACAATCGCAGCGGAGTAAAATATAATAGTAAATATAGAACTTTACAAAAAATGAAATCTATAACTATTTTATACATCATATCATCAGAGTATCTCATACATTAAATTACCAATCAGACATACTATACAATCACAGCAGCGTAATATATATATAGGTACAGATAATACGTCTCGGGCTCCAGCTCCTCTTCTGCTCCATGGCATCCTGTCCTGAACATATAATACTCGGTCTGACCCGAGCATTATAATGAAATAACACCCGAGTCAGTCTGAGATACCAGCTGATAATAATGCACCCAAATTGATTATTAAAGTTTCAAAAATCCTTTGAAAACAAAAGCATCTCGTAAGACCACGCCACAAATAAACATGTCGGGTTTTTACCTTACAATAGCTAAAACACTTTTTATAGAAATCCTATGATATTATAATAGGGTCTATTTACAAATATTTATAAAATAGCCGAAATTGTTACATCTATTAAATTCCAGATACTAGCCACAAAAGTGGGTAATACAAACAAAACTCGTACAAGGCTCGTAGGGGAATGGATTTCCAACAATGACTAGGCAATGGGGTACCACCTGTCACAGTACGGGGCCTAGATCACTGTACCGAGGACCACGCCCGATCCCCTGTAACACAAGGTCGGACCCATCCCTTATTGGACAGTTCCGAATAAGATCACCCTGCGGTTGGCGTGACCAATCGCCCACTAAGCCGAAATAAAAAGGGACATCGAGACAGGGATGACCTTACTCTCCAGTGGGGGTTACCCACGAAGCCTTGCTGCATATCCCCTGATTTTCAGTTATTCCCATTTGATGGGGCTTGAGGCTAAGCGTTACCTTTTTGAACATTTCACTTGGAATGCCCATCGCCCACCTGACGATGTTTCGCAAGCATTCATCCATACAAGTCCGTCCCGGGTTCGAACGGAACCGAAGGCACTATTCCTACTACATCCATTTGGAAATATCCTCAGGATTAGTAGCGAATAGCCCTTGCACTTCACTGCTCCATCGTCGACTCCGAAAACGTTTTTCGCACGAAATGTACAAACCGGATCGAAGTGGTTTTCGGGAAATAAATCTCGATCCCGGTCTCTTCGAAACGATCAACGCATTTGTCCAATATTGATAGTCAGTGATTTAACTATCAATTAATATTCACAAACATCCATCACACAATAAATAATTTTTCACATTATTTATTTGCCTCAAATATCTTTTAGAAGATATATTTTCAAATTTCCAAACTCATTTGAAAACAATTTTCAAAACCTCTTCCTTTACCCGGTAAATCCTTTACCATTTATTCCCATTGGAAATAACCAAGTTCAAACAATTTAGATTTAAAACTGTTAAACCATTTTATTCTGAAATATACTTTAAAATTCGTAAATTTACTTCTAGTTATTACTCAAAATATAATTTCAAAAATGTAAAATTGAACTGTTTATTAAATAAGAGATTTGTTAACTAAACATAAAAGTAGTAGTTTAAAGAATAAATACTGGTTTTTAAATAATTTAAATAATTTATTCTTTAAATAAATCCGTTTTATAAAATATAATTACTAGTAAACCTCTTATATAATCATACAGTAACTAAATTTATTTCTTATTTTTAAAGAAGAATTTCTTAAAACACTTCCTTGAAACAAATTTTACTTAACCTTTAAAACCTGATTTTAGACACGAACTCGGTTTTTCCCTGGAACACATTTTCATTCAAACAACCCAAAGAATCTTCCATATAGATTCCGCCCGATCTATTTCAACTCAAATTTATGTTAGTTATCGTAAATTTATTTCCAAGCTTACAAATAAACTCCCTTTGAAGTTTAAGCACTTTTCCCGTTTCGGGAATTTCAGTTTGTTAAAGTATATTTTTAATACATTTTTAAATAAAACATTTGGAGATTACTTCAATGGAAATCATACTTACAAATTTCTTAAATAAAACTCCCATAGTGTAAAATTGTATTTCAGAATATTTTTATACATATTTCAAATAGTTATATTTTAATTTCTAGCAATTTATACTTCCACAGTTATCAACTGACAAAATGTCCTCTTCGTTAATAATACCAAATTTTACCAAATTTTGATTTTGATTTTTATCCAAACCAGATTCCAAATGTTATTCTTTAAATTCTTATTTATCAATTTCCTTTATTTCTTTTAAAACCCAATTTATTCTACATATAATTAAAATTCTGAGTTTATAATTTATCCAACAATATCACGGGACAATTAAATTTCAAATTTATCTATCACAACATATAAACAGACATCATCATCAATTATAAAAGTAATTGCTACATCGTGAGGAATCCAGTTGGATCCCTCCAACCTGTTTTCCCTACATCACAAATATTAGCACATCACGTATATAAATATCAATCCAGACTGATAACAATAATTATATTCAACCAATCACACAGATATTTAAATATTAATTATAAATCAACTAATATCCCAGATGTGAGTGAGATTAACTCACCTTGAGTTTCGGCGAGCGTTCGAAATTTAAATTAACCCGAACGACGTTCGATTTTAACTCAAATTTCTACTTGCCCGGAATGATTCCCGAACTGCACCACTGTGTAGTGCTCGTCGTTGCGATCTCGGCGCTACAATTTTTGCTGAAATCTGATTACATATGAAATAGATATGAATTTTATAAGTTTCAATTTGAATTTTAAACAAATTTATTTTATTTTATTTACCATATGAAATCCTGACCGCTAGATCTATAACCTAAATCAAGGCCACACAATACTTCTTCCTCCCACAAGCATCAGGATGAATTCCAATGGAAACAAACCCATCACGCCATCAATTCGCGACCACCCACGATCTATGGAAAGTCGATCCAATGCCACCCTCTCGAGCGTCGAGACAAACTCTATCCATAGCCGAAGCCACCTCGAACTTGGCAGCCTCAAGCTCCCTGAAATCGAGCACAAACGTACTAATATCGCGACCTTCAAAGCGCGATTTCCGGCAAACCACTCAGCAATAAACGATCATACCCGTTGGTATTGAAGAGCTTCTCGAGAGCTTCAACTTCCATGTTGAAGATTTTCGCAAATAATCGCTGGATTGATCGGAAATGGAGGTGAAGCATGGAGGAACGTTGGCCATTGAATAAAAACTGCAGCGCTCACGTTGTTTCTAGGGTTTTAAGAAATTTTAATATATATATATATATATATATATATATATATTATTTATTATTTTAATCCCGTTCCAATCAATTTACCACTTACGCAAACGGACTCCAATTCTCACGTACCACCAGCTGTTCCTAGGGTTTTTCCGCGTTCCGGGCACAATGGAGTAGGTTTCATAAGCTAATTTGGTTATATGTGCGAGTTACGAAATTAAACGATCAATTTAAATTTAAATCGGTTAAATCGATTCCTATGCGTTTTGAGCTGCCACGGTCAAACGACAACTCCGATTGCTAGGAAAATTGAAATCTGATAATAACTAACTATTACGGATCCAATGGAACTAGTTTCGTCGAATTCCGAGACTGTGCCCCGGAAGGCTATTTTAACTCGTCAATTAAATCGGGCGATTTCCATAATTGTCGAAACCGCTTAAAAATTTATTTTTAAAATTTTATTAACTTAACAATAAATCATATAAAATTTATAATCACATTAAAAAATCATTCTGGCTCATTCCAGACCAAAATCTGATTAATTGGATTTTAATAATATTAAATTCATTTTTAATTTAATATAAAATCCCCAATAATAGCTTATTAACCTTTAGATCCATCTAAAAAATCCAAGAACGCTTTTAATGACCAAATAGACTTAAAATAAATTTTAGAACTCATTTCCATATCCAATTATCTTCATATTCACAATTTATCCCGATTCAATATTTAACTATTACTATTTAAATTCCAATTGGATTACCATATTTGGAATTATAAGTAATTTGTTTATTTCACCCAATTCTTTTTATTTTAAAGCCAATTCAAAACCTTCATTGAACATTTAAAATGAAAAATGTTCAAAATTCAATGCCCAAAATTCTGGGATGTTACATTCACCGATCGTTATGTTAATAATAGAAGGTGGTGTTGCGTATCAACTACTAATTTCAATCTAAGCTTCTTGTATCATAGGAAATATATTAAAAACCCAAATTAGTATAAAAAAATTAAAAAAGTATTGGTGTCTACTAAATTATAATAAAAATGTGTGATCGCCGATACATCCAAAAATAAAAGTCAAAACAGGTAGTTAAGATGTAAACTGAAATGAAAAATTCTAGAATAAAAAATAGATGTCTCATTTTCTCATATAATTTATCCTCCTAAAATTTTTGATAATATTAGTATTGTTATTGTAACAGTATATTACTACACTATTACCGTGTATGTGTGCAAAAATGTATATTCGCATATTTCGTTAAAATTTACTATATTTTGATTATAAAAGACGTTTATTTTCTTGGTATGGTGTTTGCAACTTACACAATATTAAATGTCTATTTTTATTTTACCACCTCAAATGTTGGTTTATCGTTTCACATCTCGTTTTCACCAAAACTTAAAGTTAATTGTTGGACGTCATGTATTCGCATTACTATTTAACTGTATTAAAAACCCAAGTCTAGTGTTACCAACAAAGAGTTATTTGTATAACTCTATGGCATGCCAAAAAAATTTAGTATCAAATGTATCCACAATTTGATTTTTATTTACATTTTACATAGATATAACATGTTGTCAATATGTCATTAAAACTGAAGATTTTAGCGTGGTGAAAATTAGATGCTTCTGATAAACTAGTGTCCAAAGCCAGTCAGATATTGTTGTAGGCTTAAGGCATAATGATCTAAATCAGGGATTAAAACAATCAGAGGTCCTTATTAGTTATTTTGAAACATTGAAAATACATCCACAATACAAGTTTAAATTATAGTGGCTTAAAAATAAAGCAAACTCTTTTACAATTACACAGAGTCCGCTTTCATTAATCTAAAATATGACCGATTTCATTTATAAACAAAATACAATTACTTTTATAAACAAAATTAGAATTTTGAGGCCGATGAAAATTCAAGGCCCCTGGATATGACTTTATTGACATAGGGCTACTATCGGCCATTCCAATATCAAACATAGTTTCGAATAATACCGACTATTTGTAAATTGCAGTAAATGAGATTTGAGAAGAAATGTGTAGATGACTATTAAAATAAGTAACGTGCAACGAACCATCCATTTGAGAATTTGCATATGCAAATTGATTTTTAAATAACAATTTAATAACATAATCTTTCTAAAAAATCCATCATTCAAAAGTTTTGCGTTGTGCAAGTTTATCCAACTCTAACCATCCACTACTAGTGTTGCAATAAATTACTATTTTGAGAAATTTTGGTTAAAAATTAGAAAATATAATACACAAAAATCCAAACTTCCTACCTATATTAAACTGGAAAAGTGAATACATAGCTTAAAATAAGTTGTATAATAACAAAACAAAACATGTTTGTAACTATTGATCACACATCTTATTAGAAAATAATATATTTGGTTTAAGTAAAGCAGTTTTATTGGAAAATAAATTATGTATGCTTCCTTTACTAAAATTTACTTAAATTGAGAGGTTTGTAAAAAATTATTAAATTTATGGAAAAACATTTAGTTTATAAATATAAATATCGTGGCAATACATTTATGTAAAAATTTAATCCGAATTATGCTGACCAAACATAAATATTATCTCAATATATAAACATTAGTGAAATAATAGCTCCACGAATAGATTACTATCAGAAGATGTAATAATAAGTTGTAAAATGCTTTTTAAGATATTTAACTCAAACCATCTACAAAGATAATTCTTCCATCAAATTTATTTCATACTATAATACAACGAAAAAAATTGTATCAACTTTAATGACTTAACATTTGATGTTAAACATTATCATTTCACTGGTGAAATAATTGAAGCTTGATTATGCCATTTTCTTTGTTGACACAACGATGTAGGACGATATTTACTTTCTTCATAACTGGTTATTGGATGATGCATTTCTTCTTGTTCTTTTGTGCACTGTAGTTCTTTTGTGCACTGTGGTTCCTTTGTGCATTGTGGTTCTTTAGTGCACTGTGGTTCTTTTGTGCATTTTAGTTCTTTCGTACATTGTTCAACATTGTACGTTCGTTTAACGTTGGATGTTGCAATTTTCTTTCTCCATCAGTGGTCGTTGGATGATGGCATTCTTTTTTCTCTTCTATGCAATGTAGCACTTTTGTGCACTGTAGTCCTTTTGTGCATTGTAGCTCTTTTGTGCATTGTAGTTCTTTTGTGCATTCTAGGTCTTTTTTACATTGTTCATTCATCGCATGTGCATTTACCACCAAATGATTCCACTTCTTTTGTTCGTCATAATTTGTCGGGTAGTGCCAATTAATCTTTTCATCAACGATTGTTGGATGATGCCACTTAGTTGGTAGTTCATTAGGTTGTAGCTTTGATGCCAAGGTAGTTTCAGTTATGATATAAAAGAACAGAACTAAGGCTAATGATGCACAATATGCTTTGGTCATGTTTATGTGTGGTATGTTGTTCAAGAAAGAAGATGGTTTTTATAAGATTTGAAGATAAAGTTTGGAATCTTGAAGTCAATTAAGCCATTGTAAACTAATTAATGATCTCATTTTGTTTTATCCACTTTCATATTCTGGATAAAAACATAACCTTAAAGTAGATAGTGTTTTAATAAGCTTTCTACAAAAAAATAACATGCAAAAGTTAATTATAATTCACCAATTGTTATGTTAATAATAGAAGGCGGTGTTGTGTATCAACTACTAATTTCAATCTAAGCTTATTGTATAATAGGAAATATATGAAAAACCTAAATTAGTAAAGAAAAATTAAATAAATATTGGGGTCTACTAAATTATAATAAAAAAGGGTGATTACCGGTACATCCAAAAATTAAAGTCAAAACAGGTAGTTACGATGTAAACTGAAATGAAAAATTCTAGAATAGAAAATAGATGTCTTATTTTGTCATATAATTTATCCTCCTAAAATTTTTGATAATATTAGTATTGTTATTGTAACAGTATATTACTACACTATTAGCATGTGTGTGCAAATGTGTATATTCGCATATTTCGTTAAAATTTACTATATTTTGATTATAAAAGACGTTTATTTTCTTGTTATGGTGTTTGGAACTTACACAATATTAAATGTCTATTTTTTATTTTACCACCTCAAATGTAGGTTTATCGTTTCACATCTCGTTTTCACTATAACTTAAAGTTAATTGTTGGACGTCATGTATTCGCATTATTATTTAACTGTATTAAAAACCCAAGTCTAGTGTTACCAGCAAAGAGATATTTGTATAACTCTATGGCATGCAAAAAAAATTTTGTTTGAAATGTATCCACAATTTGATTTTTATTTACATTTTGCATAGATATAACATATTGTCATTATGTCGTTAAAACTGAAGATTTTAGTGTGGTGAAAATTAGACGCTTCTGATATACTAGTGTCCAAAGCCAGTTGTTAACTCCCTTCTGTAAGAGACATAAGGAAAATGTAACGACCTAACCAATTCAAGAACCTAGCGACCTAAAAGGCTACGACTTAAAAATGGCTCGACCTAAAAAGGAGAACGACCTAAAAATGCTTCGCGACCTAAAGGAGGCCGCGACCTATGAAGCTCCGCGACCTAACAGAGAGCTGCGACTTAAGGAAGGCTGCGACTCAGAAGATGTTTTGACCTATCAAGCTTCGCGACCTAACAGAGAGCTGTGACCTAAGAAGTAGGACGACCTAAGAGTGAATGCGACCTAAAAACGGTCTCGACCTATGGAACTCCGCGACCTAGGAATACTTCGCGACCTAAGGGAAGTCGCGACGTAAAGACTCCAGTTATAACTATAAGAAAAGTACTCACGACCTAGGATAGGTCGCTAACGACCTAAATGCCTGAGTAAAGAAGTTACCTATACTGTGCCGCAGGGGGTAGGTCGCTCGCGACCTAGGACTTGTACAAATCAGCATGTGTATTCTTGCAGAGGGAGGACAATGCATCCTAGGTTAGGGACAACCGCGACCTAAGTTAGGTCGGTCTCAACCTACGACCTAACTCCTAGCAAAGCCTATAAATACACCCCGAGTTCCAACTAGAAAGGGACTTTTTGGCTCATTCATTTCAAGCGTCGTTACTCTGCTGCATTCCGAACTACTTCAACACTTAAAGCTTTTGAGATACAAAGAACGCTTCAAGGAACTTCACGAAGAAATCATACATGTTCAACATGAATTCAAAGATTTTGATCGACATTGAAGTTGAGGCTACTTGTTCTAAATGACTTTAAACTCAAAGGGTGTTGTAATCGATGAATCTTGTAAAGGGTTGTAATAATATCAGTAATAAAGGAGTTTAAAGTGGACGTAGGCTCTCTCTTAAGCCGAACCACTATAAATATCGTGTCCTTTAATACTTTTCTGTGATTCTTACTTTTTTCTGGTTCCCGTATCAACGGGTGGTGCTTTCACAACTACACTCTACACACCGGGGTGTTAGCGTTCCATTTTTAGCGTTAACACTAGTCAGATATTGTTGTAGGCTTAAGGCATAATGATCTAAATCAGGGATTAAAACAATCAAAGGTCCTTATTAGTTATTTTGAAACATTGAAAATACAGTCACAATGCAAGTTTGAATTACAGTGGCTTAAAAATAAAGCAAACTCTTTTACAATTACATAGAGTCCGCTTTCATTAATCTAAAATATGACAGATTTCATTTATAAACAAAATACAATTACTTTTACAAACAAAATAAGAATTTTGAGGCCGACGAAAATTCAAGGCCCCTGGCGATGACTTTAGTGACACAGGGCTACTATCGGCCATTCCTATATCAAACATAGTTTCGAATAATAACGAATATTCGTAAATAGCAGTAAATGAGATTTGAGAAGAAATGTGTAGATGACTATTAAAATAAGTAACGTGCAACGAACCATCAATTTGCATATGCAAAATGATTTTTAAATAACAATTTAATAACATAATTTTTTCTAAAAAATCCATCATTCAAAAGTTTTTCATTTTGCAAGTTTATCCAACTCTAACCATCCACTACTAGTGTTGCAACAAATTACTATTTTGAAAAATTTTGGTTAAAAATTTGAAAATAAGAATACACAAAAATCCAAACTTCCTACCTATATTAAACTGGAAAAGGGAATACATAGCTTAAAATAAGTTGTATAATAACAAAACAAAACATGTTTATAACTATTGAGCACAATTCTTATTAGAAAACAACATATTTGGATTAAGTAAAGCAGTTTTATTGGAAAATAAATTATATAAGCTTCCTTTAATAACATTTACTTAAATTGAGAGGTATGTATAAATTTATTAAATTTATGGAAAACGTTTAGTTTATAAATATAATTATCGTGGCAATACATTTATGTAAAAAGTTAATCCGAATTGTGTTGACCAAACATAAATATTATCTCAATATATAAACATTAGTGAAATAATAGCTCCACGAATAGATAACTATCAGAAGATGTAATAATAAGTTGTAAAATGCTTTTTTAAATATTTAACTTAAACCATCTACAAAGATAATTCTTCCATCAAATTTATTTCATACTATAATACCATGAATGCACATTGTATCAACTTTAATGACTTAACATTTGATGTTAAACATTATCATTTCACCGGTGAAATAGTTGAAGCTTGATTATGCCATTTTCTTTGTTGATACAATAATGTAGGACGATGTCATTTACTTTCTTCATAACTGGTTATTGGATGATGCATTTCTTCTTGTTCTTTTGTGCACTGTAGTTCTTTTGTGCACTGTGGTTCCTTTGTGCACTGTGGTTCTTTAGTGCACTGTGGTTCTTTTGTGCAATTTAGTTCTTTCGTACATTGTTCATCCATTGTATGTTCATTTAACGATGGATGTTGCAATTTGCTTTCTCCATCAGTTGTCGTGGGTGATGCCATTCTTTTATCTCTTCTGTGCATTATAGCTCTTTTGTGCATTGTAGTCCTTTTGTCCATTGTAGCTCTTTTGTGCATTGTAGTCCTTTTGTACATTGTGGCTCTTTTGTGCATTGTAGTTCTATTGTGCATTCTAGGTCTTTTGTACATTGTTCACTCATCGCATGTGCATTTACCACCGGATGATTCCACTTCTTTTGTTCGTCATAATTTGTCGGATGGTGCCAATTACTCTTTTCATCAACGATTGTTGGATGATGCCACTTGGTTGGTAGTTCATTAGGTTGCAGCTTTGATGCCAAGGTAGTTTCAGTTATGATAAAAAAGAACAACACTAAAGCTAATGATGCACAATATGCTTTGTTCTTGTTTATGTGTGGTATGTTGTTCAAGAAAGAAGATGGTTTTTATAAAATTTGAAGATAATGTTTGGAATCATGAAGTCAATTAAGCCATTGTAAACTAATTAATGATGTCATTTTGTTTTATCCACTTTCATATTCTAGATAAAAACATAACCTTAAAGTAGATAGTGTTTTAATAAGCTTTCTCCAAAAAAATAACATGCAAAAGTTAATTCTAATTCACCAATCGTTATGTTAATAATAGAAGGCGCTGTTGCATATCAGCTATTAATTTCAATCTTAGCTTCTTGTATTATAGGAAATATATGAAAATCCCAAATTGGTAAAATAAATAAATAAATAAATAAATATTGGTGTGTACTAAATTATAATAAAAATATGTGATTGCCGATACATCCAAAAACAAAAGTCAAAACAGGTAGTTACGATGTAAACTGAAATGAAAAATTTTGGAATAAAAAATAGATGTCTCATTTTGTCATATAATTTATCCTCCTAAAATTTTTGATAATATTAGTATTGTTATTGTAACAGTATATTACTACACAATTAGCGTGTATGTGTGCAAATGTGTATATTCGCATATTTCGTTAAAATTTAATATATTTTGATTGTAAAAGACGTTTATTTTCTTGTTATGGTGTTTGGAACTTACACAATATCAAATTTCTATTTTTTATTTTACCACCACAAATGTAGGTTTATCGTTTCACATCTCGTTTTCACTAAAACTTAAAGTTAATTGTTGGACGTCATGTATTCGCATTACTATTTAACTGTATTAAAAACCCTTGTCTAGTGTTACCAACAAAGAGATATTTGTATAACTCTATGGCATGCAAATAAAATTTAGTTTGAAATTATCCATAATTTGATTTTTATTTACATTTTGCATTGATATAACATATTGTCAATATGTCGTTAAAACTGACGATTTTAGTGTGGTGAAAATTAGAGGCTTCTGATAAACTAGTTTCCAAAGCCAGTCAGATATTGTTGTAGGCTTAAGGCATAATGATCTAAATCAGGGAGTAAAACAATTAGAGGTCCTTATTAGTTATGTTGAAACATTGAAAATACAGTCACAATGCAAGTTTAAATTATAGTGGTTTAAATATAAAGCATACTCTTTTACAATTACACAGAGTCCGCTTTCATTAATCTAAAATATGATCGATTTCATTTATAAACAAAATACAATTACTTTTACAAACAAAATTAGAATTTTGAGGCCGATGAAAATTCAAGGCCCTGGAGATGACTTTAGTGACATAGGGCTACTATCGGCCTTTACTATATCAAACATAGTTTCGAATAATACCGACTATTTGTAAATAGGAGTAAATGAGATTTGAGAAGAAATGTGTAGATGGCTATTAAAATAAGTAACGTGCAATATACCATCCATTTGAGAATTTGCATATGCAAAATGATTTTTAAATAACAATTTAATAACATAATTTTTTCTAAAATCCCTCATTCAAAAGTTTTGCATTTTGCAAGTTTATCCAACTCTAACCTTCCATTACTAGTGTTGCAATAAATTACTATTTTGAAAAATTTTGGTTCAAAATTTGAAAATAAGAATACACAAAAATCAAAACTTCCTACCTATATTAAACTGGAAAAGTGAATAAATAGCTTAAAATAATTTGTATAATAACAAAACAAAACATATTTGTAACTATTGATCACACATCTTATTAGAAAACAATATATTTGGTTTAAGAAAAGCAGTTTTATTGGAAAATAAATTATATATGCTTCCTTTACTAAAATTTACTTAAATTGAGAGGTATGTATAAATTTAATTATAAAATTTATGGAAAAACATTTAGTTTATAAATATAATTATCGTGGCAATACATTTATGTAAAAAGTTAATCCGAATTATGCTGACCAAACATAAATATTATCCCAATATATAAACATAAGTGAAATAATAGCTCCACGAAAAGATAACTATCAGAAGATGTAATAATAAGTTGTAAAATGCTTTTTAAGATATTTAACTTAAACCAGCTACATAGATAATTCTTCCATCAAATTTATTTCATACTATAATACCATGAAAGCACATTGTATCAACTTTAATGACTTAACGTTTGATGTTAAACATTATCATTTCACCGGTGAAATAGTTGAAGCTTGATTATGCCATTTTCTTTGTTGATACAACGATGTAGGACGATGCCATTTACTTTCTTCATAACTGGTTATTGGATGATGCATTTCTTCTTATTCTTTTGTGCACTGTAGTTCTTTTGTGCACTGTGGTTCCTTTGTGCACTGTGGTTCTTTAGTGCACTATGGTTCTTTGTGCATTTTAGTTCTTTCGTACATAGTTCATCCATTGTACGTTCATTTAACGATGGATGTTGCAATTTGCTTACTCCATCAGTTGTCGTTGGATGATGCCATTCTTTTTGCTCTTCTGTGCATTATAGCGCTTTTGTGAACTGTAGTCCTTTTGTGCATTGTAGCTCTTTTGTGCATTGTAGTTCTTTGGTGCATTCTAGGTCTTTTGTACATTTTTCATTCATCGCATGTGCTTTTACCACTGGATGATTCCACTTCTTTTGTTCGTCATAATTTGTCGGATGGTGCCAATTACTCTTTTCATCAACGATTGTTGGATGATGCCACTTGGTTGGTAGTTCATTAGGTTGTAGCTTTGATGCCAAGGTAGTTTCAGTTATGATAGAAAAGAACAACACTAAAGCTAATGATGCACAATATGCTTTGGTCATGTTTATGTGTGGTATGTTGTTCAAGAAAGAAGATGGTTTTTATAAGATTTGAAGATAATGTTTGGAATTTGAAGCCAATTAAGCCATTCTAAACTAATTAATGATGTCATTTTGTTTTATCCACTTTCATAATCTGGATAAAAGCATAACCTTAAAGTAGATTGTGTTTTAATAAGCTTTCTACAAAAAAATAACATGTAAAAGTTAATTATAATTCACCAACCGTTATGTTAATAATAGAAGGCGGTGTTGCATATCAACTATTAATTTCAATCTTAGCTTCTTGTATCATAGGAAATATATGAAAAACCCGAATTAGTAAAAAAAAAAATATTGGTGTCTACTAAATTAAAATAAAAATGTGTGATTGCCGATACATCCAAAAAGAAAAGTCAAAACAGGTAGTTACGATGTAAACTGAAATGAAAAATTCCAGAATAAAAAATAGATGTCTCGTTTTGTCATATATTTTATCCTCCTAAAATTTTTGATAATATTAGTATTGTTATCATAACAGTATATTACTACACTATTAGCCTGTATGTGTGCAAATGTGTATATTCGCATATTTCAATTAAAATTTACTATATTTTGATCATTAAACACGTTTATTTTCTTGTTATGGTGTTTGGAACTTGCACAATATCAAACGTCTATTTTTTATTTTACCTCCTCAAATGTAGGTTTATCATCTCACATCTCGTTTTCACTAAAACTTAAAGTTAATTGTACGACGTCATGTATTCGCATTACTATTTAACTGTATTAAAAACCCAAGTCTAGTGTTACCAACAAAGAGATATTTGAATAACTCTATGGTATGCAAAAAAATTGTAGTTTGAAATGTATCCACAATTTGATTTTTATTTACATTTTGAGTCCGAAATGTTACATTTTGCAAACGGTCGAATTGGGTCTCAAGAACACTTCCATTGAGTTCAAGACGTCGTTTGTGATCTTTTTGAGTATAAGCTTCGATATGTTTGGAGTTTGTGAAATTTTGACCCTTTTTCTACTTGGGCTTGAGTTTGGGTTCATCCCCAATCCCCTCTTAACCCCCCTAGCTCATTAACTCTTCATCCACTCACCCTCATTTCATTCCTTTTTCTACTTGGTATTCATGATGTGTCTCACGTCTCTCAACTTCGGAAGTGTCTTCGGGAGTCGGGTTCTGTTATTTCTTCTCCTGATTGGCAAGAGCTTGAGGTCTCACCGGACTTATCTATTGTACAGCAGCCTATTCACGTACTTGATATGGAGGTGCGACACCTTCGAAACAAGGACGTACCGCTTATTAGGGTTCAATGGTCCGCTAATCCCAATGACTGTACTTGGGAAACCAGAAAGTTTATCGAGCGATCCTATCCGGGTTTTCTATCTTTTCTTTGAAACGGTGACAATGTCTTTTCATCTCAAGCTTATTTCCTCTTCTTTTGAATGTTGTATGTATGTAGTTGTTACAAATATCGTAACTAGAAATTGCGGGGACGCAATATTGTAAGCAGGGGAGATCTGTAACAACCCGCATATTTAACGATTTTATATTTAAATGATTTATTTAAATATAGCGTCATTAGTTGGATTTTGAGTCCGAAATGTTACTTTTTGCAAACGGTCGAATTGGTTCTCAAGACCACTTCCATTGAGTCCAAAACGTCGTTTGCGATCTTTTTGAGTATAAGCTTCGATATGTTTGAAGTCGTGAAATTTTTACCCTTTTTCTACTTGGGCTTGAGTTTGGGTTCAGCCTCAATCCCCACTTAACCCCCCTAGCTCATTAACTCTTCATCCATTCACCCTCATTTCATTCCTTTAACTTAAGAAAACTGAAAATGGTGGAGGGGAAGAGGAAATAGAAATTGCAAGCCCTAGTTTCTTCTTGTAAACTTGAATCTTGCTCCAAAATCAAAGAGAAGCCATTGGTAAGCCTCCTCTTCGTCTTCTCCAACACTTTCTTCTTCAATTTCAGAAAATTTCCAAAACCTAACTTAGAAAATACTTGTTTTGATCTTAGATTGAAGCTTGTTGGGTTGAAGTAGAGTTTGGTTGGTCATCTCCTTGTTATTGAGCTTCTTCTTTGTGACGACCGCCCATGACTCCTGCACTTAAACAAGAAGATAGTGCGCTGAAAGGCGTGCCCGGCAGCCATGGACGATCATCAAGGTAAGGTAAACACAGAATACTCTATCGTATTACTCACAGCGCATGGATAAAATACAATAGAAAAGTATACATAGTGAAGCTCCATAGAACAGAATCTCATCATATAAACTCATAATAGTTTGGTACAACAATATGAAAAGTCAATACAGCAAGCCTCACTACATAACACTCAAAGAATCGTACAAGCAGCGAAACATCCAATACATATAGTAAGAAAACAATATGCAAAAGCCTCCAGCTCATCTTCGTCATCAACAGCTTTGGTCACTAAGAACAACACCTGTCACCTGCTACCTAGTCTGCCCATCCCAACATGGATGAACAACCCAAGGTAATAAGAGTGAAACATAAAACCTTGAGTCAGACAAAAGTCCTAGTGAGCAGTAAATCAACTATCAAACTTACCAAAAGAGCATAAAGGGTAAAAAGGAATAGGAACCCAACCATCCCACTCCACCTCTTTCTATAGTGATAGCCCCCAGACCCACTAAGGAGAACCAAACATAGCAAAACAGACAATTAAAGTAAAGCAATTATCACTCGAGTCAAGGTCGATGTTTTCCAAGTTCAAACCCCCAAGGCCTAAACCAAGATCATATAAGCACCCACAAAACATCGCTCTTGAGACCAAGTGACAATACAACCAAAGCATCCAAACATCCATGACTCTGGCTATCACTGTTATCATTGCCTCCATATCACCGTTAATTGAATGACCGGCTAATTATTTCATCCGTCCGTCAAGGGCTAATGGTAACCCCGGTTTTAGACATAACTCCGCATGTCGTTGTGACCCGTGCCTAGGATTATCGAATCTGCCCAGAGTACTCGACCATCAACTATTCGTCGTGGGACTATCAAATCTGCTCAGCGTACTCTTGCTTTGAGCATGCTAGAACCTTCAACAACAGTGAGATCTCAGCCTTCTAGTCATCCTCCTCGATGACTATTTCCATACTATCTCAAGCGCCTCTCAAGCCAACCATTATCAACAAACTCGAACCATTTCACCGAGTTATCAACATGCTTGGGATGATCCCGTCTGGATTAAACCAAGGCTATCTCATATCATACTTTGCTTCATCGCATCATAGCAAAGTCCCATCTCAACATCATGCTTTGCCTCATCGCATCATAGCAAAGTCCCATCATCATGCTTTGCCTCATCACATCATAGCAAAGTCCCATCTTGACAACATCATCAAATCTATCCATATGAGCTTTATCATCCGCTTCATATGCCACGGGCAGCTTTCCTTATTCAAGAGCCTTTCCACTTAGCTTTTGAATCATCTTCGACCAACTTGTCCAAATCAAATCATCAATCAACTAATTTCTAACAATCAATCAAATCAATCATTAATCCAAGTAATCAATCATTCAAACAAGATCTAAATAAACAGTTATAACAATAATGGCAATTTCGTAAATAAAGAGTCCAAATCTAACAAACATGAATTCTAAGTAATATCTTGATGAATGAACTAGCGTAGGTTAACATGTAGTAAAATGGATATCAAAACTTTATGAACGATGGATCTACATGCAGACTTAAGGAAAATGCATGAAATCACTATCTTTAACACACAATCAAGCCACCGATCCAATATACTCCTTTGGGTCGGTGTGAGAGATAACCACCACACACCGAATCACCTAAACACCTCAAAAGCAACAAACTCTATATCTGGAAAGTAAAGGATCTAGCTTGATCCGACAAGATTTCGCTTCAAACGATGAAATCTCTCTTCAATGGATGAAGATCTTCAACTTTGGCTCTTGGATCTTCGATTTGATCTTCGATCTAGGTGGATGGAAGCACAAGATTAGAGTGGAGAAAAGATGTGAAGAAGTGTTGTAGTCGAGCTCTCAAAATAGCAGCACTTCTTCGCTTCAAAATCCGGATCCCAAAATGAAGATAGGCACTTCTATTTATAGGCTGAAATCCTTAAGTCGTTCGCCCCTATGAGTCATTCACGACACATCAAAGCTCACGACTTATGACTAAAGCATATGCGCGACTTAACACATGCGCGTGAATTAACTTAGACACGACCTAACGACTCAAGCCCATACGACTTACGACTTAGCACACTGCCGCATTTCTCCCTAAGTCGTTTGGACGACTCAACGACTCAACATTCAACACTCAACGACTCAACACAGGGGACGACCTACCGACCTAACTACACACACGGCTTAGCGACCTACGACTTAAGCCTATTGCCTTAAGTCGCTCGAACAACCTAACTATAACACGGCATAACCGAACTAACTTTAACACCCCGACCTAACTGACCAACACAACTGAGCGACCTAACGAGGTAACGGGTTAACACTTCCACTCCTCCTACGACTTAAAGATACTAACTCGTAAACGACTTATGCCTTGACACACGACTTAACATCTTAGCACTCACTTCACTAAGTCGCTCAATCATTAAGACACTATCTACCTTAAGTCGCTCCTAACTGCTGGGTCGTTAACTCGTTCGACCGACTCATCCCTAGGTTGCTAACTCCCTTAAGTCGGCAACTCCTAAGTCGGCAACACCTTAAGCCGTTAACTCCTATTAAGTCGGTCACCCCTATGAGTCGGTCACTACCTTAAGTCGCTCGAACAACCTAACTATAACACGGCATAACCGACCTAACCTTAACACCCCGACCTAACTGACCAACACAACTGAGCGACCTAACGAGGTAACGGGTTAACACTTCCACTCCTCCTACGACTTAAAGATACTAACTCGTAAACGACTTATGCCTTGACACACAACTTAACATCTTAGCACTCACTTCACTAAGTCGCTCAATCATTAACCTACTATCTACCTTAAGTCGCTCCTAACTGCTGGGTCGTTAACACGTTCAACCGGCTCATCACTAGGTCGCTCACTCCCTTAAGTCGGCAACTCCTAAGTCGGCAACACCTTAAGCCATTAACTCCTATTAAGTCGGTCACCCCTATGAGTCGGTCACTACCTTAAGTCGCTCCACCGACTCATGCAACAACTCGACCTAATAACAACAATTCTATGAACCTTTGATCCGTAAAAATACGGGTCGTTACATTCTCTCCCCCTTAGGAATTTCGCCCCCGAAATTCCAAACAAACAAAAGCAACCAAAACTATTCTACATGCCTACCATCCATAGCAATCAACAAACCATGCATCCAATTACTAACCTAGCATGCATAATTCTAAGACTAGAACAAGTTTCAAATTCATGAGATGTCACGACACCTTAGGGCCATACCTCGAAGAGTTCAGGATGAGCTGCCTTCATCCTCTCTTCCTCCTCCCATGTACAGTCGTTAACATCATCACTCCATTGTACCTTGAGCAACTTGACTACCTTCCTCCTAAGTTGTTTCGTGTCAGTTCCCACAACACGAAGCGGCTTACGAGGTTTTCTAACAACTGGATCAACTTCCCAATCTTCATAGCTATCAGCAGAAACCACTGTACTTGGGTCGTGCACATACTTCCGTAGATACGATACATGAAAAACATTGTGCACACCCGACATCTTATCTTGTAATTCCAACTTATAAGCGAGCTTTCCAATTCGCTCGACAATCGGGAATGGTCCAACAAATCTTGGAGTCAATTTTCCTTTCTTCCCGAATCGAATAACATTCTTTAGTGGAGAAATCTTCACAAAAACCGTATCTCCTATGCCGAATTCCAAATCCTTACGACGCTTATCGGCATAACTTTTCTGACGGTCCTGGGCTGCCTTCATTCGTTGCCGAATGATCTCTATGCAATCCGTAGTCTGTCGAATCATTTCTGGCCCAAGTATTAACTTTTCCACTGTTTCCAGCCAACATGTCAGAGATTTACATGGTCTTCCATACAATGCTTCATACGGTGCCATACCAATACTTGACTGGTAACTGTTATTACATGAAAATTCCACCAAATGGAGATGATCTTCCCACGATCCTCCGAAGTCCAAAACACATGCTCCGAGGAGATCTTCCAAAACTCTGTTGACTCTCTCGGTCTAACCATCTGTTTGGGGGTGATAAGCTGTACTCAAACACAAGTCGGTTCCCAAAACTTCCTGGAAGCCCTTCCAAAATCCACTAGTGAACAATGGGTCTCGATCGCTCACTATACTTTTCGGAATACCATGGAATCGAACTATCCACTTAACATACAACTCAGCCAATTTCGATGCAGTCTAGTTGATCGAACACGAATAAATCTTGCACTTTTAGTCAAAGGATCTACGATGACCCAAATCCCTTCATTTCCTGTCCTTGTTCTAGGTAGACCATCAATAAAATCCATCGATATTTGCTCCCGCTTCCATGTAGGAACTTCTAACGGTTGAAGCAATCCACTTGGCTTCTTCTGTTCGGCTTTTACCAACTGGCAGTTCATGCATTTGGAAATAAAATTTCCAACATCCTTCTTCATACCTTCCCAGTAATAGGTTCTCTACATATCCCGATACATCTTATTTCCACCTGGATGAATTGTTAACTTCGAATGATGACTCTCCTTCAGAACTTCATCTCTCAATTCATCTATATCGGGAACAACTAGTCATCCTTGTTTCCGAAGCCAACCCTCTCGATCGACCTCGAATCCTTTATCCTTCTCTGGATCCAATCCAGATTCCAAATCACGGATAATTTTGACAAGCTTATCGTCTCGCTTGTGGCTCTTGCCAATCCTTTCCACAAGAGTAGGTCTTATCGATAAGTTTGCCAACATCTTAGGTTCCAATTCACATCTAGGCCTGAAGTCAAATCCAGCCAAATACTCGAGACTCTTCCATTCCGAAAACATGGCTCCCAATCCTGCATGTCTTCGAATTAACGCATCTGCCACTACGTTACCTTTCCTCGGAGTATAGGCTATACCAAAATCATATGATGCTAAAAACTCTAGCCATCGTTGCTGTCGAAGATTCAAATCCTTTTGGGAGAAAAGATACTTCAATGACTTGTGATATGTAAACAACTCGAATCGAACTCCCAAAAGATAATGTCTCCACATCTTCAGAGCAAATACAATTGCCGCTAACTCCAAAACATGAGTCGGATAATTCTTTTCATGCGGCTTCACTTGTCGACTTGCATACGCAACAACTTTATCCTTCTGCATTAGCACCGCTCCAAGTCCAGTACCACATGCATCGGTGTAAACCACCATCTCATCATTTTCACTTGGAATAGTCAAAACAGGAGCACTTGTCAATCGCTCTTTCAGGATTCCGAAAGCTTGTTCACACTTAGCATCCCATCTGAACACTTGATTCTTTTTCGTCAATCCTGTTAATGGTGCAGCTATCTTGGAAAAGTCTTTGATAAACCGGCGATAATATCCTGCTAATCCAAGAAACCTTCTCACATCAGATGCATTCTTAGGTCTAACCCAATCCTAGATCGCTGCCACCTTGGCGGGATCAACCGCTATTCCATTTCCAGAGATAACATGGCTTAAGAATCTCACTTCGCTCTTCCAGAAGTGACACTTCGAAAACTTAGCCCTCAGCTGATGTTTCCGCATGATTTCCAAAACAATCCGCAAGTGCGCCTTTTGCTCTTCTTCTGTTCTGGAATAAATCAGAATATCATCCACGAACACAAGTACGAACTTGTTCAACTGATCTCTGAACACTCTATTCATAAGATCCACAAAATATGCTGGTGCATTGGTCAATCCAAACGGCATTACCAGCCACTCAAAGAATCCTGATGATGTCCTGAAAGTAGTCTTCGACACACTATCCTTTGCCACTCTCAACTGGTGAAATCCCATTGCCAAATCCATCTGAGAAAACACCTTAGCTTCGTGAAGCTGATCAAACAAATCATCTATTCTCGGCAATGGATACTTGTTCTTCTTAGTCACTTTATTCAGCTCACGATAATCCACACACAACCTCAACGATCCATCCGCTTTGGTTGCAAACACAACTAGTGCACCCCATTCGGACACACTACGCCGAATGAATCCTTTCTGAAAAAGGTCATCAAGTTGCACCTTAAACTCTTGCTGTTCCCTAGGCGCCATTCGCCTAAGAGGAATCACAACAGGTCTGACTCCTTCAACTAGATCGATACGAAACTCGATCTCTCTATGCGGCGGTAACCCTTTGACCTCGTCAAAGACATCCTCAAATCCGTTCACAATAGGCACAGATGACAGTCCATCCCATGGAACAACTAGCGAATACATGAAGCTCATGAAGACGCCTTCTTCATGCTTACATCGTATCACAAACCTTCGCCCCTCCACATTCTCGACTGTCACCTCCAGCCTCTTACAATCAACCCTTGCCGCATACTTCCTAAGCCAGTCCATACCCAAAATAATTCCGAACCCCACAAAGTTCAGAACAAAACAATCACATACAAAAGAGCAATCATGACTCGATACAACCAGAACACGGCATACCATACACAAACAAGACGAACCCCCAACTGGATTAGTTACTTCCAATGGTATATCAACAATATCCGGTTCCAAACCCAACCGGCCTACAAGTTCACTACAAACTAAGGAGTGCGACGCCCCAGTATCAAATAACACTCTAACTGGAACACCACAAATGGAAAGGGTACCTTGAACCACCACACTCTTTCCTTTCTCTTCGGCAGTGGGAGATTTCGAAGACGATGGCACAGCCCCCAAAGCATAAGCTTGCACAATCTGTTTGTCCTTCCTCGGTTCTGGACAACTCCTCTTAATATGCCCCAGCTTGTCACAGTTGTGGCACTTCACTGGCACTCTCGGATTCTTACAATCTCTAGACAAATGGCCCTTCTGCTGACAATTGTAGCAGGTCACTTCGCCCTTCGGCTTCTTTTGGCCATCCTTACCCTTCTGTTGCTGCTGCTTCCTCTTCTTGTTTCCACCCTGTTGTGGTTTAGATTCCTCCTTAGTCACAGCAACAACAGATCCTTCTTAGGAAATAGATTCTCGTGCCTGAGAGCCTTCTCCACAAGCTTCTCAAACGGATCGTCCAAATGATCGACCAACTGTCTCCCAAGATAAGTGTCCAAACCTGTCACAAACTTCTCATTCTTCTAATAAGGAGATTCGGTATACGACCGAGCATACTTGGACAAGGCTTCAAACTCAGAAACATACTCAAGAACTGGTCTTCCACCTTGCTTGAGTTCCACAAACTTCTTGAACAGAACAGATTTCTGAGCTGTAGAAATGAACTTAGCATCAAATCTAGCTTGGAATTGCTCCCAACTGATTTCTTCCTCTGGAGTATCAATGGTGGTAGAATTCCACCAATCAGAAGCTCTTCCCTGAAGCTGTCTTGATGCAAGCTTCCTCTTAGTTGCATCCTAAATTCCCAAATCAACAAAGATCCTTCTACAAGCATCAATCCATCTCTGAACTTCAATGGTTGATTCTACCCCTAAGAAAACCTTTCCTCCAAGAGCAGTATAGTCTTTACACAACTTAGCAAAATCCACTGGTCTTGGGGCTTGAACCTGAACTCCAACATCTACTGATGGCCCCGGAGCTGGCATCCTTCTCATGATCGAAGTCATCATGGCCTCGAACATAGGAGCATAATCAGCAGCCCCCTCAACAGCACGGCCTTCCCTGGCAGCTGATCTCCTTCTTCGACTCATTCCTAATATCTAAAAGAAATGATTAATATACCTTGAGAAACAACTGCATAAGGAGTTCAAATCCTTCTAAGCTACTATATTATATATAGTAATCATCCATCAAAATTACAATTACGTCTCTCATACATAGTTACGTCAGCGAGCGTTGGCTAAAATCGATTAACCAAAGCTCTGATACCAAATGTGACGACCGCCCATGACTCCTGCACTTAAACAAGGAGATAGTGCGCTGAAAGGCGTGCCCGGCAGCTATGGACGATCATCAAGGTAAGGCAAACACAGAATACTCTATCGTATTACTCACAGCGCATGGATAAAATGCAATAGAAAAGTATACATAGTGAAGCTCCATAGAACAGAATCTCATCATATAAACTCATAATAGTTTGGTACAACAATATGAAAAGTCAATACAGCAAGCCTCACTACATAACACTCAGAGAATCATACAAGCAGCGGAACATCCAACACATATAGTAAGAAAACAATGTGCAAAAGCCTCCAGCTCGTCTTCGTCATCAACAGCGTTGGTCACTAAGAACAGCATCTGTCACCTGCTACCTAGTCTGCCTATCCCAACATGGATGAACAGCCCAAGGTAATAAGAGCTGAACATAAAACCTTGAGTCAGACAAAAGTCCTAATGAGCAGTAAATCAACTATCAAACATACCAAAAGAGCATAAAGGGTAAAAAGGAATAGGAACCCAACCATCCCACTCCATCTCTTTCTACAGTGATAGCCCCCAGACCCACTAAGGAGAAGCAAACAAAGCAAAACAGATAATTAAAGTAAAGCAATTATCACTCGAGTCAAGGTCGATGTTTTCCAAGTACAAACCCCCAAGGCCTAAACCAAGATCAGATAAGCACCCACAAAACATCGCTCTTGAGACCGAGTGACGATACAACCAAAGCATCCAAACATCCATGACTCTGGCTATCACTGTTAGCATTGCCTCGATATCACCGTTAATTGTAATGACCGACTCATTATTTCATCCGTCCGTCAAGGGCTAATGGTAACCCCGGTTCTAGACATAACTCCGCACGTCGTCGTGACCCGTGCCTAGGACTATCGAATCTGCCCAGAGTACTCGACCATCAACTATTCGTCCTGGGACTATCGAATCTGCCCAGCGTACTCTTGCTTTGAGCATGCTAGAACCTTCAGCAAAGGTGAGATCTCAGCCTTCTAGTCATCCTCCTCGACGACTATTTCCATAATAGCTCAAGCGCCTCTCAAGCCAACCATTATCAACAAACTCGAACCATTTCACCGAGTTATCAACATGCTTGGGATGATCCCGTCTGGATTAAACCAAGGCTATCTCATATCATACTTTGCTTCATCGCATCATAGCAAAGTCCCATCTCAACATCATGCTTTGCCTCATCGCATCATAGCAAAGTCTCATCATCATGCTTTGCCTCATCACATCATAGCAAAGTCTCATCTTGACATCATCATCAAATCTATCCATATGAGCTTTATCATCCGCTTCATATGCCACGGGCAGCTTTCCTTATTCAAGAGCCTTTCCACTTAGCTTTTGAGTCATCTTCGACCAACTTGTCCGAATCAAATCATCAATCAACTAATTTCTAACAATCAATCAAATCAATCATTAATCCATGTAATCAATCATTCAAACAAGATCTAAATAAAGAGTTATAACAATAATGGCAATTTCGTAAATAAAGAGTCCAAATCTAACAAACATGAATTCTAAGTAATATCTTAATGAATGAACTAGCGTAGGTTAACATGTAGTAAAATGGATATCAAAACTTTATGAACGATGGATCTACATGCAGACTTAAGGAAAATGCATGAAATCACTATCTTTAACACACAAACAAGCCACCGATCCAATATACTCCTTTGGGTCCGTGTGAGAGATAACCACCACTCACCGAATCACCTAAACACCTCAAAAGCAACAAACTCCAGATCTGGACAGCAAAGGATCTAGATTGATCCGACAAGATTTCGCTTCAAACGATGAAATCTCTCTTCAATGGATGAAGATCTTCAACTTTGGCTCTTTGATCTTCGTTTTGATCTTCGATCTAGATGGATGGAAGCACAAGATTAGAGTGGAGAAAAGAAGTGAAGAAGTGTTGTAGTCGAGCTCTCAAAATAGCAGCACTTCGTCGCTTCAAAATCCGGATCCCAAAATGAAGACAGGCACTTCTATTTATAGGCTGAAATCCTTAAGTCGTTCGACGCTATGAGTCGTTCACGACTCATCAAAGCTCACGACTTACGACTCAAGCATATGCATGACTTAACACATGTGCGCGACTTAACTTAGACGCGACGTAACGACTCAAGCCCATACGAATTACGACTTAACACACTATCGCATTTCTCCCTAAGTCGTTTGGACGACTCAACTACTCAACTCTCAACACTCAACGACTCAACACATGGGACGACCTACCGACCTAACTACACACACGGCTTAGCGACCTAAGACTTAAGCCTATTTCCTTAAGTCGCTCGAACAACCTAACTATAACACGGCATAACCGACCTATCCTTAACACCCCGACCTAACTGACCAACACAACTGAGTGACCTAACGAGGTAACGGGTTAACGCTTCCACTCCTCCTACGGCTTAAAGATACTAACTCGTAAACGACTAATGCCTTGACACGCGACTTAACATCTTAGCACTCACTTCACTAAGTCGCTCAATCATTAAGCCTCTATCTACCTTAAGTCGCTCCTAACTACTGGGTCGTTAACTCGTTCGACCGACTCATCCCTAGGTCGCTCACTTCCTTAAGTCAGCAACTCCTAAGTCGGCAACTCCTAAGTCGGCAACACCTTAAGCCGTTAACTCCTATTAAGTCGGTCACCCCTATGAGTCGGTCACCCCTATGAGTCGGTCACTACCTTAAGTCGCTCCACCGACTCATGCAACAACTCGACCTAATAACAACAATTCTATGATCCTTCGATCCGTAAAAATACGGGTTGTTACATTCTTCGTCTTTGTTTTTGGGTAAAAGGTGAGTTTTGAGCTCACATCTACTTCTCTTGATTTCATGGGTGTTGGGTATGAATTCCTAACAAGTATGCATGTGCCATTGTTTTGGATTTGGAAAAAATTTGCATTTCATTGAAAATAGGTCAGGAAGTGCAAATCATCAGGTTCGGCCGACCGAACTCAGGGTCTGGTCGACCGACCTACTACTTGGGCACTTCCCTTCCTCTGTTTTGGAAGTGCAGAAATTTGGGCTTCGGCCGACCGAGCCCTGTAGCCGGTCGACCGACCTGCTACCCCGAGCTACGTTATGTTTTTTGCAACTGGCCAGCCGACCGAGCCCTGCAACCGGTCGACCGACCTGCTCCTGTTTTGCCTGTTTTGCCTATTTTTGCATATTTTGATTGGTTTTCCAAATTTTATCGATTCAAGTTGCTTTTTACTAGTTGTTATTGCATCTTTGACTTTGATAACTTATTCTTGACTTCATCCACGGGTTTTTATAAAATAATCTCTCGAATCATATTTAAAAGCTCGTTTCTCCAATTTATAAATTCTATTTAAAACACACAATTTCGCACTTCGAGCGAAGTGGAAGGGTGATTAAATGGTTGGGCAAAACACGGACCATAAATCTATGAGTTTATCCTTCCGATTAATCCCCGACCTATTCAACTGATCGTTTTGACCTTCGGGTTTGGTTTGTCGATGATATGAGGTAAACTTTGTACTGCTTTGAGTGTGAAAGTGACTGACGGATAGTAAACCATTTAGTGCGAACGAGTGGTTATGGGACGCACGTTAACACTTTTCGGATTCCTTTTCGAGAGCTGTGACACATTCCGCCAGTTAGTGGTGTCCAGTACTTGGTCTTCGACCTTCACCACTATGGCTTGTCGCCCTATAGTATCGCTTCTGATGTTGGTCTTTATGTGCCGCACGGGTGATATTGGTTTTGTGCCTTCGAGTTTGTCACCCTATAGTATCACTTTCTATGTTGGTCGTTATGAGCCGCATGGGTGATATTGGGTTTGGAGTCTTCGGGCTCATGGATCCTTGTTTATACAATACTGAGCTCGAGCAATCATATGTTTCATTGATATTATATTCCCTTGGTATCGCCCATCGGCGTTGCTCTTTTTGAGCCGCATGATGTATAACGATTACCTTGTGGAACTTGTATACCTTATGGGTATTTGTTATTTGTCTTTTTGGCATGCTTTGGGATATTTGTATCCTTTGTTTATCTATGTTGCCAATGATATGAGGCTTGTCTTGATATGTTCATCTTTTGTTAGATGATTGTGTTATCTCTTTTAGAGATATTTGTTATAATTTGCAACCTCGCAGGTTTATTGTTGTTCAGTTTGTCTAACTGATTTGTTTAGGTAGACTGACCCGTGTATTAATTACTCGGGTTAGACCGAGATGTTTCAGGTTAGGTGTCTTTGGACTTAGCCTATTTTGCTTCCGCATGGACTACTCCGCTAGCTTCTTTTTGTCATAGCTTTTTGTGTTGTCCTATTTTGTTGTAACTCTGATATGTATTCTTGTGAACTCGTCTGTATATTATGGTCTGCTATACCACTTGACATGTATTATTTTGTATACTCTGCTATGTATCAGTATATGTGTATATGATGGTTTACTGTTCTGTGATGTATATTGCATTTGAGTTGTTATATTCTGTTCTGATAGATCCTCTAGCCACCTATGGTTTTTTTTAAGTATTCATTGGATATGTCGATCTACTTGGTAAGGCAATTGTCGATGTATTCAATAGATAATTAAAGCAAGGCTATAGATGGTCGCTCCTAAACAGCCTTATTCTCCGTGTTAGCAGACGGTATTATCTATTAATACTCTATGCTACCGTGGGTATAGAGGTGGGGCGTCACAGCTTGGTATCAGAGCGAGGTTCAGAACAAAATATGAAAAATACAGAATAAAGCACATATTACGATACATCAGAGTGTGATAAGTGATACAAATCTTTGAATCATCGTGTCTCTCTATTCCTTCGACCATCAAAGGTTAGATAGGATTTGGGAAAATGCCTAGGAATGCATTTAAATTCCGTAGTATTCCATATTGAATTATCTACCTTGGGAATAATCTTTACCTTATCTTAACTTTCAGCTTGTGGCTAGAAGAGACGGAGGACGACGCTCGGATGTTGGGCAATCCAGTGGCTCACATCCGGACGATGTTTATATGTCTACCGATCAGTTTTTAGAGTGGTTTAGGAGCACACAGCCTCCAGCTCCTACTCGAACATCTCCTCTATGCAAGTCCACCTTCACACGTTTGTGCAGTGATTTTTCTCATCTTGGAGGGAAGCCATTTAAAGGCTCCGAGATTGTTCTTGAGGTCCAAGCTTGGGTTCGCATGTACGAGCATGTTTTCTCTCGCATGGATCTTTCTGATCATGATAGGGTTCTTGTAACTTCTAGCTTATTGCAAAAGCGTGCCCTTGACTGGTACGAGCTTCTTTTAGCTGAATTTGATGAGTCTGCTCTTTCTTGGACTCAGTTTCGGGAACGATTCGAACTCAAGTTCGTTCCTGAATCTGAGAAAGTTTTATTGACCCGTCGCTTCCTTGAGTTGAAGCAAGGGGAGTCTTCCGTTTTTGAGTATGTTGCATCATTCGAGGCCTTATCTAAGTATGGTCTTGAATTCATTAGCAACATGTATAGGAAGAATCTGAAGTTTGTATCTGGTCTTAAGAAACGTCTTAAGAAGTCTTTAATGCTCCAGCTTAAGCTTTCTTTTGAGGGGTTGGTTGATTCGGCACTTCATCTCGAAGCCTTCGAGAAGGAGTGTGATTGTGGGGATGGTGTTGAGATTCGCAAGAACCCCAACAAGAAGAAATTTCCATTGGATAAGCGGGAATTTTTCCCTTCCAAGAAGAAAAAGCCCGTTGAATCTAATTCTCAACCTAAGTCTGCTGGAACGCCTTCCACTCGGAAGTGTTTCAATTGTGGTTCCCCTGATCATATGATTCGAGCTTGCCTTATGCCTCTCTTCTGCCACTATTGAAAGAAGGAAGACCATCGTATTTTCACTTGTCCTATTGTTCCGAATAATCCTCTATCTTGCAAGCTAAAGATAACTGATGCTTCTGGAGGTTCTTCTCGGAGAAAAGGTACATCTCCATCTGTTTAGGAAGGTTCTATTTTATCTCTTGACTATTGTATTCGAGTTCTCTTCGATACGGGGGGCTTCGCATTTTTTTCCCGTATCGAAGAAGCTCTTCGATGATTTATCTTTGGATGTTTCTTGTATGGTTACTTCTTTGAAAATTGCGAATCCGAATTGGTGGATCCGCAACGCTCAATTTGCTTGTATTAATGTCGAGATTATTTTATGTGATTTTTCTTTCCGAGCCAATTTGCATGATATGCGTTACTTAGGCTTCGGAATCGATATTTTTTTTGAAAGGATTGACTTAATTATTATGAAGTCATATCCTACATCCTGAGTGGACTATTCATCCTCAACATTTTCAACCTGTTAAACGGATTTCTATCTTTCTTTGTGATTTCGATTTCCAATTTGATGGCATCATTTTTCTTTAAGTCCTCATGATGAGGAAAGTGTTGTTTCTCTCATTCTTGTAGTTTGAAAATTTTCTGGTATTTCTAGTCTTGTCTTAGGATTATCACCCAAGCAATCTTTTGTTGTAGTGTTAAGTTGTTTTTAGCTCGACCTTACCACCGGTTTTCATTTGACTACGAGTTGCGGAAGTTAGCATTCCACTTACCGCTCTCCGCACTCGTTGTAATTCTTATGAATGATTTGTTGTGTCATCCAGTTTGTCCAGCTCATTTCATCCATTTTATGAATCGAGTATTCTACGAATATCTCGATGATTCCATTTTTGTATTTGTTGATTTTGGATGGAATTAGCAATCTAAAATTTTTGCAAATCTTTTTCATAAGAGTTATTTATAAGTATAAATGGGATTTTTTTTTTTTAAAACGAACAAAGAGAATTTTCAAAAGTTTTTAGAAACATGTTTATCATATAGAAGATGGTTTTGTGATTGTATTGCCCATTGAGTGCTTTAAGAATTCTGGTCGATGCGCTTGATCAACGTTTTCGATAGGGATCTCCTAAACACTTTGATGAGACAATTTGACACGATAAATTGATTTGAAATAAGAAATTTTTTCTAGAAAAATAGTTACATAAATATAATTGTGATTTTGAAAGTTTTAGTTTTTCGGGGAAGAATATTATTTGAAAGAACTCTTTTTCGATACTCTTATTTTCAGGATTCCCGAAGGGAACCAAGACTTTATCTATTGTACCAAAGCTAATCGTATTGGTTTGGATGTTGTTCCCTTGCAAAAGAGAACACGCTATCACTTATGTTTCTAAACCATTAAAGCTTACCGAGACTAGATATGCCACCTATGATCTAGTGCTCGCGGCTATTGTTTTCGCTTTTTGTATTTGGCATCATTTCTTTTGGGTGAGGGATTTTGCTCTACTTACCAATTATATTTTTGAAATGTTTATTTTCTCATGAGGAACTTAATGTTGGTTCGAGTTCCTAGCATCTTATGATCTTGATATTTTAATTCCCGAAAAGGGGATCGTGTTGCCAATGCATTTAGTTGTAAGCAGCAAGTGATTGTTTCTTTGTTGATGTCCGAATGGAATGGTCTTTTTACCAAGTTCATCTGACGTTTTGTTGTACTTTTTTTTGTTGAGCTTTGGTTCATTTGACGTATTGTTTGTACCACGTCAGTGTTCCAAATTATTTTGAGCTTAGGAATCCATAGAATTCTCTGAGCAAGCAAGTTCGGACTTATCCTCTCGTGCTCCTTATGGTGAACTTCCTATTCTGTTATTCTTTTGTGTTGATATGTTTGTGGTAGTTGGGAGAATCACCTACCTCTTGTAGAGTTCTCCTACAATAATAGTTTTCAGTCTAGTATTGGTATGGCTCCTTTCGAAGCCTTATACGGAAGGCCATGTCGATCACCTTCTTGTTGGTTGGAATCTGGGGAGAAGCTTATTCTTGGTCCAGATTTTTTTCGTGATTCTTCCGAGAAGATTGATCTTATTCGATTGAGAATGAAAGAGGAACAAAGTCTCTAGAAATCCTACGCGGACAATCGTAGGAAGCCTCTCGAGTTCTCAATCGGCGATCTTGTTTTCATTCGTATTTCTCCTTTGAATGGGTTATGCGCTTTAGTATGACTGGGAAATTGGCTCCTCGTTATATAGGACCATTTTCTATTACTAAACGTATTGGCCCTATGGCTTATAGAGTTTCACTTCCTGCACATTTATCTGGTATTCATGACATGTCTCACGTCTCTCAACTTCGGAAGTGTCTTCGGGAGTCGGGTTCTGTTATTTCTTCTCCTAATTTGCAAGAGCTTGAGGTCTCACCGGACTTATCTATTGTACAGCAGCCCATTCACGTACTTGATATGGAGGTGCGACACCTTCGAAACAAGGACGTACCGCTCATTAGGGTTCAATGGTCCGCTAATCCCAATGACTGTACTTGGGAAACCAAAAAGTTTATCGAGCGATCCTATCCGGGTTTTCTATCTTTGCTTTGAAACGGTGAGAATGTCTTTTCATCTCAAGCTTATTTCCCCTTCCTTTGAATGTTGTATGTATGTAGTTGTTACAAATATCGTATCTAAAAATTGCGGGGGCGCAATATTGTAAGCAGGGGAGATCTGTAACAACCCGCATATTTAACGATTTTATATTTAAATGATTTATTTAAATATAGCGTCATTAGTTGGATTTTGAGTCCGAAATGTTACTTTTTGCAAACGGTCGAATTGGTTCTCAAGACCACTTCCATTGAGTTCAAAACGTCGTTTGCGATCTTTTTTAGTATAAGCTTCGATATGTTTGAAGTCGTGAAATTTTGACCCTTTTTCTACTTGGGCTTGAGTTTGGGTTCAGCCCCAATCCCCTCTTAACCCCCCTAGCTCATTAACTCTTCGTCCATTCACCCTCATTTCATTCCTTTAACTTAAGAAAACTGAAAATGGTGGAGGGGAAGAGGAAATAGAAATTGCAAGCCCTAGTTTCTTCTTGTAAACTTAAATCTTGCTCCAAAATCAAAGAGAAGCCATTGGTAAGCCTCCTCTTCATCTTCTCCAACTCTTTCTTCTTCAATTTCAGAAAATTTCCAAAACCTAACTTAGGAAATACTTGTTTTGATCTTAGATTGAAGCTTGTTGGGTTGAAGTAGAGTTTGGTTGGTCTTCTCCTTGTTATTGAGCTTCTTCTTCCTCATTGTTTTTGGGTTAAAGGTGAGTTATGAACTCACATCTACTTCTCTTGATTTCATGGGTGTTGGGTATGAATTCCTAACAAGTATGCATGTGCCATTGTTTTTGATTTGGAAAGAATTTGCATTTCATTGAAAATAGGGCAGGAAGTGCAAATCATCAGGTTTGGCCGACCGAACTCAGGGTCCGGTCGACCGACCTGCTACTTGGGCACTTCCCTGCCTCTGATTTGGAAGTGCAGAAATTGGCCTTCGGCCGACCGAGCCCTGTAGCTGGTCGACCGACCTGCTATCCCGAGCCATGTTATGTTTTCTACAACTGGCCAGCCGACCGAGCCCTGCAACCGGTCGACCGACCTGCTCCTGTTTTGCCGATTTTTGCATATTCTGATTGGTTTTCCAAATTTTATCGATTCAAGTTGCTTTTTAGTAGTTGTTATTGCATCTTTGACTTTGATAACTTATTCTTGACTTCATCCACGGGTTTTTATAAAATAGTCTCTCGAATCATATTTAAAAGATCGTTTCTCCAATTTATAAATTCTATTTAAAACACACAATTTCGCACTTCGAGCGAAGTGGAAGGGTGATTAAATGGTTGGGCAAAACACGGACCATGAATCTGTGCGTTTATCATTCCGATTAATCCCCTACCTATTCAGTTGATCGTTTTGACCTTCGGGTTTGGTTTATCGATGATATGAGGTAAACTTTGTACTGCTTTGAGTGTGAAAGTGACTGACGGATAGTAAACTGTTTAGTGCGAACGAGTGGTTATGGGACGCACGTTAACACTTTTCGGATTCCTTTTCGAGAGTTGTGACACATTCCGCCAGTTAGTGGTGTCCAGCACTGGGTCTTCAACCTTCACCACTACGGCTTGTCGCCCTATAGTATCGCTTCTGATGTTGGTCTTTATGAGCCGCATGGGTGATATTGGGTTTGTGCCTTCGGGTTTGTCACCCTATAGTATCGCTTTCTATGTTGGTCGTTATGAGCCGCATGGGTGATATTGGGTTTGGAGTTTTCGGGCTCATGGATCCTTGTTTATACAGTACCGAGCTTGAGCAATCATATGTTTCATTGATATTATATTCCCTTGGTATCGCCCATCGGTGTTGGTCTTTTTGAGCCGCATGATGTATAACGATTACCTTGTGGAACTTGTATACCTTATGGGTATTTGTTATTTGTCTTTTTGGCTTGCTTTGGGATATTTGTATCCTTTGTTTATCTATGTTGCCAATGATATGAGGCTTGTCTTGATATGTTCATCTTTTGTTAGATGATTGTGTTATCTCTTTTAGAGATATTTGTTATACTTTGCAACCTTGCAGGTTTATTGTTGTTCAGTTTATCTAACTGATTTGTTTAGCTAGACTGACCCGTGTATTAATTACTAGGGTCAGACCGAGATGTTTCAGGTTAGGTGCCTTTGGACTTAGCCTATTTTGCTTCCGCATGGACTACTCCGCTAGCTCCTTTTTGTCATAGCATTTTGTGTAGTCCTATTTTGTTGTAACTCTGATATGTATTCTTGTGAACTCGTATGTATATTATAATTTGCTATACCACTTGACATGTATTATTTTGTATATTCTGCTATGTATCAGTATATGTGTATATGATGGTTTACTGTTCTGTGATGTATATTGCATTTGAGTTGCTATATTCTGTTCTGATAGATCCTCTAGCCACCTATGATTTTGTTTTAAGTATTCATTAGATATGTCGATGTGCTTGGTAAGGCAATTGTCGATGTATTCAATAGATAATTAAAGCAAGGCTATAGATGGTCCCTCCTAAACAGCCTTATTCTCCGTGTTAGCAGACGGTATTATCTATTAATACTCTTTGCTAGCGTGGGTATAGAGGTGGGGCGTCACATGAAACATTGAAAATACAGTCACAATGCAAGTTTAAATTATAGTGGCTTAAAAATAAGGCATACACTTTTACAATTACACAGAGTCCGCTTCCATTAATCTAAAATATGACCGATTTCATTTATAAACAAAATTCAATTACTTTTATAAACAAAATTAGAATTTTGAGGCCGATGAAAATTCAAGGCCTTTGGCGATGACTTTAGTGACATAGGGCTATTATCGGCCATTCCTATGTCAAACATAGTTTCGAATAATACCGACTATTTGTAAATAGTAGTAAATGAGATTTGAGAAGAAATGTGTATATGACTATTAAAATAAGTAACGTGCAACGAACCATCCGTTTAAGAATTTGCATATGCAAAATGAATTTTAAATAACAATTTAATAACATATTTTTTTCTAAAAAATCCATCATTCAAATGTTTTGCATTTTGCAAGTTTATCCAACTCTAACCATCCACTACTAGTGTTGCAATAAATTACTATTTTGAAAAATTTTGGTTAAAAATTAGAAAATAAGAATACACAAAAATCCAAACTTCCTACCTATATTAAACTGGAAAAGTGAATACATAGCTTAAAATAAGTTGTATAATAACAAAACAAAACATGTTTGTAACTATTGATCACACATCTTATTAGAAAACAATATATTTGGTTTAAGTAAAGCAGTTTTATTGGAAAATAAGTTATATAAGCTTCCTTCACTAAAAATTACATAAATTGAGAGGTATGTATAAATTTATTAAATTTATGGAAAAACATTTAGTTTATAAATATACGTATCGTGGAAATACATTTATGTAAAATGTTAATCTGAATTATGCTAAACAAACATAAATATTATCTCAATATATAAACATAAGCGAAATAATAGCTCCGCGAATAGATTACCATCAGAAGATGTAATAATAAGTTGTAAAATGCTTTTTAAGATATTTAACTTAAACCATCTACAAAGATAATTTTTCCATCAAATTTATTTCATCCTATAATACCATGAAAGCACATTGTATCAACTTTAATGACTTAACATTAGATGTTAAACATTATCATTTCACCGGTGAAATAGTTGAAGCTTGATTATGCCATTTTATTTGTTGATACAACGATGTAGGACGATGTCATTTACTTTCTTCATAACTGGTTATTGGATGATGCATTTCTTCTTATTCTTTTGTGCACTATAGTTCTTTTGTGCATTGTGGTTCTTTTGTGCACTGTGGTTCTTTTGTGCATTTTAGTTCTTTCGTACATTGTTCAACCATTGTACATTCATTTAACGTTGGATGTTGCAATTTGCCATCTCCATCAGTGGTCGTTGGATGATGCCATTCTTTTTGCTCTTCTGTGCATTGTAGCTCTTTTGTGCACTGTAGTCCTTTTGTGCATTGTAGCTCTTTTGTGCATTGTAGTTCTTTTATGCATTCTAGGTCTTTTGTACATTGTTCATTCGTCGCTTGTGCATTTACCACTGGATGATTCCACTTCTTTTGTTCGTCATAATTTATCGGATGGCGCCACTTACTCTTTTCATCAACGATTGTTGGATGATGCCACTTGGTTGGTAGTTCCTTAGGTTGCAGCTTTGATGCCAAGGTAGTTTCAGTTATGATAAAAAAGAACAACACTAAAGCTAATAATGCACTATATGCTTTGGTCAGGGTTATGTGTGGTATGTTGTTCAAGAAAGAAGATGGTTTTTACAAGATTTGAAGATAAAGTTTGGAACCATGAAGTCAATTAAGTCATTGTAAACTAATTAATGATCTCATTTTGTTTTATCCACTTTCATATTCGGGATAAGCACATAACCTTAAAGTAGATAGTGTTTTAATAAGCTTTCAACAAAAAAGTAACATGCAAAAGTTAATTATAATTCACCAATCGTTATGTTAATAATAGAAGGCGGTGTTGCGTATCAACTACTAATTTCAATCTAAGCATCTTGTATCATAGGAAATGTATGAAAAACCCAAATTAGTAAAAAAAATTAAATAAATATTGGTGTCTACTAAATTATAATAAAAATGTGTGATTGCCGATACATCCAAAAGAAAAGTCAAAACATGTAGTTACGATGTATACTGAAATGAAAAATTCAAGAATAAAAAATAGATGTCTCTTTTTGTCATATATTTTATCCTCCTAAAATTTTTGACAATATTAGTATTGTTATCGTAACAGTATATTACTACACTATTAGCGTGTATGTGTGCAAATGTGTATATTCGCATATTTCGATCAAAATTTACTATATTTTGATTATAAAAGACGTTTATTTTCTTGTTATGGTGTTTGGAACTTACACAATATCAAATGTCTAATTTTTATTTTACCACCTCAAATGTAGGTTTATCGTTTCACATCTCGTTTTCACTAATACATAAAGTTAATGTTGGACGTCATGTATTCGCATTACTATTTAACCGTATTAAAAACCCAGGTATAGTGTTACCAAAAAAGAGATATTTGTATAACTCTATGGCATGCAAAAAAATTGTAGTTTGAAATGTATCCACAATTTGATTTTTATTTAAATTTTGCATAGATATAACATATTGTCAATATGTCGTTAAAACTGATGATTTTAGTGCGGTGAAAATTAGACGCTTCTGATATACTAGTGTCCAAAGCCAGTTAGATATTGTTGTAGGCTTAAGGCATAATGATCTAAATCAGGGATTAAAACAATCAGAGGTCCTTATTAGTGATTTTGAAACATTGAAAATACAGTCACAATGCAAGTTTAAATTATAGTGGCTTAAAAATAAAGCGTACACTTTTACAGTTACACAGAGTCCGCTTTCATTAATCTAAAATATGACCGGTTTCATTTATAAACAAAATACAATTACTTTTATAAATAAAATTAGAATCTTGAGGCCGATGAAAATTCAAGGCCCTTGGCGATGACTTTAGTGACATAGGGCTACTATCGGCCATTCCTATATCAAACATAGTTTCGAATAATACCGACTATTTGTAAATAGCAGTAAATGAGATTTGAGAAGAAATGTGTAGATGACTATTAAAATAAGTAACGTGCAACGAACCATCCATTTTAGAATTTGCATATGAAGAATCATTTTTAAATAACAATTTAATAACATAATTTTTCTAAAAAATCCATCGTTCAAAAGTTTTGCATTTTGCAAGTTTATCCAACTCTAACCATCCACTACTAGTGTTGCAATAAATTACTATTTTGAAAAATTTTGGTTAAAAATTTGAAAATAAGAATACACAAAAATACAAACTTCCTACCTATATTAGACTTGAAAAGTGAATACATAGCTTAGAATAAGTTGTATAATAACAAAACAAAACATATTTGTAACAATTGATCACACATCTTATTAGAAAACAATATATTTGGTTTAAGAAAAGCAATTTTATTGGAAAATAAATTATATAAGCTTCCTTTACTAAAATTTTCTCAAATTGAGAGGTATGTATGAATTTAATAAATTTATGGAAAAACTTTTAGTTTATAAATATAATTATCGTGGCAATACATTTATGTAAAAAGTTAATCCGAATTATGCTGACCAAACATAAATATTATCTTAATATATAAACATAAGTGAAATAATAGCTCCACGAATAGATTACTAGCAGAAGATGTAATAATAAGTTGTAAAATGCTTTTTAAGATATTTAACTTAAACCTTCTACAAAGATAATTCTTCCATCAAATTTATTTCATACTATAATACCATGAAAGCACATTGTATCAGCTTAATGACTTAACATTTGATGTCAAACATTATCATTTCACCGGTGAAATAGTTGAAGCTTGATTATGCCATCTTCTTTGTTGATACAACGATGTAGGACGATGTCATTTACTTTCTTCATAACTGGTTATTGGATGATGCATTTCTTCTTGTTCTTTTGTGCACTGTAGTTCCTTTGTGCAATGTGGTTCCTTTGGGCACTATGGTTCTTTAGTGCACCGTGGTTCTTTTGTGCATTTTAGTTCTTTCGTACATTGTTCATCCATTGTACGTTCATTTAACGTTGGAGGTTTCAATTTTCTTTCTCCATCAGTGGTCGTTGGACGATGCCATTCTTTTTGCTCTTCTATGCATTGTAGCTCTTTTGTGCACTGTAGTCCTTTTGTGCATTGTAGCTCTTTTGTGCATTGTAGTTCTTTTGTGCATTCTAGGTCTTTTGTACATTGTTCATTCATCGCATGTGCATTTACCACCGGATGATTCCACTTCTTTTGTTCGTCATAATTTGTCGGATGGTGCCAATTACTCTTTTCATCAACGATTGTTGGATGATGCCACTTGGTTGGTAGTTCATTAGGTTGCAGCTTTGATGCCAATGTAGTTTCAGTTATGATAAAAAACAACAACACTAAAGCTAATGATGCACAATATGCTTTGGTCATGTTTATGTGTGGTATGTTATTCAAGAAAGAAGATGGTTTTTATAAGATTTGAAGATAATGTTTGGAATCTTGAAGTCAATTAAGCCATTGTAAACTAATTAATGATGTCATTTTGTTTTATGCACTTTCATATTATGGATAAAAACATTACCTTAAAGTAGATAGTGTTTTAATAAGCTTTCTACAAAAAAATAACATGCAAAAGTTAATTATAATTCACCAATCCTTGTGTTAATAATAGAAGGCAGTGTTGCATATCAACTACTAATTTCAATCTTAGCATCTTGTGTCATAGGAAATATATGGAAAACCCAAATTAGTAAAAAAAAATTAAATAAATATTGGTGTCTACTAAATTATAATAAAAATGTGTGATTGCCGATACGTCCAAAAAGAAAAGTCAAAACAGGTAGTTACGATTTAAACTGAAATGAAAAATTCTAGAACAGAAAATAGATGTCTCGTTTTGTCATATATTTTATCCTCCTAAATTTTTTGATAATATTCATATTGTTATCGTAACAGTATATTACTACACTATAAGCGTGTATGTGTGCAAATGTGTATATTCGCATATTTCGATTAAAATTAACTATATTTTGATTATAAAACTCGTTTATTTTCTTGTTATGGTGTTTGGAACTTACTGTAACATCCCGCCTTTTTGCACACTTTAAACCGACACACGTGCCAATTCAAAGCATACGCAAGGGCGGATTGTTATGGGGTAAATAAGAAAAACAGAGAAGAAATAAAACAAAAACAGAATCTCACAGCGGAAGGATAAAATATAATAACAAATATACAGTTCATAAACAGTTTACAAAAGCTTGATTCTTCTTTTACAATAAATATCAGAGTTACACATACCAATACAAGCAATGCAGCGGAATAGAAAGAGTGTGGTGTAATACTATATATAACATAATACTTATTCTTCGTCTTCGTCCTCCAAAGCTAAAATCTGCTATCCTGAAATGCTCGGACTGACCCGAGCGAATTTGAATAGACAAAAACACCCGAGTCAGACTAGAATATCTTATGTGAGTTAAATAAACAGAATATAAATATGAGTACAGTAACTCAAGAGATGTTCGGGATTTACATCTCCTAAGGATCCGTTAAACTATTTACTATGTAGTATATTGCGCTATTATAATAGTGTCTATTTATAAAATAAACTTACTTTTAAATAGCGTTATGGCTTTACATTTTCCACCTTAACACGTAATAGTCCCAGTAGTCCGTCCAATATCATAGCCCCTCCTGATCGGGAAGCCACTAGAGGATACCACACGGGCTACGGGAGAAAACCAAACTCGTACAAGGCGCGATATGGTAGGTGACATGGCACAACTAGGCAATGCCAGGGTAGATATACCAATTGCTATCCAGGCTGGTGGAAACGCGTAGCCGCAGTTACCGCCCACCTCGGACTAACTCCCCAAAATCAAAATATAGAAGTGGCCACTGAATCAAATCCAAGTCAAATTATAATATCGAAGAGGAGCGTCCGATCAGAGGAATGACCTCATTGGCCTGAGAATCGCTCCTGTTTTAGCCACCTTATGCCAACTCACGGGAGTTGGGTCCACGTATTTACCTTACAGGAAACGTCGCCACCTCCTACTTCATTCTGGAATCTCCACCGCGTACACGGTTAGTCAAAGTGGTTTTCGGTATCGACAGAGAGTATGTCCATATCCGATCCCGGTCTCTTTGCCAACCAATCGTTATTATAACACCGCGGTCATTTAAAAATAGTTTATACTTTTAAAACCAGAATATAATCCATTTCAAACCGTAATATTACGATATCATTTCTTCTTTTAAAACCCAAAACAATATGATATCGTTTATCCCAAATAAAATTATTCCTTTCCAAAAAATTATGTCACTTTTTATTATTTAATATCCCATGTAACCAATATTCTGTTTGTAACTTTCAACATAATTCTTCGAAAATCCATAGCATTTTAAAACCATTATTTTCAAAACTAAATGGTTTGGATATTCAACGGTATGCGAATAAAAAAAAAAGTTTAACTTTACTGTTGCTTTATAAAGAAATAAATTACATGGCTTTCCAAATATTTCTTCTTTTAAAGTTAAACCAAAATCCAAAATATTACTTCAAGTCGCAAAACCATTTCAATTTTATATATATTTATATCCATTTTGGAGCATTAATATTTCAACTAAAGTTGGATTTTTATCCTTTCAAAAATCAATATTCTATTAATTAATCTTGACCATTCACATAAAATCCATAATTAATAAGACTTCAATTTCTAGTAAAATATATATATATATATATATATTTCCAAATTCAATTTTTACTAGAATATTCATTTCAAAATATTTTGGGAAAAAAATCCAATTATAAATATCATATCTTTAAAATTTCCAACTTAATATTTAAACATAGGATATAATCATCAAACTCCATTTTCTTAAATTTCTTCCATTTTTAATAAAGAAATTTATTCACCTTTTAATTTCAAAATTTCAACTTCATATGCATATAACTATGGAAGAAAACATTTATTCAGTATAAAATTTAAGATTTTTATAAACCGTATTCCATCCAAACCATAGAAATCACATTAAAAATAGTTATATATAGACCACGGTGTCTGTATATAGTTTTCTATCCTATGGTCAAGTGATACGGATATTTATCATTTCAATCCGCAATTTAAAAAATAAAACTGCGGTTGTATATCATTTCAAACCGCAATCCCGAATGAAATGAAAAATGCATACTAACTTGCAGTTTAATGATATCAAATAAAACATCCCTTCAATAACACATCCATCATCCAATCACAAACATCAAGCAATATCAATCAATAACAATTATATATATGATCATATATAACAGGTGATAACTGGCAGTTTATTCAAATTAAAATTTTCAACTATTAATCTAACAATTTATATTCAGTGATAATTGACATAACTGTTAACTAGCAGTTCATATGCAACCAAAAATTTCTAACAGCCAATTAACACGCAATAAATCAATTAAATTAACAGTTACATTCAATAAAATGCAATTCAACAGATATGAATGAAATAACATGCCAAAAGCTCATAAATAAATTTCTATTCATTTCTAAAATTTATTTAACAAACATAAAAGCTTCTAGTAGTTGTGAGTGGGTTAAAACACTCACCTTTTGAATTTAAATTGAATTCAAATCCAATTTAAACCCAAAAATTGGACAGTCTCCAAATTCATCCAAACCAGTGCCAAAACGTCAGAAATTCCGATACGATCCCAGCAAAACAAACCGCGCGTGAATCCGAGCTCGTATGCAAAAGTTATGAAAATTTGAAAAATGAAAAATTCTGGTCCTGGGTCAACTTCGGGTTCGACTTCGGGGCGCCGCCTCATTTCCCCGATGCTTGCTTGGAGTTTTCGCCAAAACGACCCGGAGCGACCCGAGTCATTTTCTTCCTGACCCGAAGTTGCTCTAGGGTTTTCTCCTCTGAAACCCGAAGCGCGACCAGAAGCTGCTGCAGATCCACAAATTTTTTTTTTTTTTTTTTTTTTTTTGAAATAAAATTTTGGAATTTGGGAATTAGGTTTTCTGCCATTGGAATGAGGAGTTGAGAAGGAGATGTACGTATAGAAAAATGAAAATAAGTAGTGGCTAGGGTTTATAATCGCAAATATATAGACAGATAAAAGAAGGCTAGGTGGGTACGGATAACGAACGTGCTAAACGATAGTTGGCCCAAAAAGCCCGTTCTGCCTCCGGAGTCGAATTTGTTAAAACTATATATCCAAATAGGTGTTTCAAAATATTCTGAACGCGATGGAAAAAGTTTCGCGACCAAATTCGATCGTATGAAGAAGTTATGCTAAAAAAATAAAAATTTCAAATTGATTTCAAAATGCGTAAATTTCAAGGCGTTTCGAGTCCGTACGATCAAACGACAAGTCCGATCGCAACGAAACTTGAAACATTATTATAATTCACCGTTACGGATCCGATGAAACTAGTTTCGTCGAAATCCGAGTCCGTGACAAAAATGGCTATTTTTAATATTTATTAAATAAATTAAAATAAATCATAAAATCCAAATTTTCTTTCAACTTTAAATATTGGCCAAATTTCATTACTTATATAATCCAATCAATTCCAAATAATTTAGCAAGCTTGGATGTGAATTAAAATTTATAAGTATATAAATTTCGCAGTGTTAACCTCTGCGTTTTCTTATTATTTGGGAATTATAAATTTTATTCGCAAAACCCAATTATTTAATCATATACTTATACTCTCATCTTAAATCTAATTATATAAATAACTTGATTTCTATTATCCAACTCAAAATATATCAATTATTCTCCAACTACATAGTTAACGTTTCTTTTATATATCACTGTGGTAATATTTCAAAATGTTCATCTTTTGTTTGCATAAATTACTGTATTTAGATAAAATTATAATTTTGGTAACTTATCACATAAATAACTTAAAACCTCAACTAATACATTCCACCTTTGTTTCATCTTATTCATTCACTCATCAATATTCCGTACTAACTACAAAATTTAGTGTATTCCTTTAAATTGATCAAAATAAGACTTATCAACTAATAGAAAGATTTACGTACAAAATTTATTGTCATACATCTAATTTACAAGCCTATACTTAATTATTATCCTACAATACGTTTTACGTTACTATAATGTTCATTCTTCCGTTCCTACGTTTCTATAAATTTATTCCTTTATAATTTATTTAACGCAACACTTAATCTACACCTATTGCGATGTTTCAAATTTACTTGAATGAACAATTTCTTTACTTAAAATAGTTGTTGTAAACTCTTAATTCCACATTTATAAGTGTATTATTATTTTCACTCAAATATTATACATATATATAGAGTATTGGGTTTTTATTTAATCATCATTTATCATATATATTAATTAATTAAATTCAATACTTAAGTCTGACTAAATTTATTCCCCAAATACACATTTACATTTCTCAACCAATAAATATAACCGATCAAATTCTCATTTTATTGAACCTTGGTCAATTCCACACGTTAATTTTACTTAAAGTCTCAATTAATTAATTTACCTCGGTTTCATTACCTTATTACCTTATATGCATAATTGACATGGTTATATCTTCCATTACATCAATAATTTATCATTTCATTTCTATGCAATATATACTCATCTTATTCCATTTATTTGGTTACTGCATTGAAATCTATTTATTAACCAATACCAACGTTATTATCATAAAAAAAAAATTTGATTCCCAATTTTATTCAATACTTAGAACAAAAATTTTCACATTAAATCAAATCCTTCTATTCAAACCAAGTATCATGCTATGATAATATTTTACGTTGGTTACACTGAAAAAAATCAACTTTTTATCGTTATCAATTAAACATACATTAATTGCACAAATTAAAGGAATTAATTGCCATTTATCAAATTAAATTTTTCATACATCAATCTATTTCATCTAAATCCTTACCTATGAATATTGCAACCTTTAATTCCATTAAATACCAATTAACCCAAATTATTTCATTTATTCTAAGTCATATCACTAAAATAATTCATCATAATAAACTTAAAATCTATACGTTTATTGATTTATTTCTATTTGTCTTATGTTAAATTCTAAATTTAGTAAGACAACCTAAAGTACTCCACTCAATCGACAGTCCCTTTCAATTGTTAATACGTACTTAAATTTCTACAGTTGCCTTCCATCTGCACTTCTGTTACTATGATAAAAATTAGTAACGTTTATGCCATCAATCCATCATAATTACTTACCCTTAATTGAGTTTGATTTCCAAATAAATTTGCTGACCCTTAATTAGACAATTTATAAAAGTTTGTCATCATACCTATAGTTCTACGCTTATGCTATGTCTTAAATTTCAATAAATTTATAAATTTTGAGATGTTCATTAGGGTTTACAAATTTATTGACTTGCAATAACAGGGTTTCTTAATCTATTCAATTTATCGTTCACAATCTTTTATTGCATTAAATTGGTTTAATATTCCCATATTAAATTTTATGTACAGGTAAGAATTTTTCTTTCTTTCTCTACTTAATTCATTTGAATTTTATTCAAATGTCTTTAAATAGGTTTCTAAGTCACTTCTATATAATTTATTCTAGCCTTCATTTTAATACTTATCTACCACCTTTATTCTTTCAACTAAAATAAATTACAAAATCCTATTAAACAAACAATTTTAAATGGTCGAACTTAACGGGTCGTTACACTTACACAATATCAAATGTCTATTTTTTATTTTACCACCTCAAGTGTAGGTTTATCGTTTCACATCTCGTTTTCACTAAAAATTAAAGTTAATTGTTCGACGTCATGTATTCGCATTACTATTTAACTGTATTAAAAACCCAAGTCTAGTGTTACCAACAAAGAGATATTTGTATAACTCTATGGCATGAAAAAAATTTGTAGTTTGAAATGTATCCACAATTTGATTTTTATTTACATTTTGCATTGATATAACATATTGTCAATATGGCGTTAAAACTGAAGATTTTAGTGTGGTGAAAATTAGAGGCTTCTGATATACTAGTGTCCAAAGCCAGTCAGATATTGTTGTAGGCTTAAGGCATAATGATCTAAATCAAGGATTAAAACAATCAGAGGTCCTTATTAGTTATTTTGAAACTTTGAAAATACAGTCACAATGCAAGTTTAAATTATAGTGGCTTAAAAATAAGGCATACTCTTTTACAATTACACAGAGTCCGCTTTCATTAGTCTAAAATATGACCGATTTCATTTATAAACAAAATACAATTACTTTTATAAAAAAATTTGAATTTTGAGGACAATGAAAATTCAAGGCCTTTGGCGATGACTTTAGTGACATAGGGCTACTATCGGCCATTCCTATGTCAAACATAGTTTCGAATAATACCGACTATTTGTAAATTGCAGTAAATGAGATTTGAGAAGAAATGTGTAGATGACTATTAAAATAAGTAACGTGCAACGAACCATCCATTTGAGAATTTGCATATGCAAAATGATTTTTAAATAACAATCTAATAACATTTTTTTCTAAAAAATCCATCATTCAAAAGTTTTGCATTTTTCAAGTTTATCCAACTCTAACCATCCACAACTAGTGTTGCAATAAATTACTATTTTGAAAAATTTTGGTTAAAAATTTGAAAATAAGAATACACAAAAATCCAAACTTCCTACCTATATTAAACTGGAAAAATGAATACATAGCATAAAATAAGTTGTATAATAACAAAACAAAACATGTTTGTAACTATTGATGACACATCTTATTAGAAAACAATATATTTGGTTTAAGTAAAGCAGTTTTATTGGAAAATAAGTTATATAAGCTTCCTTCACTAAAAATTACATAAATTGAGAGGTATGTATAAATTTATTAAATTTATGGAAAAACATTTAGTTTATAAATATACGTATCGTGGAAATACATTTATGTAAAATGTTAATCTGAATTATGCTAAACAAACATAAATATTATCTCAATATATTAACATAAGTGAAATAATAGCTCCACGAATAGATTACCATCAAAAGATGTAATAATAAGTTGTAAAATGCTTTTTAAGATATTTAACTTAAACCGTCTACAAAGATAAATTTTTCCATCAAATTTATTTCATACTATAATACCATGAAAGCACATTGTATCAACTTTAATGACTTAACATTTGATGTTAAACATTATCATTTCACCGGTGAAATAGTTGAAGCTTGATTATGCCATTTTCTTTGTTGATACAACGATGTAGGACGTTGTCATTTACTTTCTTCCTAACTGGTTATTGGATGATGCATTTCTTCTTGTTCTTTTGTGCACTGTGGTTCTTTTGTGCACTGTGGTTCTTTAGTGCACTGTGGTTCTTTTGTGCATTTTAGTTCTTTCTTACATTGTTCATCCATTGTACATTCATTTAACGTTGGATGTTGCAATTTTCTTTCTCCATCAGTGGTCGTTGGATGATGCCATTCTTTTTGCTCTTCTGTGCATTGTAGCTCTTTTGTGCACCATAGTCCTTTTGTGCACTGTAGCTCTTTTGTGCAGCATAGTCCTTTTGTGCATTGTAGCTCTTTTGTGCATTGTAGCTCTTTTGTGCATTCTAGATCTTTTGTACATTGTTCATTCGTCGCATGTGCATTTACCACTAGATGATTCCACTTCTTTTGTTCGTCATAATTTGTCGGATGGCGCCACTTACTCTTTTCAACAACGATTGTTGGATGATGCCACTTGGATGGTAGTTCATTAGGTTGCAACTTTGATGCCAAGGTAGTTTCAGTTATGATAAAAAAGAACAACACTAAAGCTGATGATGCACTATATGCTTTGGTGATGTCTATGTGTGGTATGTTGTTCAAGAAAGAAGATGGTTTTTACAAGATTTGAAGATAAAGTTTGGAATCTTGAAGCCAATTAAGCCATTGTAAACTAATTAATGATCTCATTTTGTTTTATCCACTTTCATATTCTGGATAAGCACATAACCTTAAAGTAGATAGTGTTTTAATAAGCTTTCTTCAAAAAAATAACATGCAAAAGTTAATTATAATTCACCAATCGTTATGTTCATAATAGAAGGCGGTGTTGCATATCAACTACTAATTTCAATCTAAGTTTAATGTATCATAGGAAATATATAAAAAACCCAAATTAGTAAAAAAACTCAATAAATATTGGTGTCTACTAAATTGTAATAAAAATGTGTGATTGCCGATACATCCAAAAAGAAAAGTCAAAACAGGTAGTTACGATGTAAACTGAAATGAAAAATTCTAGATTTTTGACAATATTAGTATTGTTATCATAACAGTATATTACTACACTTTTAGCGTGTATGTGTGCAAATGTGTATATTCGCATATTTCGATCAATATTTACTATATTTTGATTCTAAAAGACGTTTATTTTCTTGTTATGGTGTTTGGAACTTACACAATATCAAATGTCTAATTTTTATTTTGCCACCTCAAATGTAGGTTTATCGTTTCACATCTCGTTTTCACTAAAACTTAAAGTTAATTGTTGGACGTCATGTATTCGCATTACTATTTAACTGTATTAAAAACCTATGTCCAGTGTTACCAAAAAAGAGATATTTGTATAACTCTATGGCATGCAAAAAATTTGTAGTTTGAAATGTATCTACAATTTGATTTTTATTTACAATTTTCATAGATATAACATATTGTCAATATGTCCTTAAAACTGAAGATTTTAGTGCGGTGAAAATTAGAGGCTTCTGATATATTAGTGTCCAAAGCCAGTTAGATATTATTGTAGGCTTAAGGCATAATGATCTAAATTAGGGATTAAAACAATCAGAGGTCCTTATTAGTGATTTTGAAACATTGAAAATATAGTCACAATGCAAGTTTAAATTATAGTGGCTTAAAAATAAAGCATACACTTTTACAGTTACACAGAGTCCGCTTTCATTAATCTAAAATATGACCGGTTTCATTGATAAACAAAATACAATTTCTTTTATAAATAAACTTAGAATTTTGAGGCTGATGAAAATTCAAGGCCCTTGGCGATGACTTTAGTGACACAGGGCTACTATCGGCCATTCCTATATCAAACATAGTTTCGAATAATACCGACTATTTGTAAATAGCAGTAAATGAGATTTGAGAAGAAATGTGCAGATGACTATTAAAATAAGTAACGTTCAACAAACCATCCATTTGAGAATTTGCATATGCAAAATGATTTTTAAATAACAATTTAATAACATAATTTTTTCTAAAAAATCCATCATTCAAAAGTTTTTCATTTTGCAAGTTTATCCAATTCTAACCATCCACTACTAGTGTTGCAATAAATTACTATTTTGAAAAATTTTGGTTAAAAAATTGAAAATAAGAATACGCAAAAATCCAAACTTCCTACCCAAATTAAACTGGAAAAGTGAATACATAGCTTAAAATAAGTTGTATAATAACAAAACAAAACATGTTTGTAACTATTGATTACACATCTTATTAGAAAACAATATATTAGTTTTAAGTAAAGCAGTTTTATTGGAAAATAAATTATATAAGCTTCCTTTACTAAAAAATACTTAAATTGGGAGGTATGTATAAATTTATTAAATTTATGGAAAAATATTTAGTTTATAAATATAAATATCGTGGAAATACATTTATGTAAAATGTTAATCTGAATTATGCTGACCAAACATAAATATTACCTCAATATATAAACATAAGTGAAATAATAGCTCCACGAATGGATTACCATCAGAAGATATAATAATAAGTTGTGAAATGCTTTTTAAGATATTTAACTTAAACCATCTACAAAGATAATTTTTCCATCAAATTTATTTCATACTATAATACGATGAAAGCACATTGTATCAACTTTAATGACTTAACATTTGATGTTAAACATTATCATTTCACCGGTGAAATAGTTGAAGCTTGATTATGCCATTTTCTTTGTTGATACAACGATGTAGGACGATGTCATTTACTTTCTTCATAACTGGTTATTGGATGATGCATTTCTTCTTGTTCTTTTGTGCACCGTGGTTCTTTTGTGCACTGTGGTTCTTTAGTGCATTGTGCTTCTTTTGTGAATTTTAGTTCTTTCGTACATTGTCTGTAATGACCCGTAAATTTTAACGGTTTTAGTAACGTCATTAATTGAAATTTTGTGGGAATTTAAACGATAAAATTTTGAAATATAAATTTGATATTTGAAATGCGTCTAGTTAAACATAGCAACTGGTAAATTTTCGTCTGAAAATATGAAAGTTTATTCCGTGCGTAGATTTACTTCAATTTAATCAGTTAAAAAGCGATGAAAATAAAACATTTTCAAAACAAAAATATTTTTACATAGAAAAATTATAAACCATCTTCTGAGCAAGATGTCAGTTTGTCGTTTTTCCAAATTCGGACATCTTTAGCTCCGTCGATCTTATTTTTCTATGTTTTTCATGCATTTTCCGCTAGAAAAAAATTCAAAATTTTTATAATTCAACCAAATCACTGACATCTGTATACCGTTTTGATCATCTCATCGGGCTGATCTCTACGGTATATTCAATTCTGTGTTTTTTATTTTCGATTCGTGACGAAATTGGTAAAAGGGTTAAACATACCGGTACGTCTTGTGATTTGCATTTACTTTTTTAGTTCCCTCTGGTTGAATTTTAAACGGTTACTAATTTTTTTTCTTTCTATGTAGCAGCTGTGATATTTATTATTTCCACTGTTCAATGCAAATTTTGGCGTTGTTTGAGGAATAATGAAGGAAACCAATTCACGTTTCATTATTCAATGCTTCTTATTTCTTCTCTGATACCAAGAAACCAAAGCGTGCCTTCACACCATATCTTTCTTTTAGCCTGCTTATTCATCTTTCCCCATACTTTTGCCTCCTACCTTTGCCTGTTAATTCACTTTGCATTCCCCCCCTTTCAGTAAACAGCCCAAAATCGAGCCCTCTTCTCTTCGCCTTCTCCACGTCTTCGCCTGCCGACATTGCCGAGCTCACAACCCCATCCACCACATAGTCATCATCCGCCACCTCATGCTCCCAACCTCTGCCCACAGCTATGTCCGCGCCATCAACCCCCTCACCTTGCAACACGTCGGCCTCCCCACAACCGATGCTACCCCTCCTCCTTGCGTCGCCCATGCTTCCACCTTCCTGCACCTCTTGCCTCGTCAGTTCGCCACTAGAGCCACCACCCACGTGAACCGTCCCTACATGCTCGCCTACCTCCATTTCTTCCCTCTGCCTGTCTGACTTCGGCCTCTGGCATCGCTCGCGAACAACCTCCACGAACCCTAGGCATGATCCGTCGCACCGCAGCAACCCGCTCCTAATCTTCACTCCCGCCCAGACTCGGTTTCACCCTTCCTCTTCTGGGTTGCTTACTTTGTCTTGGATGCAGTATGGTAATATATCATACTTTATATGCTACATGTGTATATTTATACAAATTCCTATAATAGGTTGGCTATGGAAGTACATCAAGTTCATAATATATGTTAAAAACTCTTTCAGCTCGGTTCAAATTTTATTTCGGGTTTGATTTTTACTATTGGTCTTATTCTATGCTAGTTGACTTCTGTGTTTTACAGAGTATTATATATGAGTTTCATATAAAGTTTTATATTTTGCTATGACTATTTTATATAAATCTACTATATACATATCATTTTATAAGCATGATTTGATCTCTTAGTATATAAGTAGATATATGGTTTGTACATGTTCGGTTTTGTAAAAGGTATGTGAACTAAACCTGGCACACATATATAAGTTATATATCAACTAGTTTTATCAAATATAAGTCTGCATGGGCAGGTATGGGCATGTATATGTATATGTATTTGGAAAAATATACCCAGTGGAAATTGGCTAAGTTGTTTACTAAGTAGTCTGGGTTATTTTTATAATATATTTGACTTTATATTGTTATCAATCTTAATTCGTAAGTATATACGTGGCTCGCATTTTGCCGAAGTTATTTGCCGTGAGTTATGTACATATTATAAAATATGGATATTTTGATATAAGTTTAGTGTTATGGTTTTATAAATATGATTTGTAGTTATATAAAAGGGTTACTTATTAAATGAGATATAACACACATGTAGGTGTATGTATGAATGATCTCCGCTGTAAGCTTATATAGTTGAGTATTGTGTAATAATTTGGTTACTACATAGATGTTACAGTATGAATAAGTTAGTGTATAAATACTATGTTAGACATATAGTTATGTGTAATATAGATAGGCTGGTATATGTGATACTTCTTTATCAACTATTCTGACCATTTTAAATCTGCATTTGGTTACCTAGCGAGTTAAGTATATATGTATACAAATTTAAATAAAGCATTGGATTCAAAATAAAACGACTTTTCATAATTTTAGTTGTATGAATATATTCTATAGTCAAGTAAGTTTATTTTAATTTTTATAATGACTATTTATCTTAGAGTATAAGATATATGTTATTATATATTGTTGATTTCTAAGTGTGCATATATATAAGTAGTTATTTCAAAATATAATGTGTGTGTGTATATATATTGATTTAGTAGATGTGTTTGATTAAAAACAACGATTTTAATTATATATGTTATTTTAATAATTGTTTTAAATCAAATATTAATTTCATGGAAATAATATATATATATATATATACATAATTTCTATTCCTATCAAACTGATTCTGAATCAGTTCATTGATTTTACCTACCAGCTTTGATCGTCAAATTCATGTTCGTCAAATTCATGTCCATCTCACTTTTCTCTGGACTCATAACTCTTTTCTGTGTCAAATTTCTCTAGCTTCGAAAGGTGAGCAATCACTCATGATTAATATTATTTTATTTATTAAATTTGATTTCAATTGCGACGACAATTGAAATATGTTGTTTTTAGTTATTTACACTTCTTTATATGTTATTACCTGTATATGTTCACCTATGACATCTGACACCATTATCTATTAATTATTTATACAATGATAATCTAGTTTGGTTGATGATTGATTGATTGATTTTTGTTTATATTGGATGTTAACTTTTAATGTATAAAGTGATAATATTGAAATTGAAATTTGACGTAGCATAGTTAAAAATTTGAATCGACATATGCGTTGAATTTTGATTAGTTAAATTTGAAAATATGACCCTTTAAATGTTTACTTATTTGACGCGTAGAAAATATTTAATTACCCTTGAACCATTTAAATTTATGTTGTTTTAATTGATTTAAGTATGAAATCGAATAATTGATGTAAATTGAAGAACCTCATAAAGATTGGTGTAATAATCTTTAATCTACATGAAATGATAGTGTAGATTCTAGAAATAATTATATTAATTCGCACAAATAACAATGTGAATTAATACGATTGTTTCGGGATTATTTGGATTGATTATTGTATTGTTATTGATTGTTGTTATTGTTTATTTATATACTTTGACACCATCCCTGTTATCACACTGCAAGTTCCCTTTGCTATGTTTTGATTTGTGAATTGGAAATGGAATCGGGTTGAAATGATTTATACCCAAATGAATTTGACCTAGGATAGAGAATTATGTAAAAATCCGATTGATCGATAATTTGATTGAAAAATAAAATAATGATTTTATTCGAGTAAAGAATAAGTTTGAAATGAAGTTGGAATTTGAATTTTTAAAGGAAAATGTAAAGATTGAAATATGAAGCAAATATTAACGTAGTAATTGATGAAAGAACGTTGTTTGAAATTTAATAATTAAATTTGGAATTATTAATAAATAATTTGGAATTAATAATAATTGAGTTTTGAAATTATTAAGTTGAAAACATTTAATAATTAAATTTGAAATTATAATTAAGTTCGGAATTATAATTAAGTTTGAAATTATTAAGTTGAATTTATAATTAAGTTGAAATGATTGGATAATTAAGTTTGAATTAAAATTTAAGCGGAAATGATTTAATAATTAAGTTTGAATTTATAATCAAGTTTGTAATTATTAAGTTTTGAAATTATTAATAATTAAGTTTGAAATTATTTAAAAATCGAATAAGATTTATGTAACGACCCGGAATTTTAGGCAATAAGAATTTAATAATCTGTGTAAATAATTAAATTGGTTTGATAATTTTTCTTTGGAATTTTAATTTAAACTGATGAATTTATTCTTTTTATGGTTAATAAATATTTAATTTGTTAATAGTAATCAATATCTTTCTGACAATTTAAATTTGATAAGAATTGTTTTTCAAAGTTAATCAGATTTTATTCTGTTTATAATATATACAATTGATATATATATATATATATATATATATATTGTGAATAGAAGAGCTTTTGTTTTTAATTAAAGATAAACTTTCAAATTATAATATATATGTATGTATATGTTATAGTCTGAGTTGTTTTGAGACTTAATTTTAATCTATTGATAATTTAGATATGAATGAATATTGTAATTGGAGCTTTGTTTTAATTTAAAAGTTAATTCAAGGATTTATTCAATTTGTTTCCAAATATAAGATAATTATTTATTTTAAATATGATAGTTTATAAAGAAATTTATCAATGTTTTATTTATGCTTTCTTTAAAAGTGTTTAAATTTGAAATGGTTATTAATGTATATGTATAAATGTATTAGATTTTTAAATACTAGTACAAAGATTCATTTATATCATAATTAGTTTTCTAAAATTTTCTTTAAAAGGATTAAATTTATATTCACATGTAAGTATTAATTAATAAAGTGAATTAAATATGTTCGTTTATGTTAACATTTAAAATTAAGAGAAAAATTAATTAAAATTATTCAAACATGTGTAAACATGTTAACTCCCTTAATAAACACATGTAACTTAATTAAGTAATAAGGTGACAAGTGACTTTTTTTTTTAAAAATTCACTTTCTTTAATTCTAATAAAAACATAACACTTTTGTTTGTTTGTTTTTCTTAACTAAAACCAGAAAAATTTACTCTCTAAAATCTGAAATCTAAATCAAAAGCAAATCAAAAACCTGAAACTACAATTTCAACCTGCTACTCAAATGAAGAATCAACCTGCAAAGTGAAAACTAGCATTCTAATCTGCATTTCTAAATTCATCTTCCACCTGCAAATAAGTTCAAATCTGAAATCAACCTGCAAATGAAGATCTGCACTTTCAATCCTTTAAAGCAGCAATTAGAAAGCATTTACAACAGCATGCATGCAAAGGCATTTGATTTTAACAGCAAAGTAAATATAGTTTCCAAATTTAAAGTTCAAACCTGGGGGAAAAGAAAACTGCTCTGCATTTATATCAAGTGAGTAAATTATTTAAAAACAGTTTAAAAGTGGTTTAAACTTGAATGCATGTTAAATCTTTCAATTGATATTTGTATTGCATGAAAATCACTCAGTTTTGTTTATTGAATTTAGTCTTACATTTATATATGTGAATATATGACTATATATATTGATGTTCTTCTCTGTTTGAAGAAAACTGTGACCTTGGTTTTCAAAAATCAAAATTTCCCAAAATGGACCATTTTAGCTTTGAATATATGAATGAAGTTTTCTTGAAAATGTGTAATGAAGATCACAAAAATAATTCTATGATTTTTAAGATAACAGGTAAGTATAAATGAAAGAATTGAAGTAAAACTAAGACATTGGTTAAAAATTAACAACCTTAATTTAAAATTTGGATTACATGCATGTAATCTTGGTAGGAAATCATGAATTATGATATGTAAATTGTGATTTTTAGTTGAGAATTCATGGAGAAATTTGGGTTTGAGTGAATTTGGCGGTTTTGTCAAATTCATGTGACTGAGTGATTTATAGGCTTTGAGATTTGAATCCAAGCTGTGTTAATCGATACTTAACACCAGAAAAATACTGAATAAATTTATTTTGTAACACAGATTTTAGAAACTTGATTAGTACGGTTTAGCATTGTTCTTTTGTTTTGTCTGGGTAGCCGAAGATTTGTGATGTGGATGTTGGATCGGGTTCGATCGCGGCATGGGAATGTTAAAACTCGGGGTTGTGGCGAGTTGATGTGGTGGTCGGCAAGGTTAATTGACGACGAGATGGTCGGTTATGGGGTGGTTTTGGGTCGAGTGGTTGCTTTAGTTTCGAGCTAAGGATCGAAACTTTGATTCGCGAGATTATGGGTTGATCTGGGTTTAGATTTGTGATCGCGCGTGGAATTGTGATCGTTTGTAATGGTCGCGACGTACGTTGGTGACCAGTGATGGTTGGACATGTGCACGAGTAGGATGGTGTGCACTGGGTAATCGAAGTTTTGGGGAAGACGAATGGAACTCGGGGAAGGTCTCGGGTTGTGCTTGAGTGCGACTCGAAGGAATTGGGGTGGGGTTGGCTTCGGGGAAAGCACTGGATTCTCTCGGGTTGTTACTCGAGTGGGTTGCTCTTCTCTGCGTATTATATATATACAGTTTAGATTTATTTGTAGATTAGTATAATCAAGTTATTTACTGTAAGAACAAGTGTATGAAGGAAATATAAAGTTAAACTTGTCAATTTTAAAATAAAAATAAACCAAACATTTAAAAGTGAAAATTTATTTTATATTTTAAATTTTAGAAATGTTTTAGGATGTTTGATTTTAAAATTTATTATCTTAATTAAGTAAAAATTCAAATTTAACGGGGATTTGAATTTAATTATTAAATATTTAAGTTAAAGTTTTGAGGCAATGTTAACAACAGAATTTCAGAATTTTATTGAATTAAATAAGTTTAAAATTTGATAATTCAAAGTGTTTTTAAATTTGGAAATGATTTACAAATGGTTCATCTACAAGTAAGGTTATTATTACGATTTTGTAAATCAAGTTTAATAGTTAGTGTTTGAAATTAATAAGATTTGATGATTCGGATAATTTATTTATGACGATAATAAGGTTAAATTAATATTGATATGAATTTAAGAATACTTGATTTAAAATGGTTGTTAACAAGTAAAGATTTAATTAAAATTTCTTTAATATTAGAAGTTAATTAATTGTTGTTAATTAATTTTAAATAATTAGTTAATTATTTATCAACCACTTAATTATGGATTAATTAAGTGGAATTACTTAATAAAGTAATTAATAAAAATATACTCATGAGAGTAATTAAGTTGAAGTGATTATGGAGTAATCACTTGTTGTTATCAATTAAGGAAATTGATTAATAATTTCTTAGTGAAGTAATTAAGATTATTTAATGGAAGTTATCAGAGATAATTACTTTGTAAGTAATTAGGATTAATTATTTAATTACCTCGGTTAATTAATTAATGTGATTAATCAATTAATGGAATGTGATTAATTTAAGAATAATTACTAAGTGTAATTAATTAAAATTTAATTAATTAATAAAGTAATTAATTAAGGATTGATTGTTAATTTAAATTGGTTAATAATTGCTTAATGAAGTAATTAAAGATTAATTGGATTAATTAATCAAGCATTAATACAATTAAATTAGAATTAATTAATTAAGATGTTAATTAATTTAGTTAAGTAATTACAAATAGTTAATTATGACTAATTAGTTGATTAATTATAAGTTAATTAGTTAATTAATTAAAGTAATTAATAATTAATAAGGATTAATTAATTAATGTGATTAATGATATTAATCAAGGTTGATTAATAAAAGTAATTAATTTAAATGTGATTAATTAATTGTAATTAATTAAGAATTAATGTAATTAATTATAGTTAATTACTGTAATTAATGATAGTAATTAAGGTTAATTACTGAATATGGTTAAGATAATCACTTGTATGTAATTAAAGATAATTAATCAAAGAAAGATTAATTAGTGAAGATCGTTAGAGATGATTAATTTATTTATTTGGGATAAATAAATGAAGAATGATTTAAGTAATCCAATTGATTAGAGTTAATCAATTCTGTTATGGATGAATGATTAATATTGGATGAATGATTGATATTGGATGTTGAATGATATTGGGTGATTGATTGATACTAGATATCTCTGTTGTGATATGCTGCTTGGTGAAGATGAATGTTAGTATGAATTATCTGTTACGATAATATAATTCATCTATCTGTTTATATATCATCCTGAATAAGTTTAACTTTTTAAACCTTAAGTACAACTTGGACATTAAAAATGGCGTTTGGTTTCGGTGAGACCGGGATCGGGTTTGCTTCATTACAGCGTGATAGGGGGTTCTCGCTTCGCGTTAGGTGGCGAACGGGAGACTCTTACCCCTACATGTCCCTTTTGGGTAGTATAAGGCCCTGGGTTGGTTGCGAGTCGAGAGGCTGGCCGTAAAAGCAAACCCAAGGTACCAATGTGAGCCACGGTGGGGCTGGGTTGGTTGAAAAGCCTACCAGTCGAGTGAGCCGCCGTCGATGGTTGCAAAGCTTTGACTATCACATTTGGTATCAGAGAATTAGGCTCTGAAGTGTGTCTTTCTTTAGGGAGCTTTAGGTTGAGTGAATACCTAGGCTCTATAGTAGTGTCTTTCTTAAGAGAGCGTACTTGTAATATTTTTATATATATATATATATATATATATCTATATATAGGTAGGTTGGGTTATCTGTACGGATTTTCCAACCTAAATTTAGAGGTATATGGAGTAGTGGTGTTTGTGGGTAACACAACTACCACAGATGGAAGAGGTTTCATATGTTTGAGGTTGGAAGTTTTTGTCGAGACTGTAGACCTAATACCGTCTCGAATAAGATTTGTAGTTTGGAGAAGGATTTCTCTGATATCCGAAGGGATTCTTTTGAAGATTCGAAGTGTATCTTTGGAATGCAAGTTTGGATCTCGCTTGGGTAAGTGAATTTTCTATTGTTTGGATTTGTTGGAAGTGCAGGAGTAAGTGATGACATCTTGGTAACTGCGTAATAAGATGCAGTATCCTTGGATACTTTCTGAAGGTGTTTTCTCTTGAAGCAGTTTTAGAAATAGTTGAGGTGCAGTCTTTACCTGCTGCAGGGAAGATTCGTCTGTGTAGAAGTTGTTTGGATCTTTAGTAAGGAGGTTGGCAGTTTTGGAATATGAGACTAAGGTCTCTAAGTTATTTGCTTTGGCATGGTCTCATTTGTTATTCCCTAAGGTAAGCGAGTTGTTGATGCTTGGTTTGAAGTCCGAGTTTCTTTTGGAATGTATGCCATCTTGGAAGTCAGTTGTGTGGTTTGTTGATGGTTTTAGGTTTTGAGAAGCCTTTGGATTTGAAGTCTTTGGTTAGCTGTGGTAGCAATGCAACTCGAAGTGTTCGGTGTGCTGACGAAGAGATCTTTTAGCCTTGTTGTATCATCAAGGTAGAGTTTGGAAGCAGCAGTGTTGATTGTTTCTCCGATGATTCCGGAATCTTTGTGGTTCTCTTTCAGCAGTCCGGGCTGAAGGTGATGATGTTTTCTTGAAAGGTTAACCTTGTTTGGAAAAGATAAAGCTGTTCTAATTGGTAAAGAGAGGACAGTTTCTTTTGGAATCCGAACAAGGTAGGATCACAAAAGTGACTTGCGATTAGTTTGGGAATTTTATTAGGCTATCTTTTGTTTGAGGCTGAGAGTTCTCATGTGGAAGTAGGAGCTGCTGGAGTATTCTGAAGTTTGTCTGCATCTGGAGATGAGTGCCATATTTGTTGTGGTTCCAGAAGAGATTTTGGTAGTTAGCCTGATAGTTGGATGGTTCTTGGAGAAAAGAGAGTCGGTGTAGCAGCTCAGAATTATTTTCTGGAATTGGAATTGGAATGATCTAGCTTTTAAATAGGATTCTGTTGTAAGGATGTGTGACCGAGTCTGATGTGTCACTCAGATTTTTTTTTATGGATTTGATGAACAAAGCTTTTCGGATATTGGGTAAGTTTGTATTTGTGTTCATCAACAGACATTCTAATCTATTTCTGAATCAGAGTTGTGCAGCGGAAGCGAGGTAGCTGCTGTGCAAGGAAAGAAGCAAGTTCTGTTTGTTTTGGTCTTGTTGTTTCTGGAAGTATCAGCATAGGTTGAGCTGATCGGAAGAAGTTTGGCAGCTTTGGGTTGTCTGTTGAGTTACAGATATGAGATATGAGATATAAGGAGTTTGAAATCGAAGCTGGAGTCTTCAGTGTTGTTAAGAACTCTCTGGTTAAGAGAACAGATATTGGATAAGTTTGGTTGGTTTGTGCTGAGGCATTTGAGGATTTCTTATCTGTGTTTTGTTAGGATAAGATAAGAATGAATTGCCAGTTTGGATAGATGGAATTCATTATGTATCACGTATCTCTGAGGGAATACGTGTATGATTCATTGATTGGTTGTTGAATCTGTAGTTCAGTTGGAGTTGGAAGTTGATCTAGATTTGAGAATAATCTGATGATCTGTTCAGACTGATGGATCTAGAGATGAGTGGAGCTCTGGATTTTGGCAGTATAGTTAGTTTGTTGGCTTTTGTTGAGCGAGTCTCCTGGTGATTTATACTTTGGGGAAACTCGAGAGAGTATTAGAGACTTATTCTGATTTGTGTCAGGATAATTAGTTGGGTTTGTTTGTTTGATTGATTGCTATGGATGTTAGTAACTGGTTGTTAGGAATGTTTTGCTATTTTAAATTAAAATCTGTACTGGATTATTAAATTACCTTTTCTTTTAAATTTCGGGGACGAAATTCTTTCAAGGCGGGAGGATTGTAACGACCCGGAATTTTAGGCAATAAGAATTTAATAATCTGTGTAAATAATTAAATTGGTTTGATAATTTTTCTTTGGAATTTTAATTTAAACCGATGAATTTATTCTTTTTATGGTTAATAAATATTTAATTTGTTAATAGTAATCAATATCTTTCTGACAATTTAAATTTGATAAGAATTGTTTTTCAAAGCTAATCAGATTTTATTCTGTTTATAATATATACAATTGACATATATATATATATATATATATATATATATATATATATATATATTGTGAATAGAAGAGATTTTGTTTTTAATTAAAGATAAACTTTCAAATTATAATATATATGTATGTATATGTTATAGTTTGAGTTGTTTTGAGATTTAATTTTAATCTATTGATAATTTAGATATGAATGAATATTGTAATTTGAGCTTTGTTTTAATTTTAAAAGTTAATTCAAGGATTTATTCATTTTGTTTCCAAATATAAGATAATTATTTATTTTAAATATGATAGTTTATAAAGAAATTTATCAATGTTTTATTTATGCTTTCTTTAAAAGTGTTCAAATTTGAAATGGTTATTAATGTATATGTATAAATGTATTAGATTTTTAAATACTAGTACAAAGATTCATTTATATCATAATTAGTTTTCTAATATTTTCTTTAAAAGGATTAAATTTATATTCACATGTAAGTATTAATTAATAAAGTGAATTAAATATGTTAGTTTATGTTAACATTTAAAATTAAAAGAAAAATTAATTAAAATTATTCAAACATGTGTAAACATGTTAACTCCCTTAATAAACACATGTAAGTTAATTAAGTAATAAGGTGACAAGTGTCTTTTTTTTTATATTCACTTTCTTTGATTCTCATAAAAACATAACACTTTTGTTTATTTGTTTTTCTGAACTAAAACCAGAAAAATTTACTCTCTAAAATCTGAAATCTAAATCAAAAGCAAATCAAAAACTTGAAACTACAATTTCAGCCTGCTATTCAAATAAAGAATCAACCTGCAAAGTGAAAACTAGCATTCTAATCTGCATTTCTAAATTCATCTTCCACCTGCAAATAAGTTCAAATCTGAAATCAACCTGCAAATGAAGATCTGCACTTTCAATCCTTTAAAGCAGCAATTAGAAAGCATTTACAACAACATGCATGCAAAGGCATTTGATTTTAACAGCAAAGTAAATACAGTTTCCAAATTTAAAGTTCAAACCTGGGGGAAAAGAAAACTGCTCTGCATTTATATCAGGTGAGTAAATTATTTAAAAACAGTTTAAAAGTGGTGTAAACTTGATGCATGTTAAATCTTTGAATTGATATTTGTATTGCATGAAAATCACTCAGTTTTGTTTATTGAATTTATTCTTACATTTATATATGTGAATATATGACTGTATATATTGATGTCCTTCTCTGTTTGAAGAAAACTGTGACCTTGGTTTTCAAAATTCAAAATTTCCCAAAATGGTCCATTTTAGCTTTAAATATATGAATGAAGTTTGCTTGAAAATGTGTAATGAAGATCCCAAAAATAATTCTTTGGTTTTTAAGACAACAGGTAAGTATAAATGAAAGAATTGCAGTAAAACTAAGACATTGGTTAAAAATTAACAACCTTAATTTAAAATTTGGATTACATGCATGTAATCTTGGTAGGAAATCATGAATTACGATATGTAAATTGTGATTTTTAGTTGAGAATTCATGGAGAAATTTGGGTTTGAGTGAATTTGGGGGTTTATGTCAAATTCATGTGACTGAGTGATTTATAGGCTTTGAAATTTGAATCCAAGCTGTGTTAATCGATACTTAACACTAGAAAAATACTGAACAAATTTATTTTGTAACACAGATTTTAGAAACTTGACTAGTAGGGTTTAGCATTGTTCTTTTGTTGTGTCTGGGTAGCCGAAGATTTATGATGTGGATGTTGGATCGGGTTCGATCGCGGCATGGGAATGTTGAAGCTCGGGGTTGTGTCGAGTTGATGTGGGGGTCGGCAAGGTTAATCGACGACGAGATGGTCGGTGATGGGGTGGTTCTGGGTCGAGTGGTTGCTGCAGTTTCGAGCTAAGGATCAAAACTTTGATTCGCGAGTTTATGGGTTGATATGGGTTTAGATTTGTGATCGCGCGTGGAATTGTGATCCTTTGTAATGGTCGCGACGTACGTTGGTGACCAGCGATGGTTGGACATGTGCACGAGTAGGACGGTGTGCACTGGGTAATTGAAGTTTTGGGGAAGACGAATGGAACTTGGGGAAGGTCTCGGGTTGTGCTCGAGTGCGACTCGAAGGAATTGGGGTGGGGTTGGCTTCGGGGAAAGCACTGGATTCTCTCGGGTTGTTACTCGAGTGGGTTGCTCTTCTCTGCGTATTATATATACAGTTTAGATTTATTTGTAGATTATTATAATCATGTTATTTACTATAAGAACAAGTTTATGAAGGAAATATAAAGTTAAACTTGTCAATTTTAAAATAAAAATAAACCTAACATTTAAAAGTGAAAATTTATTTTATATTTTAAATTTTAAAAATGTTTTAGGATGTTGTATTTTAAAATTTATTTTCTTAATTAAGTAAAAATTCAAATTTAAAGGGGATTTGAATTTAATTATTAAATATTTAAGTTAAAGTTTTGAGGCAATGTTAACAACAGAATTTCAGAATTTTATTGAATTAAATAAGTTTAAAATATGATAATTCAAAGTGTTTTTAAATTTGGAAATGATTTACAAATGCTTTATCTACAAGTAAGGTTATTATTATGATTTTGTAAATCAAGTTTAATAGTTAGTCTTTGAAATTAATAAGATTTGGATGATTCAGATAATTTATTTATGAGGATAATAAGGTTAAATTAATATTGATATGAATTTAAGAATACTTAATTTAAGATGGTTGTTAACAAGTAAATATTTAATTAAAATTTCTTTAATATTAGAAGTTAATTAATTGTTGTTTAATTAATTTTAAATAATTAGTTAATTATTTATCAACCACTTAATTATGGATTAATTAAGTGAAATTACTTAATAAAGTAATTAATAAAAATATACTCATGAGAGTAATTAAGTTGAAGTGATTATAGAGTAATCACTTATTGTTATCAATTAAGGAAATTGATTAATAATTTCTTAGTGAAGTAATTAAGATTATTTAATGGAAGTTATCAGAGATAATTACTTATGTAAGTAATTAGGATTGATTATTTAATTACCTCAGTTAATTAATTAATGTGATTAATTAATGAATGGAATGTGATTAATTTAAGAATAATTACTAAGTGTAATTAATTAAAATGTAATTAATTAATAAAGTAATTAATTAAGGATTGATTGTTAATTTAAATTGGTTAATAATTACTTAATGAAGTAATTAAAGATTAATTAAATTAATTAATCAAGCATTAATATAATTAAATTAGAATTAATTAATCAAGAAGTTAATTAATTTAGTTAAGTAATTACAAATAGTTAATTATGACTAATTAGTTGATTAATTATAAGTTAATTAGTTAATTAATTAAAGTAATTATTAATTAATAAGGATTAATTAATTAATGTGATTAATGATATTAATCAAGGTTGATTAATAAAAGTAATTAATTTAAATGTGATTAATTAATTGTAATTAATTAAGAATTAATGTAATTAATTATAGTTAATTATTGTAATTAATGATAGTAATTAAGGTTAATTACTGAATATGGTTAAGGATAATCACTTGTATGTAATTAAAGATAATTAATCAAATAAAGATTAATTAGTGAAGATCATTGGAGATGATTAATTTAGTTATTTGGGATAAATAAATGAAGAATGATTTAAGTAATCCAATTGATTAGAGTTAATCAATTCTGTTATGGATGAATGATTAATATTGGATGAATGATTGATATTGGATGTTGAATGATATTGGGTGATTGATTGATATTAGTTGATACTAGATATCTCTGTTGTGATATGCTGCTTGGTGAAGATGAATGTTAGTATGAATTATCTGTTATGATAATATAATTCATCTATCTGTTTATATATCATCCTGAATTAAGTTTAACTGTTTAAACCCTTAAGTACAACTTGGACATTAAAAATGGCATTTGGTTTCGGTGAGACCGGGATCGGGTTTGCTTCATTACAGCATGATAGGGGGTTCCCGCTTCGCGTTAGGTGGCGAACGGGAGACTCTTACCCCTACATGTCCCTTTTGGGTAGTATAAGGCCCTGGGTTGGTTGCGAGTCGAGAGGCTGGCCGTAAAAGCAAACCCGAGGTACCATTGTGAGCCACGGCGGGGCTGGGATGGTTGAAAAGCCTACCAGTCGAGTGAGCCGCTGTCGATGGTTGCAAAACCTAGACTATCACATTTGGTATCAGAGCATTAGGCTCTGAAGTGTGTCTTTCTTTAGGGAGCTTTAGGTTGAGTGAATACCTAGGCTCTATAGTAGTGTCTTTCTTGAGAGAGCGTACTTGTAATTTTTATATACAACTATATATATATATATACCTAATAGGTTGGGTTATCTGTACGGATTTTCCAACATAAGTTTAGAGGTAGATGGAGTAGTGGTGTTTGTGGGTAACACAACTACCACAGATGGAAGAGGTTCCATATGTTTGAGGTTGGAAGTTTTTGTCGAGACTGTAGACCTAATACCGTCTCGAATAAGATTTGTAGTTTGGAGAAGGATTTCTCTGATATTCGAAGGGAATCTTTTGAAGATTCGAAGTGTATCTTTGGAATGTAAGTTTGGATTTCGCTTGGGTAAGTGAATTTTTCTATTGATTGGGTTTGTCGGAAGTGCAGGAGTAAGTGATGACATCTTGGTAACTGCGTAATAAGATGCAGTATCCTTGGATACTTTCTGAAGGTGTTTTCTCTTGAAGCAGTTTTAGAAATAGTTGAGGTCCAGTCTTTACCTGCTGCAGGGAAGATTCGTCTGTGTAGAAGTTGTTTGGATCTTTAGTAAGGAGGTTGGCTGTTTTGGAATATGAGACTAAGGTCTATAAGTTATTTGCTTTGGCATGGTCTCATTTGTTATTCCCTAAGGTAAGCGAGTTGTTGATGCTTGGTTTGAAGTCCGAGTTTCTTTTGGAATGTATGCCATCTTGGAAGTCAGTTGTGTGGTTTGTTGATGGTTTTGGGTTTTGAGAAGCCTTTGGATTTGAAGTCTTTGGTTAGATGTGGTAGCAGTGCAACTCGAAGTGTTCGGTGTGCTGACGAAGAGATCTTTTAGCCTTGTTGTGTCATCAAGGTAGAGTTCGGAAGCAGCAGTGTTGATTGTTTCTCCGATGATTCCGGAATCTTTGTGGTTCTCTTTCAGCAGTCCGGGCTGAAGGTGATGATGTTTTCTTGAAAGGTTAACCTTGTTTGGAAAAGATAAAGCTGTTCTAATTGGTAAAGAGAGGACAGTTTCTTTTGGAATCCGAACTAGGTAGGATCGCAAAAGTGACTTGCGATTAGTTTGGGAATTTTCTTAGGCTATCTTTTGTTTGAGGCTGAGAGTTCTCATGTGGAAGTAGGAGCTGCTGGAGTATTCTGAAGTTTTTCTGCATCTGGAGATGAGTTCCATATTTGTTGTGGTTCCAGAAGAGATTTTGGTAGTTAGCCTGATAGTTGGATGGCTCTTGGAGAAAAGGGAGTTGGTGTAGCAGCTCAGAATTATTTTCTGGAATTGGAATTGGACTGATCTAGCTTTTAAATAGGATTCTGTTGTAAGGATGTGTGGCCGAGTCTGATGTGTCACTCAGATTTTTTTTTATGGATTTGATGAACAAAGCTTTTCGGATATTGGGTAAGTTTGTATTCGTGTCCATCAACATACATTCTCATCTATTTCTGAATCAGAGTTGTGCAGCGGAAGCGAGGTAGCTGCTGTGCAAGGAAAGAAGCAAGTTCTGTTTGTTTTGGTCTTGTTGTTTCTGGAAGTATCAGCATAGGTTGAGCTGATCGGAAGAAGTTTGGCAGCTTTGGGTTGTCTGAGTTACAGATATGAGATATGAGATATAAGGAGTTTGAAATCGAAGCTGGAGTCTTCAGTGTTGTTAAGAACTCTCTGGTTAATAGAACAGATATTGGATAAGTTTGGTTGGTTTGTGCTGAGGCATTTGAGGATTTCTTATCTGTGTTTTGTTAGGATAAGATAAGAATGAATTGCCAGTTTGGATAGCTGGAATTCATTTTGTATCACGTATCTCTGAGGGAATACGTGTATGATTCATTGATTGGTTGTTGAATCTGTAGCTCAGTTGGAGTTGGAAGTTGAGCTAGATTTGAGAATAATCTGATGATCTGTTCAGACTGAAGGATCTAGAGATAAGTGGAGCTCTGGATTTTGGCAGTATAGGTAGTTTGTTGGCTTTTGTTGAGCGAGTCTCCTGGTGATTTATACTTGGGGGAAACTCGAGATAGTATTAGAGACTTATTTTGATTTGTGTCAGGGTAATTAGGTAGGTTTGATTGTTTGATTGATTGCTATGGATGTTAGTAACTGGTTGTTAGGAATGTTTTGCTATTTTAAATTAAAATCTGTACTGGATTATTAAATTACCTTTGCTTTTAAATTTCGGGGACGAAATTCTTTTAAGGGGGAGGATTGTAACAACCCGGAATTTTTGGCAATAAGAATTTAATAATCTGTGTAAATAATTAAATTGGTTTGATAATTTTTCTTTGGAATTTTAATTTAAACTGATGAATTTATTCTTTTTATGGTTAATAAATATTTAATTTGTTAATAGTAATCAATATCTTTCTGACAATTTAAATTTGATAAGAATTGTTTTTCAAAGCTAATCAGATTTTATTCTGTTTATAATATATACAATTGATATATATATATATATTGTGAATAGAAGAGCTTTTGTTTTTAACTAAAGATAAACTTTCAAATTATAATATATATGTATGTATATGTTATAGTTTGAGTTGTTTTGAGATTTAATTTTAATCTATTAATAATTTAGATATGAATGAATATTGTAATTGGAGCTTTGTTTTAATTTTAAAAGTTAATTCAAGGATTTATTCAATTTGTTTCTGTTGGGCGAATTCTCACCCAGAGGACCTCAAGACCAGGAAGCGTCAGTATCACTCATGTTCACATCTTGCATTTCATTCCGTAAAAAACCACAGTCCACTCGGCATTCACAAATAAGAGCCTCATTCGGCAGAGCATGGCAACCTACATTCGGCAAAATCCATCCTATAGCTCGTTCGGCTATGTCACATTCGGCATCCCCTGTGTAGACCCATTCGGCAATCCAAGTACTCAACCGGCCCAGATGAGCACCGAACCAACTCACCTCCAAGACCGAACCAACTCCATGTAAACCCATTACCGAATGGCACATATCCACCCATCACCGGACCACCATAGCCGGACCAGGCACCACCGGTCCAAACTCCAACAATTCCCTACCGAACGAGGCTACCACCGGTCCAACCTCACCAACGAATGAAGCTCGCCGAACTAGAATGCTACCAGGCCAGATTGCTCCAGTCCAGGCCCGCCAGCAGCTATATACTTCCAAGACCCCCTGCCCCGTGCCTCATTCTATAAATAGAGGGGCAGGGGTACAACAATGGCAGACAAGTTTGAGAGCTCAAGCAAGGAAGGAACTTTCAAACTACTTTCATACGCTTGTATACAAAACATTGTACTTGTAACCTGAAAGAAAGAAGATAATAACATATAAAGTGGACGTAGGCACATTCTGGCCGAACCACTATAAATCTGTGTGTCTTGACATTTCAGCCCCTGCTTTTTCCATATTTACATACTCATCTAAAATCATTGAAAATCACATATAATCAACTAAATAATACGACTTGGAGGTGTTTGTCCATTTTTTGTGCAAACATTTTTGGTGCTTTCACTGAGAATAGAACTCAAGCTTCATTTTCTCCCACTCAACCTTCTTCCTAACAGCATCACTCGTTGCTTAGAAATCATGCCTTCCAAACAGAGAAGGGATGTTAATAAAGGAAAGAACATCGCAACTAGCAGCCTTCCAGATCCAGCAATCACATATCAGCCCACTTCAACAGCAATACCGGATGAAAATCAGGAAAATCCAACTGGTCCCGCAACGGAACAACCAATCACTAGGGCAGATCTGGACAGGGTTGTGGCTGAAGTAACTAACCGCTTCACATCCCAACAAGAAACTTTGGTGGATCAACTCATGTCACGCTTAAGGGATGCTGAAGAGTCCAACCGCAACACTGAATCATGGGGTGAATCCCAATCCGGAGGATCCCGGAGGCAACAAAGGTCTTCACTCTTCGAAGAAGCTATCAACAGGAACAACAATGATAGGGGCCGCGCCCGGACTCAGCCCGAATTCCGACTCGAGGAAGCCCTTGGAACCGAACCCAGCGGGGGAGGCACCAGGCGAGGGTCGGACGTAGCTGAGCCAGTCATGCCACCTAATCATAGAAACCCCGCTGAACGGAGCCGAGCTAGAACCCAGCCCGAAGTTGGCCCCATGGATGTGCTCGAAACAGAACCCCGCAGGGGAAGATCAAGGCAGGGGGCAACTGTAGCTGGTCCTAGCGTGCATCCAAGCAGCCAAAGACAACCACTGGATAATGCTAGAAGTGATAGACTATACCATCCCTACAGGTCATCTGGACGAGATAGATCCCGCAGGGAAGAACCAAGCTCATTCTTGTCCGCTCCAAGTTCTGACGAACGAATGGCACAATTATTCAGAGAATGTGTACAACGGGAGCAAAGGGACCGAGGAATAGGCGCTAGGGTCACCAGCCCCTTTACCCGAAATATCGAAACTGTCATTACTCCCCGGGAATGGAAAATGCCAACCATGGAGCCTTACAAAGGAACTTCCGACCCCATCGTACATTTACAGAGATACACCCAGCATATGCTCATGAGTGGAGCAACAGAAGGAGTATTATGCAAGTGCTTTCCGCTGTTCCTAGCAGATCTAGCTACCTCCTGGTTCTGCCATCTACCCCAAGGATCCATCAACTCATGGGAGACGTTGAAAGAAAGGTTTATCAGCCAGTTCCGCATCCATGTGGAACAGCCCAAGGACGCTTATTCTCTATCCAATGTCAAACAAAAATCCGGGGAGACGCTACAACAATATCTAACCCGGTTCAACGCCGCAGCGGCTGCAGTTCAAGATGCCGATGAAAAACTCACTCTAATGGCCCTCTGTAGTGGTGTACATCCAGACACCAAGTTTGCCAGAAGGTTAACTAAGGAAAAACCAGCTACCTTGCCTGATTTCTTCCATGAAGCTGGAAAGTATATGAGACTTGAAGACGCTGCTACAGAAAGGCAATCAGGACAACAAGGTAAGACAGTTCAGGACAAGGTTCCCGCTGCAGCTAAGGATGCTCGAAGAAATGAATCTAGAGACAATGCTGGGGGCAGAAAGGTTGAAAAGCGCCAATATCGACCAGGGCCAAGATTTGACTCCTACACTCCTTTGAATGAAACAATCGAAAACATCTACCTAGCCACTCAGGGCGAACTCGGATACAAGCGCCCCCCGCACAAGAAAGAATCAGATAACGCACTCAAGTCCGGAAAGTTCTGTCGCTTCCACGAATCCCAAGGACATGACACCAATGAATGCCACCATCTTCGGGACTTGATCGAAGAACACATTAGAAGAAGAAGACTGGAACGTTATGTGAAAGGTCAGAACAGGACTCCAACTCCTGCCAATGAGAACTCAAAGCAACCCCTCCCAGAAGTAGGCGGAGGGAATCGCAACAATCACAACACCAGTGGCTCTAGTCAAGAGAAGATAGTGGTCCTTACCATCTCAGGAGGACCACACATCGCCGACAGAAGTTGGGCAGAGATGGAAAGGTATGGCAAGTCGCTTAGAAATGCTGAAGGATATGTTAACTCCATTACGGAGGAACGCCACCCGAAACGAAAAGAAAACGATGACATTGTATTCAGTAGGCGTGATTTGGAAGGAAGACAGTACCCACATATGGATCCCATGGTCATCTCTGCCTGGTTCGGTCCAGCTAAAATTTTTCGGATTCTAATAGACACGGGAAGCTCCGTAAATATCCTGTTCAAACATGCTTTCGACAAAATGAAGTTGTCAGTGAAGGATGTATCCCCCTGTGACAAACCACTGCACGGTTTCACTGGAGATGCAAAAATGCCCCTCGGGCAACTTGACCTCTTCGTCGAAATAGGAAGTCATCCTCGCTCCGTTGTGCGAAAACAAACGTTCGTACTAATAGAAAACCACTCGGCTTACAACGCCTTCTTGGGAAGACCAGCCTTGTCTGATTTCCAGATTGTATTAGCCCCCTGGTGCCTGAAAATGAAATTTCCAACAGACAACGGAGTAGGAGAAGTAGAAGGAGATCAAGATGCTGCCCGAGACTGCTACGTAACTGAACTTCGCAATAACCGCAGAAAGAATAAAGGAAAAGATGCAGAGACCACTCTCTGCATGAAAAGCTTGGAGGCATAGCAACTAAAGAAAGCCCCTCCTCTTTGATACACAAGCGATCCCTTCAATGAACTAGACCCCAGGGATAAAGAGGAGGAGGCTACCGCCGAGCCTGCAGAGGCTATGGAATTCGTGTCGGTAGATAAGCATGATTCAAGTAGACTATTAAAAATCGGATCTCAGCTGAAAACGGAATTGAAGGATCAACTCATTGACTTTCTCCGCCACAACTTAGATGTATTTGCGTGGACCCATGCCGATATGACAGGAATCTCTCCAGACATAGCATGCCACATGTTGAACATCGATCCCACCAAGGTACCAGTAAAGCAGAAAAAGAGGAGCATGGGGGCAGAGCGATCAGCAGCCCTTGATGAGGAAGTAAAAAATCTACTTGCTAATGGCTTCATACGGAAAGCCATCTACCCAGAATGGATCGCTAACCCAGTGCTAGTAAAAAAGGCCAATGGAAAGTGGCGAACATGTATTGACTTCTCCAATCTGAATGACGCTTGCCCGAAAGACTGCTTCCCACTTCCCCGAATTGACCAACTCGTAGACAGCACAGCTGGGCACGAACTCCTATCTTTTATGGATGCATACTCCGGATATAACCAGATCCCCATGCACGCTCCCGATCAGGACCACACTAGCTTCATCACCGACCGCGGATTATATTGTTACAAAGTCATGCCTTTTGGACTCAAAAATGCTGGAGCTACCTATCAATGCCTCGTCAACAAAATGTTCGCAGAACTGATAGGACGAACTATGGAAGTATATGTGGATGACATGTTGGTAAAGTCCAGGAAAGCCAACGACCATGTAAGCCATCTGGACGATATGTTTCGAGTACTTCGCCGATATGGAATGAAGCTGAATCCTCTAAAGTGCTCCTTCGGAGTATCATCGGGAAAATTCTTAGGATTCATCGTCCACGCTAGAGGAATCGAAGCAAACCCTGAACAAATCCGGGCTTTAAAAGAAATAAGGATACCTTCCACTCGAAAAGAAATGCAGAGCCTAAACGGAAAGGTGGCCGCCCTAAGCAGATTCATTTCCAAGGCAACTGACAAGTGTGTCCCTTTCTTCGAAGCACTCAAGAAAGACAAAGGGAGGTTCGAGTGGACCGACGAATGCTTAAAAGCCTTCCTCAACCTAATCGAACACCTTCAGAGACCACCAGTACTCTCAACTCCAAATGAAGGTGAAGTGTTATACCTATACCTCGCTGTATCATCTCATGCTCTAAGCGCCGCCTTGGTAAGAGAAGAAGACCGCACACAACGCCCGGTTTACTTTGTAAGTAAGAGATTTACAGGGGCAGAAGCCAGATATCCTAAACTTGAGAAATTAGCATATTGTTTATTGATCGCGTCACGAAAACTGCGACACTACTTCCAGTCTCACTCCATCAGGGTTCTAACCGATCAACCACTAAGACAAGTGCTCCATCGTCCTGACACTTCTGGGCGACTCCTCAAATGGTGCATCGAACTAAGTCAGTATGATATCACCTACCATCCTCGCACCGCTATCAAAGGACAAGCCATGGCTGATTTCATTGCCGAATTCACTACCAACGAAGGCAAGGAACAATCCGAAGTAGCAAAAAACATCAAGTGGAACCTCTTTGTAGACGGAGCATCGAACGAACAAGGCTCGGGGGCAGGTATTGTGATCATCACCCCCAGGGGAAGAAAGTTGTACTATGCATTAAGATTGGAGTTCACGGCCACTAACAACGATGCTGAATATGAAGCAGTAATAGCGGGATTGGAACTGGCCCTAGAAATTGGAATCAATTCCTTATGTATTCATAGTGATTCTCAGCTTATCGTAAACCAGGTACTAGGAGAATTCCAGACTCGAGGAGAACGACTCACAGCATACCTAAAGAAAACCAGACTGCTGCTCGATCGATTGGACCATTATCTAATCAAACACATTCCTCGAGAAGAAAACCAAGAGGCAGATGAACTTGCAAAGCAAGCTAGTATGAAGAACAACACCATTTCCGGAGCACTAGCAATCTCAAGGCAGCTAGCCCCAAGTTTCGAACAAGTGAATCTGATAACAGCAATCGAAGAAGGAACCTGGATGACTCCTATCCGGAAATATTTGCAAGATGGCATACTACCCGACAGGCGTGACGAAGCCAAGAAGATCTTGAGGAAAGTTCCCCACTACACAATACAAGAAGGCATCCTCTACCGGCGTGGCTTCTCTAGCCCCTTATTAAGATGCGTCGCCGGAAGGGAAGCCAAGGAGATATTAACAAACATCCATCAGGGAGGATGCGGAGATCACACTGGAGGACAGACTTTGGCAAGAAAGATACTCCGATATGGATATTACTGGCCCACACTAAACAAAGATGCCCTAGACTTCGTTAAGAAATGCGACAGATGTCAGAAGTTCGCCAAGATTCCTCGACTGCCCACAAACGAAATTACTCAAATGACTAGCCCTTGGCCCTTTGCTGTATGGGGAATTGACTTAATTGGCGAACTGCCAACGGGCCGAGGCGGAGCCAGATATGCTATAGTGGCAGTCGATTATTTCACCAAATGGGTGGAAGCGGAACCTTTAAATAAAATATCTTCAGCAAAAGTTATCAACTTCTTGATCAAAAACATTCTGTGCAGGTATGGAGTCCCACTCAAGATCGTATCCGACAACGGACTCCAGTTTGACAGCGAAGAATTTGCCGACTGGTGCCAAGAGCATGGGATTCATAATTCTTCTCATCAGTAGCTTACCCTCAGGCAAACGGACAAGTTGAAGCTGTCAACAAAATTCTCAAAACCCTAATCAAGAAGAAACTTGAAAAGTCAAAAGGCGCTTGGGTGGACGAACTTCCTACGGCACTATGGGCATACCGCACATCTTTCAGAACATCAACGGGACATACTCCTTTCTCTTTGGCATATGGATCGGAGGCAATGCTCACAGTTGAGACTATTGTGCCTTCCCACCGTAGGATCCACTACAACCCAGAGGAAAACGAAGAACTCCTCCTTATGTCTTTGGATCTGATCGAGGAAAGGAGAAACGATGCAGCACTCAAAGCAGCAGCTCACAAACAAAAAGTGGCAGCACAATACAATTCCAAAGTCAAGCATCGCAGCTTACAAGAAGGAGATCTTGTCCTCAGGCGAATCTTTCCGCGCCCCGGGGCATTGGACCCCATCTGGGACGGACCATATGTAATTCATAAAGATCTCCACAACGGAGCTTACATTTTGTCAACAGTGGACGGAGAGGTGTTCCAGAGGGCATGGAACATCCGACACCTCCGTCGATACTTTTCTTAACTTGTACTGCCCATATGAAGTGAATTAACAAAGAGAATCAGTGGACGTAGGCATTTCCGTGCCGAACCACTTTAAAAAATCTTGTCTCTTTTTAACTTGTTCCTTTATGTCTTGGCTGCTCGTTAAGTTTTATCCCTTTCTGTTAAACAAAATCCTATGGCATCTCCCCTCAAGACGCACCACGGCCTCATCTGGACTAGGCCTAACAGGTACGCTACGATTCTATGCACTCGCCAATGAGACACTTTTGCTCCAGCATCCCTCTGCTGCGGGTTCACTCATTGCGCGCCTGCCTCAAAGCCAACTGTAATGAGCCGATTATAAGTCATCATAAAGGCCGACTATAGCCGATGACAGCTCATTACGGCGTTCGGCTCGCCGGCAACTGTGAACCTACTTTAAGCCCCAACATAAGGTGTGGCCAGCCAGGGGTAGTTCACGGCCAACGGCACCCACGCTAGCCGGCCACGGTAAATCGAATAATACCCACGATTACGGACCATAATGGTTCGGGTAGTTACCGTGCGCGATCTCGGCTCCGATGTGTCTTAAGTGCGGCTGTGGTAAAAAAGAAAACTCCCCGCGGAGGCGTAAGATGGGTGACAAATGTCTCCAAGACCCACAGCTAGGGAAAGTGACTACAAAACCCGTTTGCCACGAACTTAAGCACATCGACGGCCTTCCGTGACTGGAAGTTTTACTTTTACTATATTTCCATTCCATTTAAATATTTTTCTCCTATCCTGTATAACAAACTCTAAAGTACAGGAAACCGAATAGGAAGCATTCACTCATGAGGCTCTAAGCCTGCGTACTGGGTGGCAGGGCGCTCAGCTATACCCGTGAACAGTTACACAAGACACTCAAAGCTACCGCCTGCGAATAAAAGATAAAGGGCGGTACTCTCTTCTCTTGTACATAAATGCGTAACTATAGCTTATTCATACACTGACATTGCAAAACGTGAAATTATATTTCAAGCAAAAACTTAACATCAAACACAACTAGAATCACAGGCATATACATAATTATACTTCTCACACGGCACATAAAGATAGCAACAACATTTAAACATGACAAAATCAGCTTATATTATAAGATCACACGAAGTTATTCTTTGCAAATAATTTTATTACAGTTGCATATCAAAGACTAACATAAACAGTGATAAAAAAGAAACAAAAAGATGGCAGATGCATCCACACTCCATCACCAACTCCCCCAGTCTACTTAGCCGCAGGATCAGAGCCCCCAGCATGTGGATCAGAAGTCCCGCCTGTCCAATTCGGAAGAGGAATTCATTAAACGAACAACCAAGTTATGGAAACACGGGAAGAAAAGAAAGGGAAGAAGAATAACTCACCAGCATCCGCCGCTTGATCCTCATCAGCCAACTGCACGCCCGCTTCCTCTGCAGCAAGCAGCCGCATCCCCTCTTTCACCGCCGCTTGCTCCTCCTTTGAGAACTGAGCAGTAACCGCATTCAAGTTGAAAGCCTCTCCGCCTTCCTTACCCGCGTTCACCCTGGCCTCCTCTAAAGCCTGGAGATACACCTTGGCCATGACCCGAGGGTAATCGTCCATCCAAGACAAGCCGCCCTCCTTCCAAGTGTGGAAGTACATATCCTGCAGCATCTCATCCATCATCCCCTCGTTTTCCTCAAACTCCCTCACCCGGGCCTCGGAAGCTTGCAACTTGGCGACGGCGACGTCCCTCTCTGATTGGTATCTCAAGCAGTCAGCCTGGAGTGACCTCCTCATTTCCTCCTCCTTCAACTTGAGGGACCTCCTCATCTCCTCCATCTCCTCCTTCAACTCGGCCTGAGCCATCTCCGCGGCCTCGAGCCTCCCTGACAACTCCTCTACCCGCTCGAGATCCGCATTTAGAACCTCATCCACCGTTGTGATAGCTATGTTAATCCGTTCCCTGCAAGCGACCTCCATCTTCCGTAATTCCGCCCTACTGGCCTTCTCCATGGTCTCTTTCAGCCGCTTGGAGGCTTCCTCATGCTGGGAAATCTGGATGGCTTGGTCGGCGAGCTGCTTGGCCTGATCGGCAACCTTTAACCTCAACCGAATGTTAGCACTCCCGATCTCTTCCCCGGCCTTGACCAACTTAGCATGATGTTCCATTAACTTCTTGGTCTCTGCGGCCACCCGGTCGATATTAGCCTTGGCCTCATCCCCCATGGTGACTACCCGTGTAGTAAGTAAATCAAGATCTAAAGATTTGGCCTCGTCCAGCACTCTTACCATGGGGTTGCGGGGAAGGAGGTGCTCGCCCGTGGTCTCATCGAATGAAATGTCCTGAAAGCTTGGGTCTAAATCAGGATGACCGGCAAAAGGGTTACGAGGCACGGGGCGAGGCACATCGGGACGCCTTATACGAATGACAGTAGGACTCTTGGAAGGAGGAGGAGGGGGTTCGGGCTCCGTGCTCTCCTCCGTAGTATCACGAGGAGGCTGAATAGGAGGCTGCGAACCAGGGGACGACTCAAATAAGGAACGGCTCCGCTTCCTTTTCTGAATGCCCTCTTCGATGACCCCAAGAAGAGGGAGGTAACTGACTATATCCCCAGTGCGATCAGTAGAAGGTTTCGCGGAAGCTCTCCTCGACTTAAATTGTTCAAGGCGGTGTCGAACATCCGACGTTTTAACTACCTGGCCTGCCCCTGGAATAAAGAACAAGTGTTACGAACATACAATAATCCACGATTCAAAAAATGTGCTAAGTTAAAAAGAAAGAAAAGTGGGAAGGCACATCTATTATACAAACCCGGCGGAGGAGTGGGATACTGCAATAAGTCCTGGATCTCACCCCAGGACGGAAGTGAACCGTAAAAAATTTCTAAGTCCCTATCGAAAATGGAATCGGCAGAAGACAAAAGTTCACCTTGCATCACCGGAATCACCCTAGCTGAGGAACCCTTAGAGGATGGGTCAGTGCCAGCCACAGCTTTGCCGGTTTCCTTTGCCTTCTCCGTTTCCGACTCTCCCTCCGACTCCCCGAAAGCCCGACGGAGAGCCTCATCCAGTTCGAGGTCTTGCTCAGAGGTTAGAGCAGCAACACCACTACCACCTTGACCGTCGCCATCTCCTCCACCCTCCGACCCTTCTCCAACTTCGCCTCCTTCCTCCTCTTCCACACCTTCCTCCTCCGGGACAGTCGGGCAAGTACTTGGAGAAGGGCCATCGGACTTCTTCAGTTTCTTCCCCCCGACCACGGGACGCTCTGCGAAAGGCTCCCTCTTACCGCTCTTTACCTTATCCCCCTCCTTAGCTTTAGCAGCCTTCTCCTCAGCCGTGTCTCTTTGCTTAACCACGGACTGGTGCGGTAAGATCAAATTATACTCCAAGAGGGTTGCGTTCCTGATCAAGAAGGAGGCCGACCGGTCCCGTGCCGGAATAGCCTTTAGTTCAGCAGCCATTCGCACCAAGGAATCATCCTCCACGACTGCAATACCACCTGTCGCTAGCCAGAAATAGAAGCATGTCAGAAAAAACACTACAGTCAAAACATGGAAAATATAAATGAAATCCATCTTACAGCCGGAAGTGAAAAGGCGGAAAGAAACATCATCGTCCTTGATGAAGAACCACTCTTTCTTGAACATGGTAAACTTGGAATATAAGTCCAGGACTGGTTTGAAGGGCACGGCCGCTTCCAGACTAATATACGGAGACCCCTTCTTATAGCCTCTCAGGTTGTACAAGTATCGAATTTCCCGGTTAGAAGGAGGACGCCCGTACCTCCTCTGGAAGATAACAAAGAGGCTCACCAGGATGGCATAAGAGTTAGGCTGAAGCTGGAAGGGAGCCACCTTCAAATATGTGGTGAAGCTAATTATCCAAGCGTTGATAGGGGGGATAGCACCGCACATACAATGGTATCTGCTATAAGCGAAGTAGCCTTCGGGAGGATTATATGGCATCACTCCATCTCCCGGCAGCAGCATCAGAGCCCTATCTATCCCGAAGGAACGGGATATGACGTCAAGTTGCTCCTCCTTTAGGGAGCTAGGAAAGCAATCAGGGGGTGAGATCAAAAGTTCCTGTGGACCATATCCATCCACTAGAGACCTCGGAATAGGTCGATGTTGCCCGGATCCTGGTTGGACTGGGGGCAAGGAAGAAGAAGGTTCTCCTGTGCCTCTAGACTTCTTTCTGTCCGATCGTGTTTCCGCTTTGCGAGACATTTTCTGCAGCACAAAAAAGACTTGAGGTTAGAATAAGAAGTATAGAAACATAAACAAGCAAATATATAAGGCAAGCGTGTAAAAAAGTCCAAGATTCCGCTCAAGGACCAAGTATGAAGTCTCATTCGGCGTTGCAAAACAGGTTCATTCGGCATAAGAAGCATATGGTCATTCGGCACTATGCTCATTCGGCATGGGCGTGAAGTTCATTCGGCATCAAGGCCTAAAGCTCATTCGGCAAGCAGAAACTTTCGTATGTATTCGGCAAAAGGGAACATACCTGGTTCGGTACTAAATTGGTCCGGCGCTTGATTGATTCGGTATTTGTTTGATCCGGTACTTAACTAGTTCGGTGCTCAATATGGTTCGGCTCTACTCGTTCGGTAAAGAAAAATAAAGGGGGTGTAGCCCCTATATATAGGCAAGCACCGGAAAACTAAAGGGGGTGTAGCCCCTATATATAGGAGCCGAATGGAGCCATGCCGAATGAAAGCACCCCGTCCAGAAACAAAGCGTAACACGTGCAGAACATAGCCGGGGGCAACCAGCAGAGACCTGAAACAGGGGGCATGCAATACGCCTTACTCAGATAAGTACCGAACTCTAGTGTCTACTGATAAAATAGAAATCAGGATAACGATGGATAAGTCGTGAATCTCTCACTAACATGGGTTAATCATTTACACGTGTACGCGACCACGAATGGTCCATAGGCGCGCTCTGAATGGCTATTAACCCTATCGTCGTGAGAATTTACGCTTTGACATCCCTTTTTAAGCTCACCGGTCAAATGGATATTTGATAATTATGAAATGGCCAAGCTACTTACACATGTACGGGATCGCGAACGATCCCTAGGCATGCTCTGAGCTGGCGACAAACCGCCTTGACAAACGATCCAGGGACCCACTCTAACGTGAACCTGGCATCGATAAGGCTAAGCCCCCTCGGGGCACACTAACTCGCCTCGAACGGCGCAGTTCACTTAATCATAAACATTTCGATCCCGAACGGTCGTTATTTGAATTCACACTGAAAACTGTAAATTCCTTTACAGGACATTAGCAGGATACAAGTATCCAGCCCATGGCGTTACAAAACAAACCTTCCTACCACGAGGAAACAAAGCGCGACACATGCAAGCACGTGCCCCACTTTGGGGGGCAAATGTTGGGCGAATTCTCACCCAGAGGACCTCAAGACCAGGAAGCGTCAGTATCACTCATGTTCACATCTTGCATTTCATTCCGTAAAAAACCACAGTCCACTCGGCATTCACAAATAAGAGCCTCATTCGGCAGAGCATGGCAACCTACATTCGGCAAAATCCATCCTATAGCTCGTTCGGCTATGTCACATTCGGCATCCCCTGTGTAGACCCATTCGGCAATCCAAGTACTCAACCGGCCCAGATGAGCACCGAACCAACTCACCTCCAAGACCGAACCAACTCCATGTAAACCCATTACCGAATGGCACATATCCACCCATCACCGGACCACCATAGCCGGACCAGGCACCACCGGTCCAAACTCCAACAACTCCCTACCGAACGAGGCTACCACCGGTCCAACCTCACCACCGAATGAAGCTCGCCGAACTAGAATGCTACCAGGCCAGATTGCTCCAGTCCAGGCCCGCCAGCAGCTATATACTTCCAAGACCCCCTGCCCCGTACCTCATTCTATAAATAGAGGGGCAGGGGTACAACAATGGCAGACAAGTTTGAGAGCTCAAGCAAGGAAGGAACTTTCAAACTACTTTCATACGCTTGTATACAAAACATTGTACTTGTAACCTGAAAGAAAGAAGATAATAACATATAAAGTGGACGTAGGCACATTCTGGCCGAACCACTATAAATCTGTGTGTCTTGACATTTCAGCCCCTGCTTTTTCCATATTTACATACTCATCTAAAATCATTGAAAATCACATATAATCAACTAAATAATACGACTTGGAGGTGTTTGTCCATTTTTTGTGCAAACAGTTTCCAAATATAAGATAATTATTTATTTTAAATATGATAGTTTATAAAGAAATTTATCAATGTTTTATTTATGCTTTCTTTAAAAGTGTTCAAATTTGAAATGGTTATTAATGTATATTTATAAATGTATTAGATTTTTAAATACTAGTACAAAGATTCATTTATATCATAATTAGTTTTCTAAAATTTTCTTTAAAAGGATTAAATTTATATTCACATGTAAGTATTAATTAATAAAGTGAATTAAATATGTTAGTTTATGTTAACATTTAAAATTAAGAGAAAAATTAATTAAAATAATTCAAACATGTGTAAACATGTTAACCCCCTTAATAAACACATGTAAGTTAATTAAGTAATAAGGTGACAAGTGTCTTTTTTTTTTTAAATTCACTTTCTTTAATTCTAATAAAAACGTAACACTTTTGTTTGTTTGTTTTTCTTAACTAAAAGCAGAAAAATTTACTCTCTAAAATCTGAAATCTAAATCAAAAGCAAATCAAAAACCTGATACTACAATTTCAGCCTGCTATTCAAATGAAGAATCAACCTGCAAAGTGAAAACTAGCATTCTAATTTGCATTTCTAAATTCATCTTCCACCTGCAAATAAGTTCAAATCCGAAATCAACCTGCAAATGAAGATCTGCACTTTCAATCCTTTAAAGCAGCAATTTGAAAGCATTTACAACAGCATGCATGCAAAGGCATTTGATTTTAACAACAAAGTAAATACAGTTTCCAAATTAGAAGTTCAAACCTGGGGGAAAAGAAAACTGCTCTGCATTTATATCAGGTGAGTAAATTATTTAAAAACAGTTTAAAAGTGGTTTAAACTTGAATGCATGTTAAATCTTTGAATTGGTATTTGTATTGCATGAAAATCACTCAGTTTTGTTTATTGAATTTATTCTTACATTTATATATGTGAATATATGAATGTTTTTATTGACGTTCTTCTCTCTTTGAAGAAAACTATGACCTTGGTTTTCAAAAATCAAAATTTCGCAAAATGGTCCATTTTAGCTTAGAATATATGAATGAAGTTTGCTTGAAAATGTGTAATGAAGATCCCAAAAATAATTCTATGATTTTTAAGATAACAGGTAAGTATAAATGAAAGAATTGCAGTAAAACTAAGACATTGGTTAAAAATTAACAACCTTAATTTAAAATTTGGATTACATGCATGTAATCTTGGTAGGAAATCATGAATTATGATATGTAAATTGTGATTTTTAGTTGAGAATTCATGGAGAAATTTGGGTTTGAGTGAATTTGGGGGTTTTGTCAAATTCATGTGACTGAGTGATTTATAGGCTTTGAGATTTGAATCCAAGCTGTGTTAATCGATACTTAACACTAGAAAAATACTGAATAATTTTTTTTTTGTAACACATATTTTAGAAACTTGACTAGTAGGGTTTAGCATTGTTCTTTTGTTGTGTCTGGGTAGCCGAAGATTTGTGATGTGGATGTTGGATCGGGTTCGATCGCGGCATGGGAATGTTGAAGCTCGGGGTTGTGGCGAGTTGATGTGGTGGTCGGCAAGGTTAATCGACGACGAGATGGTAGGTGATGGGGTGATTTTGGGTCGAGTGGTTGCTGCAGTTTCGAGCTAAGGATCGAAACTTAGATTCGCGAGTTTATGGGTTGATCTGGGTTTAGATTTGTGATCGCGCGTGGAATTGTGATCATTTGTAATGGTCGCGACGTACGTTGGTGACCATCGATGGTTGGACATGTGCACGAGTCGGATGGTGTGCACTGGGTAATCGAAGTTTTGGGGAAGACGAATGGAACTCGATGAAGGTCTCGGGTTGCGCTCGAGTGCGACTCGAAGGAATTGGGGTGGTGTTGGCTTCGGGGAAAGCACTGGATTCTCTCGGGTTGTTACTCGAGTGGGTTGCTCTTCTCTGCATATTATATATACAGTTTAGATTTATTTGTAGATTAGTATAATCAAGTTATTTACTATAAGAACAAGTTTATGAAGGAAATATAAAGTTAAACTTGTCAATTTTAAAATAAAAATAAACCAAACATTTAAAAGTGAAAATTTATTTTATATTTTAATTTTTTAAAATGTTTTAGGATGTTTGATTTTAAAATTTATTATCTTAATTAAGTAAAAATTCAAATTTAAAGGGGATTTGAATTTAATTAATAAATATTTAAGTTAAAGTTTTGAGGCAATGTTAACAACAGAATTTCAGAATTTTATTGAATTAAATAAGTTTAAAATTTGATAATTCAAAGTGTTTTTAAATTTGGAAATGATTTACAAATGCTTTATCTACAAGTAAGGTTATTATTATGATTTTGTAAATCAAGTTTAATAGTTAGTCTTTGAAATTAATAAGATTTGGATGATTCAGATAATTTATTTATGAGGATAATAAGGTTAAATTAATATTGACATGAATTTAAGAATACTTAATTTAAAATGGTTGTTAACAAGTAAAGATTTAATTAAAATTTCCTTAATATTAGAAGTTAATTAATTGTTGTTTAATTAATTTTAAATAATTAGTTAATTATTTATGAACCACTTAATTATGGATTAATTAAGTGGAATTACTTAATAAAGTAATTAATAAAAATATACTCATGAGAGTAATTAAGTTGAAGTGGTTATGGAGTAATCACTTGTTGTTATCAATTAAGGAAATTGATTAATAATTTCTTAGTGAAGTAATTAATATTATTTAACGGAAGTTATCAGAGATAATTACTTATGTAAGTAATTAGGATTAATTATTTAATTACCTCGGTTAATTAATTAATGTGATTAATTAATTAATGGAATGTGATTAATTTAAGAATAATTACTAAGTGTAATTAATTAAAATGTAATTAATTAATAAAGTAATTAATTAAGGATTGATTGTTAATTTAAATTGGTTAATAATTACTTAATGAAGTAATTAAAGATTAATTAAATTAATTAATCAAGCATTAATATAATTAAATTAGAATTAATTAATTAAGAAGTTAATTAATTTAGTTAAGTAATTACAAATAGTTAATTATGACTAATTAGTTGATTAATTATAAGTTAATTTGTAACAAACCGCATATTTATCGATTTTTTTTATTTAAATATTTTATTTAAATATTTCATCGTTGGTCGGATTTTGGTCCGAAAAACTACTTTTTGCAAACAGCCGAATTAGGACTCGAGACCACCCCCATTGAGTTCAAAATGACGTTTGCGACCTTTTTGAGTATAAGCTTCAATATGTTTGGAGAAAGTTGATTTTTGCTACTTTTCACTTAGGGTTTTGGTTTGGGCTGAGCCCACTAATGTATTCAGCTCCAACCCTCTCCTCTTCATTCACTTCTTTTCTATTTTCCTAATACTCAAGCTTTTATGTTAATGGGGGAAAGGAAGAGGAAATAGAAACTCCCAAGCCCTAGTTGCTCTTGATAATCCAAATTCTTGCTCCAAATTCAAAGAGAAGGATAGGTAAGCCTCTTCTCCATCTTCTCCATCTCTTCTCCTCTTCAATTTCAGAAAATATCCTAAACCTAATTTAGGAAAATATGTGTTTTAAGCTTAGATTGAAGCTCCTTGAGTTGTTATTGAAGAAGAATTGATCTTAGCTTGTTTTTAAAGCTTCTCCTTCATTGATTTGGTTTCAAAGGTGAGATTTTTATCTCACATCTTAGTCTATAATTATCTTCGATTGTTAGGTATGAATTCCTAACACTTATTCTTGTGCAATTGATTTTGGTTTGGATTGATTTTGTGTATATTCCAATTTTTGGTGTTTTGGTCTAATTTATGAAAATCCTATTATGGATATTTGGACATTGATACTTGAGGCGTATCGAGGAGCCGTTTAGGTTGGGTTGTCGTTCGACGTAATTCCTTAGTCATCGCCATTTGCTCGATCGATCGTTTCCGATATTCGTTTGGCCATTTTTGGCCTAGGTTCAGGGAATGCAATGAACCCCGGATTCAGACGTCTGAAACGTAATATTCAGACGTCTGAAACGTAATATTCAGACGTCTGAATATTGTCTGGGAAGTTTTCTATTGCCAGATTCAGACGTCTGAATATACGGTTTCAGACGTCTGAATTGGTTCATTTGGAACCAGAAAGGAAATAGGCTAAAATATGCCTATTTCAGACGTCTGAAACACTTGATTCAGACGTCTGAATTGTGTTCTGGAAATCTTTATATTTCCAGATTCAGACGTCTGAACCACTTGTTTCAGACGTTTGAATCAGCAGTGTTTTGCCTGCTTGCCTATTCGCTTGAGAATTCCAATTTAAATCGATTCGTGATGATCCTATTTGTTGTTATCATTTATTATGACTTTGATGACTCCTTTTTAGGGATTTTTGTATGTCCATTTCAATGGATTCTTTATCGGTTTCTTTGGATTTTATTCACGTCTTCGAATGTGAATTTTATTGATTGATTGTTCTTACAATCTTCTTTGTGATTTGTCACTTTAAAAATATAAAGGTTTTCTATACTTGTAGTAAATATCAAAACTCTTTCTTCAAATGATTTCAACACTATTTTATTACAAAGCTCGTTTTCTCAAACCGACTTCTAATCTATTAGTATATACAAACCTTTACCTCACTCGTATGAGAAATCTAATTAAACGACTTAGTAAAACAAGTGGTATGAAACGCTTGCGTTTACTTCATCGGTTAATTCTTGGACTTTTTCGATTGAATCTCTTGTGACAATTTTCTAGTGGAGATCTACAATTTGTTCGTAAATATTTAAGTTAAGCTAGTGGTTATGGGACATGAAGCTAAGCTCATATATTTACTAGCTTATTGTAATCGACACATCTCTTTGATCATGACGATCATTTTATGTTTTAGACTAGCATTGAGCAATGTCTTAGAGATTTTGGTTCATCGGATGTCTCGCTGTACAACGTCGTTGTTCCCTTTGATTGTGATTTGGTTCATCGGATGTCTCGCTGTACGACGTCGTTGTTCCCTTTGATTGTGATTTGGTTCATCGGATGTCTCGCTGTACGACGTCGTTGTTCCCTTTGATTGTGATTTGGTTCATCGGATGTCTCGCTGTACGACGTCGTTGTTCCCTTTGATTGTGTTTTGGTTCATCGGATGTCTCGCTGTACGACGTCGTTGTTCCCTTTGATTGTGATTACTGGATTTCGAGTGTTGAATTCTGGAATTTATGTTTCACCAACTTTTACGATTGGCATTGATATATATGTCATTTATTGTGGCTTGGTGAATGAAATTAGGAGTATGACATTCCTGTTTATCTTGAGTAGATTATTGTGATATTGATTAATCTCTTGTTGATTACCACTTACTTATTTATCACAGCTTGGCATTGTGATTATTATATGTTTGTGCCATATCTCTTAATTCTATATCATGTTATCTGATATTTATAGCTAGACTGATCCGTTTATTATTTTCTTATTAAATAATACTCGGGTCAGACTGAGATTTTACAGGTGCTTCTGCTTGACTCCTTATCGGACTATCATCCTGACTTTTGGTTAACTACTTTAGTTTAGTATTTTTTTTGTTGTATACATTTGAGATGCAGACTCTATGATTTATACTTATTCTTTTGTCTAGCACTTGTATCTATTCTTTTTGATATTGTGGATCTTGTTTGACCACTACTCTGATATACACTTTCATGTGTAATATTCATATCTATATCCGCCTTTGTGATATGAATTGTCTGTGACTGATTTATGTTATGTTTATTTCTATATTTGTTTCCGAAGATATTTGGCCACTGTGTAGTAGTTTTGAGTTTGTGTTGGTATGTCGGATTTCCTCTAGAGATAAAGAAATGCATGTTATACTATCTGACATATCGATGCTCGCGCAAAGCAATTACACAGATGGTCGCTCCTCAACAGCCTTATTCTCCGTGCTAGTCGACAGCATTACTCCGTAGTGTTCTTGTCCAGCGTAGGTATAGAGGTGGGGCGTCACAGCTTGGTATCAGAGACAAACTTCGGAACAATATGGTATATTATAACAAGGATCATCGTCCTAAGTCCATCTTAGGAGTCGTGCTTTAGGATTTTATTCGAGTCTTCGTACCGATTCATCCTATTTTCTTTATGATTCCTTGTTTTATCTATCAAGATTGCTTGATATTCATTTTGTGAATAACCTTCTTCATCTTCCTTCTTTCTTTCTTAAGGAAGAGAAATGGTTAGACCTGGCCGTCCCAGCGCCGGTCAATCTAGTGCTACTCCTCAGGATGGAGTATTCGGGTCTGCTCAGCATCTTTTAGATCTCGTGAAGAACGCTCAAGCTGCAGGACCCATTCCAGAGCCTACTCATCCTAGATCCGGTTTTGCACGCTTGTGCAGAGACTATACCGATTTGGGTGGAAGGCCATTCAAAGGATCCGAGAGTGTTATAGAAATTCAAGCTTGGCTCAAATCATGCGATCGCATTTTTATCGCATGAACCTTATTGACCTTCATCGAGTCCAAGTGGCTTCTAGCATGCTCCAAGAAAGAGCATTAGATTGGTATGAGCTCTTAACTTCGGAGATTATCGAAGCGGATCTTACTTGGAAACAGTTCCGGGAAAGATTCGAATTGAAATTTGTGCCGGAGGCCGAAAAAGTAACTTTGGCCGTGCGTTTTATTGACCTTGTTCAAGGTGAATCTTCTGTGACAGACTATGTCGCATCCTTCGAATCTCTGTCCAAATACGGGGTTGAGAATATTAATACCCCGATGAAGAAAAATCAAAGATTTGTCTATGGCTTGAATAAGAATCTTAAGAAGCCATTGCTTTTGAAACTTGAGGTTTCATTTGATCAGCTTATTGATATCGCTCTTCGTCTTGAAGAGGCCGATAGAGAAAGCGATATTGAAGTTGTGCGTGCGAAACAGAACTTTAACAACAACATGAAGAGGCCTATTATATTCGAAGGCCCCAATCCCATCAAGAAAGGGAAGCAACAAACTCCGGTAGCAAAGTCTCCTATCTCTAGTCGTGGATGATGCTACAATTGTGGTTCCACGGACCACTATGCAAAGGAGTGCCCGAAAACTCTCTTTTGCCGTTATTGCAAATGTTCAGGTCATCTTATATCTACATGTCCCATTCTTCAAAGCAGGAAGGAGGGAGAGCTCAATGTAGTGCAAGCTCCTGGTAACACTTCTCGTGGTCAAGGTATTTCTCATTTAATCCTTGACTACATTTATTTTGTGATCTTCTTATTTGAGTTCTTTTTGATATGGGTTTCATCTCACTATTTTATATCAAAAGAACTTGTCGATTCTTTTTCTTTGAATATTTTGGGCTTGATGACTTCTTTGAGGAGTGCGAATCCGGATGGTAGATCTGCAACACTCAATTTGCTTTTATTTGATGTCGAAAATTATTTTATATGATTTTTTCTTTCCGAGCCAATATTTTTACTTAGGCTCCGGAGTTGATTTGTGCGATAGGATTGGCTTAATCATTAATGAAGCCCATATCCTATTTTCTCGAGTGGACTATTCATCTTTGACATTTTCAATCTGTTAAGCAGATTTCTATTTTTCCTTTATGATTTTGATTCTAACTTGATGACATCATTTTATTCCTTAAGCCCACTTATAAGGAAAGTGTTATTTCTGTCATTCATGTAGTTAGAGAAATTTTCCGGAATCTTTGAGCTTGTCTTAGGATTATCTCCTAAGTAATCTTTTGTGTGGTGCTAAGGTCTTTTCAGTTTGACCTTACCACCGGTTTTCATTTGCCACGAGTTGCGGAGGTTGGCATTCCACTTACCACTCCGCACTCGTTATGATCCCTATGAATGAATTATTTTGTCATTCAATTTGTCCATCTTAATTCATCCATTTTATATATCAAATATTCTATGAATATTTCGATGAGACCATTCTTTTATTTATTGATTTTTGGATGAAAATCGCAATTTAAAATTTTGCAAAATCTTTTTCATAAGATTTATTTAGAAATATAACCGGATTTTTGTTCTTAAAACGAACAAAGAATATTCTTAGAAGTTTTTGAGAAACTTACTTATCCTATAGAATACAATTTTGTGATTGTATTGCCCATTTAGTGTTTTAAGAATTTTGGTCGATGCGCTTGATCAACGTTATCGATAGGAATTTCCTAAACGCTTTAATGAGACAATCAGACATAGTATATTGACTTTAAAATAGTAAATTTTTCTAGAAAGATTATTACATAATGATAAATGTAATTTGAAAGTTTTAACTTTTTAGGAAAGAAGGTTATTTAAAAGAAATTCTTTCTTTTCGATACTCTTATTCTTGTGATTCCTGAAGGGGAACCAAGACTTTGCTATTTGTACCGACAATAGTCATATTGGTTTGGATGCCGTTCTCTTGCAAAGGAGAACGTGCTATCACTTGTGCTTCTAAATCATTATAGCTTATCGAGATTAGATATGCCACTCATGATCTAGTGTTCGCGGCTATTGTTTTTACTTTTGGAATTTGGCATCATCATATTTGGATGAGAAATTTGTTCTCTACCTCGATCATAAATTTTTGGAATATTTATTTTCTCATAAGGAACTTTATGTTGACTCGAGTTCCTAGCATCTTATGATCTTGATATTCTTTTATTCCCGAGAAGGGAAATCGTGTTGCCAATGCGCTTTGTCGTAAGCAACAAGTGGTTGATTCATTGGATGTACCGTTGTACTACATCAATGTCTTTCCTTTTGATTCATTGGATGTACCGTTTTACTACATCAATGTCTTTGCTATTAGATTCATTGGATGTACCGTTGTACTACATCAATGTCTTTCCTTTTGATTCATTGGATGTACCGTTTGTACTACGTCAATGACTTTGTTTTTGATTCATTGGATGTACCGTTGTACTACATCAATGTCTTTGCTATTAGATTCATTGGATGTACCGTTGTACTACATCAATGTCTTTCCTTTTGATTCATTGGATGTACCGTTTGTACTACATCAATGACTTTGTCTTTGATTCATTGGATGTACCGTTGTACTACATCAATGTCTTTGCTATTAGATTCATTGGATGTACCGTTGTACTACATCAATGTCTTTGCTATTAGATTCATTGGATGTATCGTTGTACTACATCAATGTCTTTGCTTTTGATTCATTGGATGTACCGTTTGTACTACATCAATGTCTTTGCTATTAGATTCATTGGATGTACCGTTGTACTACATCAATGTCTTTCCTTTTGATTCATTGGATGTACCGTTTGTAATACATCAATGACTTTGTCTTTGATTCATTGGATGTACCGTTTGTACTACATCAATGACTTTGTCTTTGATTCATTGGATGTACCGTTGTACTACATCAATGTCTTTGCTATTAGATTCATTGGATGTACCGTTGTACTACATCGATATCTTTGCTTTTGATTCATTGGATGTACCGTTTGTACTACATCGATGTCTTTGCTTTTGATTCATTGGATGTACCATTTGTACTACATCTATGTCTTTCCTTTTGATTCATTGGATGTACCGTTTGTACTACATCAATGACTTTGCTTTTGGTTCATTGAATGTACCGTTTGTACTACATCAATGTCTTTGCTTTGGTTCATTCGGCGTACCGTTTTTGTACTACGCTGATGTCCCAAATTATTTGAGTTTCTAGTTCCTCGGGCGTACCGTTTTTGTACTACGCCGTTGCACCGGCTCAATTTTCTGCTATTCTTGACGTTCCCACGTCTTTTTTCTACGGAAATGCCTTAGGGATTCCGGTTTTCATTCTTGAGCCCGGTAATATTATGAAAATTGAAGTGTCACCAGATTTCTTGCTAACTCTTTCGTGCACTTTATGGTGAACTTCCTATTTCAAATTTTCTTTTGTGTTGATATTCTTCCATGGTTGTTACTTCTTATTTTCCTCTTAAGTATTGCGAGGACGCAATTTCTTTAAGGAGGGGAGTCTGTAACAACCCACATATTTATCGATTTTTTTATTTAAATATTTTATTTAAATATTCCATCGTTAGTCGGATTTTGGTCCGAAAAGCTACTTTTTGCAAACAGCCGAATTAGGACTCGAGACCACCCCCATTGAGTTCAAAATGACGTCTGCGACCTTTTTGAGTATAGCTTCGATATGTTTGGAGAAAGTTGATTTTTGCTACTTTTCACTTAGGGTTTTGGTTTGGGCTGAGCCCACTTATGTATTCAGTTCCAACCCTCTCCTCTTCATTCACTTCTTTTCTATTTTCCTAATACTCAAGCTTTTATGTTAATGGGGGAAAGGAAGAGGAAATAGAAACTCCCAAGCCATAGCTGCTCTTGATAATCCAAATTCTTGCTCCAAATTCAAAGAGAAGGATAGGTAAGCCTCTTCTCCATCTTCTCCATCTCTTCTCCTCTTCAATTTCAGAAAATATCCTAAACCTAATTTAGGAAAATATGTGTTTTAAGCTTAGATTGAAGCTCCTTGAGTTGTTATTGAAGAAGAATTGATCTTAGCTTGTTTTTAAAGCTTCTCCTTCATTGATTTGGGTTCAAAGGTGAGATTTTTATCTCACATCTTATTCTATAATTATCTTCGATTGTTAGGTATGAATTCCTAACACTTATTCTTGTGTAATTGATTTTGGTTTGGATTGATTTTGTGTATATTCCAATTTTTGGTGTTTTGGTCTAATTTTAATACCAAATTCGTTTACAAAACCGATTTCCAACCTATTAGTATATACAAACCTTTACCTCACTCGTATGAGAAATCTAATTAAACGACTTAGTAAAACGAGTGGTATGAAACGCTTGCGTTTACTTCGTCGGTTAATTCTTGGACTTGTTCGATTGAATCTCTTGTGACAATTTTCTAGTGGAGATCTACAATTTGTTCGTAAATATTTAAGTTAAGCTAGTGGTTATGGGACATGAAGCTAAGCTCATATATTTACTAGCTTACTGTAATCGACACTTCTCTTTGATCATGACAATCATTTTATGTTTTAGACTAGCATTGAGCAATGTCTTAGAGATTTTGGTTCATCGGATGTCTCGCTGTACGACGTCGTTGTTCCCTTTGATTGTGATTTGGTTCATCGGATGTCTCGCTGTACGACGTCGTTGTTCCCTTTGATTGTGATTTGGTTCATCGGATGTCTCGTTGTACGACGTAGTTGTTCCCTTTGATTGTGTTTTGGTTCATCGGATGTCTCGCTGTACGACGTCGTTGTTCCCTTTGATTGTGATTTCTGGATTTCGTGTGTTGAATTCTGGAATTTATGTTTCACCAACTTTTACGATTGGCATTGATATATATGTCATTTATTGTGGCTTGGTGAATGAAATTAGGAGTATGACATTCCTGTTTATCTTGAGTAGATTATTGTGATATTGATTAATCTCTTGTTGATTATCAATTACTTATGTATCACAGCTTGGCATTGTGATTATTATATGTTTATGCCATATCTCTTAATTCTATATCATGTTATCTAATATTTATAGCTAGACTGATCCGTTTATTATTTTCTTATTAAAAAATACTCGGGTCAGACTGAGATTTTACAGGTGCTTCTGCTTGACTCCTTATCGGACTATCATCCCGACTTTTGGTTAACCACTTTAGTTTAGTAGTTTTTTTTTTGTTGTATACATTTGAGATGCAGACTCTATGATGTATACTTATTCTTTTGTCTAGCACTTGTATCTATTCTTTTTGATATTGTGGATCTTGTTTGACCACTACTCTGATATACACTTTCGTGTGTAATATTCATTTCTATTTCTGCCTTTGTGATATGAATTGTCTATGACTGATTTATGTTATGTTTATTTCTATATTTGTTTTCGAAGATATTTTAGCCACTGTGTAGTAGTTTTGAGTTTGTGTCGGTATGTCGGATTTCCTCTTGAGATAAAGAAATGCATGTTATACTATCTGACATATCGATGCTCGCGCAAAGCAATTACACAGATGGTCGCTCCTCAACAGCCTTATTCTCCATGCTAGTCGACAGCATTACTCCGTTGTGTTCTTGTCTAGCGTGGGTATAGAGGTGGGGCGTCACATAATTAGTTAATTAATTAAAGTAATTATTAATTAATAAGGATTAATTAATTAATGTGATTAACGATATTAATCAAGGTTGATTAATAAAAGTAATTAATTTAAATGTGATTAGTTAATTGTAATTAATTAAGTATTAATGTAATTAATTATAGTTAATTATTGTAATTAATGATAGTAATTAAGGTTAATTACTGAATATGGTTAAGGATAATCACTTGTATGTAATTAAAGATAATTAATCAAAGAAAGATTAATTAGTGAAGATCATTAGAGATGATTAATTTATTTATTTGGGATAAATAAATGAAGAATGATTTAAGTAATCCAATTGATTAGAGTTAATCAATTCTGTTATGGATGAATGATTAATATTGGATGAATGATTGATATTGGATGTTGAATGATATTGGGTGATTGATTGATATTGGTTGATACTAGATATCTCTGTTGTGATATGCTGCTTGGTGAAGATGAATGTTAGTATGAATTATCTGTTATGATAATATAATTCATCTATCTGTTTATATATCATCCTGAATTAAGTTTAACTGTTTAAACCCTTAAGTACAACTTGGACATTAAAAATGGCGTCTGGTTTCGGTGAGACCGTGATCTGTTTTCCATATTTGGATTCTGAAAACCACATCGATTCCAATTAAACGTTAGGTCGTTAATCCAAGTGGAGCAAGTGAAGACTCGAGGTGTAAGGGCTATACGTCAGTATAACTCTGTGGGTGATTCCGTAATGAGTTTGACGGAATAGTGCTTATAGATTCGAGATGGCGAATCAGAGTGCAAGGGCTATGGTCGTTGACTCTAAGGGTGATTCCAATAATGAGTGCAACGAGATAGTGCCTTCGGTTTCGTTCGAACCCGGAACGAACTTGTATGGATTGAATGCTTTCAGCACATCGTCAGGTGGACGATGAGCATTCTAAGATAAATGTGTTCTATAAAGGTAATCGTAGCCTCAAGCCTCATCAACCGGGAATGGCTAAAACAGGGGAGGTGCAGCAAGGCTTCGTGGGTAGCTCCCACTGGAGAGCAAGATACATCCCTGTCTAGAGGTCCCTTTCTATTTCGGCTTAGTGTGTGTGGTTGGTCGCGCCAACTACGGGGTGGTCTTGTTCGGAACTGTCCAGTAAGGGATGGTTTCGGCCTTGTGTTGCAGGGGATGAAGGGAGTAATCCTCGGTACGGTGATCTAGGCCACGTACTGTGACGGGCGGTACCCCAGTAGCCCTGCCATTGATGGAAACCCATTTTCCCTACGAGACCCTACGATTTTGTTTGTATTACCCACTTTTGTGGCTAGTAGCTGGAATTTAATCATGTAACAATTTCAGCTATTTTCTTATTTACTTGAAAACCCTAGACACTATTATAATATCACTGGATTTCCTATCAAATGTTTTGGTTAGCGTAAGGTAAAAACTTTTCCATGTTTATGTGTGGGAAGTCTTACGTGATACCTTTTCTTTTCAAAGGTTTTGTAAAGTTAAGCAATTATAACCCGTTTACTCACACCAGACCCCTGTCTGACCCGAGTGTTTATTTTTTGTTTTATTAAACTCTTGGGTACTCATATTACGTATGAGTAGTCAAGTGATTCAGATTAGCTTGACGAATTCTGGAGGAGATATGGAGCAGGAGGCTTCGACGTGTAGATATATAATATGGTTCCGCTGTGTATGTTGTGTCTGTTTCTTCTGTTGTACTTGAGTTGTATGAATTAGACAGATGTTTATAACTGTCTAATAGGTGTTGTATAGTTGTGTACTCTGATGTAAGGAGGTACTATGTAATATTTTATGTTAATTATTATATTTTATTCGTTCCGCTGTGATTTCTCTGATGATTGTTTGTGTTCTTCTTTCTATATCTTTTCTTCTCTATCCCTTTCTTTCTTCAAGATGACGCGATTTTCCGGGAGTAGAAAGTCGGGTCGTCACAATTTAATTATCTGATTATTGAATAAAATTTGAATTCTTTGATAAGAGAAAATCGAACTTTTGATCAAGTGAATTTGATCTTCGTTAATAAATGAAATGGGGTTTCTTTATTTGTTAACCCTTAATTCTCTACGACCTAAGAAACGTACGACCCAAGGAGCTGGTACGAGTTAAGACTTAACGAGTTAAGGATATGTACGACTTAAAGCCTCTACGACTAAAGAAGCCTACGACCTAAGATCTGCAACTGAAGGAATGTTACGAGTTAAGAAACCTAACGAGTTAAGGCCTATATGACTTAAGAAAATGAACGGCCTGCGACTTAAAGGTTGTGCGACTTTAAATATGATACGACCTAATTACAGCTACGGTTGAACGACCTAAGACTTCAGGGACAAGTTCAATACCATGCTGAAATGAGATAACTCGTTGACGAGTTACGACCAATGATGAGTCGTGTACGACTCATGCTAGCATCAAGAAAGTTGCGTTTGGATAACTCGTGAATGACTTATCACTTTGGACCGAGCCGAGAGCTAACCCAGTAGGTCGGCCGCGTGTTAACATGAGACGACTCACCATGACTCATCCACGACCTAAAGTTACTAAGTCGCAGCCCGCTACCATGATACTTATATCAAAGAGGAATGACTCGGGGACGACATAAGACTTGTGCTATATTCAGAGGATCGAAGGCGCTCTGGTACGAAGATGGGGTTCAACCTGTTGAGTCGTCCACGACCCAACCTGACTCGGCTATGAGTTAACGATGAGTCGGGTACGACTCACGACTCAAGGCCGAAAACTCCTATAAATACATGACCACTTCCAACATTTGGGGGGACTTTTGGCCAATCATTTCAAACGCAAATACTCTGCCGAATTCTCAACTTACCCGACACTTCAAGTTCGAAGGACATCTCAACTAACTTCAAGGGAAAATCTAACACAATCTACATGGATTCGAAGAATTCTTCTCTACCAAAGTTCTAGTTGTTTGTCTCGTCATAATTGTAATTGAAGGTTGTTGTAAAGTTGTAATCGGTTTAGCAATAAAGAGAATTAAAGTGGACGTAGGCTTGCTTTGAGCCGAACCACTATAAAATCGTTGTTATTCACTGCTTTTTCTGTGACTTTCTGCTTATACTCTGTTGCCGAATCAACGGGTGGTGCTTTCACAACTACACTTTATACACCGGGGTGTTAGCGTTCAAATTTTAGCGTTAACATTTTGGTGCTTTCATTGAGAGTCGAACTCAGGGCTATCTTCACTTTTGCTCCGCGAATCTTCGTGAAAAGAATTTTCCTCCAAATCAAAAGTCCAACAGAAGTCATGGCTCCTGGAAGGAAATGTAAGTCTTTTAGATCTGAAAATACTAGTGACAACGCCACCATTTTTCCCATGCCAAGTGAAGCGGCTTCTAGTATTGGAGTCACAAAAGCTGAATTAAATGCTGTGGTGTATGGATTATATCAACACATGGGAGCCCAAAGTGCTATGGTATTGGACAAGATGAATGCATTGCTTGGAAATAACCAACGACCAGAAAGTAGTATAGAAATTCTCGACGAAGATGCTCATGATTTGGAAGGATGGAATATTCCTCAAGGAGCAGTTGGCATTACTGCAGGGGCATCTCTCCAAACAATAGGTTCACAACCACGGCCAACTCTTCATAAACGATTGTCAAAGCAAACTTTCGAAAGAGTAGCTGAAGTTTATCCCTTGAAACCTTTCAATGACGAAGAGTACTTTCCGGAGATGGTTCAACAAGGGCAAGAAAACAACGATGAGGAAAAACAGAGAGGCTTGAAGAAAGCCCGGCACTTCAAATCCACAGGCTTCACTCCCTTAACAGATACACCGGAAAGAATCTTCTTGGCAACAAAGGATGTTGTCAAATATTCGAAACCACCGGCAATGAGGAGAGGTGCGACCTATAATGGGAAATTCTGGCAATTTCATGATCAGCCTGGCCATGATACTAACCAGTGTCGCAAGTTAAAGAAGGAGATTGAAGGGTTGCTGAGACGAAATAAACTTCAACAATATGTTGAAGGGAACCAGAATGACCCATCTCATCCATTCGGGGGCAACGAGTTCCTGTTCGTCAATACGGCTCATATGAAAGAACTGTAACACAAGGGGATGTTGGGCCCATTATCAGGGTCAATACAGTGGACTCTAATCCGACAGGTGAAAATTGGATGAGACAGAAAAACCTGCTCATGCTTCAAGGGAAGCCTCAGAGCAAGAGAAAGTTTCCGTTCTGAAAGATGCCGTCGTCTGATTCCCCCAAGCTGAAAGATCAATTCCTAAAGCCAACGACAATAATTGATTGCATATTTTACTTAAATGCCTTGTTTCAAATTTGTAAAAGAATCTTTGATATATCATTCTTGTGTTAAAGGCTATTGTCAAAACAGGGCAAATAAATGATAGAAACTATGAATTTTTGTGTTCTTTACTGTTTGCCCATTTTATTTTGATATCTAAAGTACTTCAAGTATATTGCTAAAATGTCGATTTAAATTTGCAGGCAATTGAAATCAAGTTCACCAATCACAATACCGAATAATCCTTGGCATCACTCAAAAGCAAGCTTTAAGCAACAAAAATTCTAGGGTCAAATCCTATAAAGAATTATTTTAAGCAAGCAATCGGTGATCGCGCTGGAGTATATCCTTTTGGATAAACCAACCCGCTAGCAAAAGAAAATGTTGCGTGCTTAAAGATGGATCCAAGGGATTGCTAGTACAAAAAACCAGCAAGAAGATATGGGCAAGCAGACCAACAGCAGCAGAAGACCTCTTCAGAGGCCCACGTTTCACCGAGATTGAAATGAAACTTCCAAGTGTGGAAACGTGGAAAAGTCCTCTTCGGAGGCACAACTCTTCGAAGGACAAAGACCTCTTCAGAGGCCCACGTTTCACCGAGATTGAAATGAAACTTCTAAGTGTGGAAACGTAGAGAAGTCCTCTTCGGAGGCACAACTCTTCGGAGGATAAAGACCTCTTTAGAGGCCCACGTTTCACCGAGATAGAAATGAAACTTCCAAGTGTGGAAACGTGGAAAAGTCCTCTTCGGAGGCACAACTCTTCGGAGGATAAAGACCTCTTCAGAGGCCCACGTTTCACCGAGATTGAAATGAAACTTCCAAGTGTGGAAACGTGGAAAAATCCTCTTCGGAGGCACAACTCTTCGGACCTCTTCAGAGGCCCACGTTTCACCGAGATTGAAATAAAACTTCCAAGTGTTGAAATGTGGAAAGGTCCTCTTCGGGGGCACAACTCTTCGGAGGATAAAGACCTCTAAGGAGGCATATGCAGCAAAAAAGAAAGTTCTCTACTCAACAAAAAAGAATGGAGGAATCATGACCCTCCAACCATGAGAGAGTAACTTCCAGGCAATCAAAAGACCTCTTCAGAGGCCCACGTTTCGCCGAGATTGAAATAAAACGTCCAAGTGTTGAAACGTGAAATGCCCTCTTCAGAGGCCCATTTCACCAGGAGTTGAAGTGTTACAACCGCTCTTTGGAATTTCACTTCACCAGAGTTGAAATGTAAAACAAAATAAAAGCCCTCTTCGAAGGCCCATTTCACCAGGAGTTGAAGTGTTACAACCGCTCTTCGGAATTTCACTTCACCAGAGTTGAAATGTAAAACAAAATAAAAGCCTTCTTCGGAGGCCCATTTAGCCAGGAGTTGAAGTGTAACAACCGCTCTTCGGAGTTTCACTTCACCGGAGATGAAATGGCAAAAAAAAAAAAAGAGCCTCTCCCAAGGGGCAGAAACAGAAAGACCTCTTCCCAGAGGCAGAAATGAAAAGACCTCCTCCCGGAGGCACAATCAAGCAGAAAAGACCTCTTCGGAGGCACACGTTTCACCAAGATTGAAGTAAAACTTCCAAGTGTTGAAACGTGAAAAGGTCTTCCTCAGAGGTGCAACTTTTCAAAGAAACAAAAATCAAGAAGCCCTTTACTGTGGCAAGTAAAAAAAAAAAAATCCTCATTAAGAGCACACTTTAACTTTCAAAGGAAGAGTGAATTACTTGTTCTAGAAAATTCTCTTCCTCAAAAAGAAGTTGAAGTGCTTTACAAATACCCGCTTTACCACATAGAAGATTTCATTCAATAAAATGTGTATATGCACAAAATAAAGAGTGATATCTTCGAAAGTTGAAGCGTAGAAACTTATTTGTGCTCTATTTTTTAATGAAATCATATTCCTCCAAATGTGGAATAATTATTCTCTAAAAAATAAAAGCACAAGTTCCTCATAAAATAAAATATTACAATGGGCTTATGGTATAGGGGCAGCATGGCGTAACTACATCGGTAAAATTGAGCTCGAACAATATATACCACAAGCTCACTGCAATATCGTACAAAGAAACTTGTACAAAAATAGTAAATGCATTCTCAGATATAGACAGAAATTTATACAAAGAAAAAGAATCATTTTATTCAACACTATTCTATGTACAGGTACAAGTTCCAACAAAAGAAAAGCGGGGGGCCGGTACCCGCATAATATCCGGTCATTACAAGCTTCAATACATGCAAAAGGCAAAAACTAAACAAGGAAGGAAAAGCAAGGTTCATCACTTCTTCTTTCTCCCACCACCTTTTGAGCCTTCGCCTGGTTTAATTGGTAGCTTCTCGTGCCGGCTTAAAAGAGTTGGGGAAGAAGGAGAAAGAGGAGCCTCCGGAGTAACTTCCAAATCTGTTTCTGTGATCAAAATACTCTTCCTCTTCTTCTTCGAAGATGTGCGCTTCGCTTTCCTCTTTGAAGACTCACTTTCCGGAGTAATGAATGCGGACAGTTTTGTATCGTCAGAAGTAGTTCGATCCGGAGAGACTTCGCATGTCTTGAGTTCTTCTCCTTTTTGAGAAATAGCAGGATCGTCCAGACCCTGAAGAGCTCCTATCTTTTCTTCCTGTGATCCTGGTTGAGAAGTAGGAAGGGGAGTAACTTGAGAAGACGGAGGAATAATAGCTGCAGGAAGCGAAGTTTGCACAACACTTGGTGTTTCAACTGCAGAAGAAGAGAAGTTAAAAATATTAGTATCTCCCGAAAAGAAGGGAGATATGGGTTCGTCAAGATTCAAGAAGTAATCGAGAAGCTCATCAAACTTTTGAGGAGCAAGCAGGCAATCCACCTGAATCGGACCAATGTCAAATTTACCTTAAGATATTTGCTTCGCTAGTTCAATCCCATAATTTTGAGCTCCAATATCCTCCAAAGCCTCATCATCAGTAGGGGTAATTACCCCGGTTCTTGTAGGAGGCGGGGAATGAGCACTGGAACCTGTGATGTCAACCCCAGGAGAAACTAAAGGACGAACAGAGGTAGTAGGTGGTAATTCTTTTCCAGAACGTTCCTCTTCCGCCATCCCAGTCCGCACTCTGGAAAGTTGCTCTTTTCCCTTTGCAAGAGCAGCACGAGTCTCCACATCTAGATAGCGCGCCTCAAGCTCTTCCTCGGTATACCCGGCGCCTCTGAACATGTCGAGAGCGGCTTCCCACACTTCAGCCAAGGTGATTTCGTATTTAGGACCGAGAAAAGAGAGACTGCCGCGCCCCAAGACGCTGTGCAAGTAAAAGTCAAATAGATTTGAACTGACGTTGGCTTCCATGGCTTGAATAGATTCTTCAGCTGCGATTTTACCAGCCATGGCCTCATCTCGTTCTTTTTCAGTTTTAGCAAGTTGAGCTTTTAACGCTTCAATCTCCATGTCTTGGGCGCTCATTTTACTCCGCAACTGAGCGACATCGGTGCGGTAATTCTCTACAACCTCTTCTAGCCTCTCAACTTTAGCTTCGGCATCTCTTTGGCCAGCATGTGCATCCCGCACTTTTTTTTGTAGCACCTCTTCTCTTTGAGTGTAAGTGTTAGAAGAGGAGGTAAGATCGTCTTTAAGCTGCTTGACTTCAGCTTCAAGTTTCTCGTTATACTCGGTTATGTTTTTCATCTCGATGTTGTGCTGGTCAAGAATCTTCTGCCATTCCGACTTATCGTTCTCCATAGTTAGCATCACCACGATATTGGCCCAATTGACCCTTTGGAGTTCATCAACAAGCTTTTGCCATCCAGACATTCTTTCAATATCAAGTCTGACGGCATCAAGATTTTGGTACATGGCTTCTTTATCAATGGGGACTAAATCAAGATCGAAGCGCACCCCCTTCAAGCACCAATTCGGGAATCGGCTTTGTAGGGTCGGTGGGCCCCTTTCAACACGATATGAAGGCCTATTAAGAAGTGTTTGAATAGCGCTTCCTTCAAGAGCAGGGGATTTGGATGGAATGTCGATAGAGATGGGAGCGTCAAACTTTTCAGATATTGCAGATGCGTGCTTCTCACTAGGTTTAGCCCGCTTGCTTGGGTCCTCAACAATGTGGCTCTTCCCTCGACCATCATGTGTTTTACGTTTGTGAGAGTCATCGCCTCTTGAAGGAGACTCATGTCGCACATCTATCCTCTCATGACGTTCTTTATATTCTCTCCTCTCTCTAGCTTTTCGAGCAGCTCTCTACTCATCGGTTTCTTTGGGACCAGTAAGGTAGCGTCTATAATCATAGTTGCCACGCCCTCCATAGCGCTGAAAGTCTTTATAGTAAGAGCCGCTGCCACTACGCCCCATTGAAGGATCTGAAAGGCAAAAAGACAAGTCTTAAAAGCCTTTAGAGAAAAGTAGTCAAACACAAACAAGTGCTGAAAAGTCCTAAGTGTTGTGTAATGTGTAAACTACACGCATCAAGCTACAGACCACTCTGTGGAGTAGAGGTGGTGATAACTTGAGTAGGAGGAGTTGGCATTTGTTGTAGAGAAGATGTCGCCTCAATTACAGGAGAGATAGTTTTGGAAACATCATCTTTAGAAAGTTCTTGCGAAGTCACAATTAGGTCGCTCAACCCCTCAAAAACATCATCACCATAATGCTTTTTGGGACTTGCTTTCTCAACTCCTTCGTCAGCAGATCTCCCGGAAGATCGTGGAGGTTCTTCCTCTTCGATAACTGGGGCAAGTGTCGACTTGCTAGACGGCCCCGCAACATCAGTGAGAGTGGGGCACTTCACCAGTAAAGTTTCAGTGGAGGGATCTTTTGGCATAAGCTTTTCATCCTCCGCTGGAGAATCGGGAACTTCACAAGGCTGAGTGGAACGAGAAGGGTGAAGGAGTCCAAACTGATGAAGGAATTCGTCATTCAACAGAAATTTTATGTCCCGCTCTTTAATTGGGATAGCCATGAGCCTCTCTAAAGTTGGCTTGTGGCTGGGATCTTTAGATGAAGGGGGAGCGCTGAAATGGAAAAACAAAGTTAGCACTTGATAATTCAGAATTCGCAAAACTCAAAGAATAGAAGAAGTAGAGATAGACGATCTCACTTCCTTTCCTCCACACAGCATAGAACCCCGGGGGGGCATCGAACAAAGAAGAACTGGGTCAGGAACCCATGAGCAGTGTCGGGAAGGCCAACGATTAATTTGCGGTTTTTGGCACTTCTCACAACGCTAATGGAAGGATGATCTTTGGTCCGGGTAAAGGAGCCTAAGTAACAGATTTCGTCAAAGCCCGGAAGTCGATTAAACGTTCTCCCAAATAACACGCACAACCCCATTAGGATGGCATAGCCATTGGGGTGTAGCTGGGATGGAGAAATGGCCAGTCGACGAACAAGATGCTCGAGAAAGTTGTTGAAAGGAGGGATGGCCCCGTTCAGGCACATTTGTCGATTAACTGTCACAAAGCCGGGAGGTGCTACGTCGGCAGTATTACTTCTTTCGGGAAGAATAGCATCTGATTCAGCAATGCCAAACTGACCACACAACTGGCGAAAAACTTTGTATGATAGTGTGGTAGGGGCTTTTTCGGGAGGATTGGCTAGTAAGCAGGAATAACAGTTGCCTCCCCAGTCTAAACCGTTGTATCCTCCTGCTGAGAGGCCATTCTACACAAGCAACTGGATATTCAAATGTGAAGGTGCACGTTTCCTAAAAGTGTGGAGTGTCATGCAGAACTAATAAAAATGACAAGTAAATATAACTGGAATTAAACTAGTCGATGATTGATCGATTGTAAAAATTTCAGAACTTGTTGATCTAAAGTTCAAGCATAATATTAGTGCAAGCTGGTCGATTTCAATTGACTATTTCAGTGTTGCTTTAATATTTTACTTGAAATTGATAAGTTGAAAGAACTTCATTCACACAATTTATTTAAGTTAATCATTTGTTGATAACTAATCTGTCATTTGATGTGGGCAGTCAACTGCAGTATATTCGTCCCAATTTTCTGTAAATGTTGTATCAAACAGATTGTTAGCCTACAAGTTAAAGTAATCTGTAAAAGAATGCAGCAAAGTTCAACAGTTCAAAATCCATACAACAGTGCAAGTGCTAAGTCATAGACAACTCAAGTACTAACTCGGCAACGACTTAAGCACTAACTCGCCTACGACCTTGGGATTATGAGGCGAATAAAGTTAAGCCGTTTCAATCTTAAGTCGTCAATGCATTAGGTCGGCTATGCTCTAAGTCGTAAGTCAATGAACAGAAGGAGGGCTCCGGTTCAAAAACAACAAGAAATCTTCTAAGTTCTAACTCGGTCACGACTCATGACTTAAGTCGCAAAACTTGCTAGGTCGGATTAAAGTTAATTGCAAAGGCCACTGGGTCGCATGGAAGTTGCTAAGTCGTACATGGGGCAATCTCCCACTCTATTCGGCCAACTCGCCTCCCCCTCTAACTCTTAACCCGTTAATCCAATGGCCTCTCCAACAGCA